>BSBN01000922.1:6000000-6471454 GCA_027924645.1 Cunninghamia lanceolata
AAAACCAAATAGTTGTTAGTTTATTAAAATTCAATTGGATCAGGTAAAAAACCATGAAAAGAGATAATTGCATATATATTATATATATATGGGATTTCAGGCCACAAACTCTTTGTGAATAATAGGATATCGTCGATTCGCCTAAATTGGAGGTTGTCTCACTTTCAGGGAACAAGCTCAGGAAAAGTGAGGCCCGCCGCATATCAATTGCGGTCTGCTGTATACAAAAGGGGATCGCTGGAATTCAAAGGTCATCATTATCCAATTTGCTTAGCCTTTGCATCATTGACTTCCATACATTTTATCTTTTCTGTAGCATACTTCCACACTTTGATCTTTTCTGTAGTATACTAGTAAGGGTTATCAGAATATTCAACTTTCATCAGCAAAATAAGGAGACCAGCTGATTATTTTTTCAGCAAGGTTGACCTAACTTCACCAAGAAACTTTAAGAGATTTGATTTTTTAGCATTCTAATAATATATATTTCACATTTATGAAGGAGGTCCTTTATAGTTGCCTTAAATTTAACTTCATTAGAATGACAAAATATTCCTTCAAGGATATTAAAAATTTTAAACGGGATATTACATTAGTTATCGGCAACTGCCTTGTCTAATTATTTTTTCAACAAGGGTGACCTAACTTCACCAAGACAATAGCATCCACTTTAAGAGATTTGATTTTTTAGCATTCCAACAGTACATAATTAACATTTATGAAGTAGGTCCTTTTAACTAGAATATAGTACTTCGTAGTTGCCTTTGCACTTAATCACTATTCTATATAGAAACTTTCATTCTATATAGTGGACTCCATTTCAAAAATAATACTACAGACTAAGACAATAAAGTCACTTCCTTGATCTTGTATCTTCTGTTTTCTAGTATAACGTTTGCCATTAATAAATACCTCAATCACAAGAACAAAAAATTCAAAATACATCACTAAATATAATTAGCAGAAAAAACTGACATCACTAAAAATAGATGACAAGATCTGTTAAGGTTCACCTATCATAAGACTTCACAAATACAGGATTCCCATTGGCTCACTTGCCCAACCAACCAAACTACATATATAACTTTTAACCTCACAGAGTCGCAATGACTCAATGCAAGGATATGCCCTAAAAGACTTAAAGACTTCCCAAATTGATCCCAATCAAGTAATGCCGAGACAGATTCAAGGACTTTGTTATAGCAATGCCGAAATTAATTTGAGACTTCATTATTATGTTGACACCCAATAAACTCAGAGACTTCACAATATCAAGAAACAATCGAAAATTTTGCCCCAAACATGATTATAAAAAATATCCATGCCAGGAAAAGCATAATTCATTTCATTAATCTTTATATATGATTTGTTGTTTTAGTAGGATCTGGAAACTTAGGAGTGCACAACTCCATCAGTACAACTACTTGGTCATCAATTGCGATTAACTTAGGGCACACATCCAGTGGCATCTGTCTGACGTACTCCATTCTATGTATAATAGCAGCGACATTGAGGAATCTCTTCAATGAAGCCAGCGTTCAATTTAACCATTGAAATCCCCCAAATTAGCCTGATACAGGCATGTTGTCCGAGGCATATGGTTTTACATAACACCACAAAACCCGACATTCCTACTTTCTACCTCTCAAATCCTCCTGACTTGGTATCTATTCATGTTAAACCAAAACAAAGGGCTGGCAACAGTACCTTTATTTTTTCGCTGGTTCCTGTTACAGGTCTCTATTTAGCCTGTTCCAAGTTTAACAAATGCAAAGATAAACTGCATGCACATAGCATGCTGCTTAGAGGTAATAAAGCCATTTAATAGAGAGAAACATGGCTAGCAGCCAGCGGAAACAACTTCACATAGACAAATCACAGTCCCTTAAAACACCCGAGAATCTACTTAAATAAAATTTATTTTTCTTCATGTAAAATACTCAGCAAGAATTATAATAATTCAACTTAATACCACTTCATGATAGTATGAACGGACCCCTTTGTTAGAACTTTGAGCTATTTGATACCAGTTCATATATTGAAGTAAATTTGAGAATCTGCAGGAATTCACTTATTCGTTTATAAATATCTACTTGATATTTTTTTATGTTTAGAGAAACTACCTTTCAACTTAAAAGTGCATTGTACCCTATTTTAGGCTATATTCAGAATGGCACATCAACCATCTCCAAGGGAATTTAACATATTTATCCATACTTTACAAGAGTTAATTTAATGTCACCTATCACATGCAGCTGTTTGATCCAGACCATAGGCTAAATAATTTAACTTTACTAAACTCACTGGGCGTTAACACTGCGTGTATTTGTACCAGAATGTCTATCATCCTTATTCAAGTAATTTCATAAGTGATTGTACCAAACCGTGAAGATACCATCTAGAGACAATACTTAATTAGACATAAAATGGTCTGAATTCATGCATGGACAGAAGGTTACATACAGTTATAAATTATAAAATAGAAGCCCATTAGATATAAAATGGTCTGAATTCATTTTACCGAATATCCAATTAAAGGGTGTCTAGAAGCGGACACTTGAAAACTGTGTTTATGTAGATATTCAAATCTTAAAATTAAAAGAAAGATGGAATGTTTTCAACAACCAGAATACTTAATTGGACATAAAATGGTCTGAATTCATGCATTGCCAGGGCTTACATACACTTTTAGCCTTACAAAATAGAAGCCCATTAGATATAAAATGGTCTGAATTCATTATAGGGAATATCCAATTAAAGGGTGTCTAAGAGCATGCACTTAAAAACTGTGTTTCTATATTCTTCAAATATTAAAATTAAGAGAAAAATGGAATGTTTTCAAACAAACAGAATACTTAATTATACATAAAATAGTCTGAGTTCATGCATGGCCCGAGGTTACATACACTTTTAGCATTACAAAATAGAAGCCAAATCAATAAACCAAACACAAAAGTAATAAAAAATTGAAACAAAGTGCAGCCCATGACTACGGTTAAACAAAGAAAGAGACATCATTCAGAACTCAAAGACAATAAAAAAATGATGTGAAAGAAGCTATTTTAGATTTTCTTACCTGTAAGACGCAAACTCGCAACCTCTCGGAAGCTCTGGTTTATTTCCACCGCCACCAGATTGAAGCTCAGCAAGCCCAAAATTGACAAGACCTTTACCTTCACCATGGACCAAAGGCAACAAATCATGGACGAATTTCACGGCGTCAAAGCCTGGTGGACTTTCCGTAGCCTCTCTTCTCCTTCTATAACGCCTCCGATGAAAAGCCAGCTTTGTGACATCTGTTACGTCACCATTAATGGCTAAACGTGTAGCACTTTCTTCAACAATGCAGAAGCGAGGCATTGGAGAGTGAACCCACTTTCTGTCTTGTTCCGATTCCGATTATTTAACTTGTATGGAACAAGCATCTTAAATATATATCATTATTTATAATTTATTTTGGATGGAGATGGGGTGTTGTAGAAACATACAAATTTGTTCATTGATGTGTAATAAAAATTTCAAAATTTCTACAGCAATCATCATCATGAAATTCAAGAGGCACTTGTTTTACCATTGGCCTCAAGTTAAAAACACGTCTCATATCTTTTATTCTTGTATGTTTGATTTACCGTGGTCTACACTTTTCATATTATTACTTTATTTTTATTCTTGTGTTTCTTTCACAATTATTTTGTTTTCATTCATTTGTCTTTTTTTTCTAATGATTTTTATTTTAAATTCTTTGATTTATTATCCTTTGTCTCATAACAATTATAATCGGTCAAGATTCAAAAATAGTACATATTTACTCTTATAAGCAAATTTTTAGGTTTGAGTCAAATCAACACAGTTGGAATGGGACACACTAATGATTTATATTTTTAATTCTTTGATTTATTTACTATTTACTTATAACAATTACAATTGATCAAGATTCAAAAATAGTACATATCTACTCTTAAAAGCCAATTTGTAGGTTTGAGTCAAACCAACATCGCTGGAATGGGACACGCTACTTGTCAACTTGAGACAAAGGGCAAAAATTGGCAATTGTTCCAATAGACTTTGAATTGTAAATCAGACAACAAATTATTGACTCTCAAGAGCCTCACATAAACGGACTTGTTTGTACTATTTCCAATAACAATAACTTGTTGTGGGTAGCTTAAACACTTGACACCTAATTGCTTTTGTTATTTCTTAGAGTTTCATTTTTACTAATCTATTGATAAAGTGGGAATGAGTGACTTTGAAAAATTCCATTACCTAGTGTTTTAAATGTTGATCAATATGAAGCACCCAATAATTATAAATATCAAACCCTAAAAGGTGTGAAATTTTTTTTTTTAAAAAATTGAACTTATTTATCAATTGTTAAACATAATCATCATATTTGTACCAATAGTTTTTGCAAATGCAATCAATTTGAGCTTAATCAATGTTATTTGTGGATGTAATGGTCATTGTTTGTGCATGTAATTTATGGTTGATGATTTCCTTTCTTGTATTTATGGATATAAACTGTACGTCTCCTTAGAATCTTGCACAGGGTATATCATTTGTTGAGGTGAAAATGGCAATGGTATACATTAATGCCCTAAGCGTAAGTGATTGCATGCCCCTTAAGCCATCCTCTTAACTTCCCTAAATTAGGCAGGTATGATTTAGTTTAATAAATTTGGAATTTGGTCTAGTAAGTTTAGGAGATGAAGTAGATTTATATTTAATTGATTTACTAACATGCCTTGAAAAATTAGTAATTGATTGCATGTCCCCTTAAGCCATCATTTAACCACGTTCCAAAAATTAGGTAAGTTTAATTTACTTTAATAACTTTGGGATTTAGTTTCCTAACTTGTTTAGGAATAACTAAATTTATAGTGGATTGGTAACTACTACCATGCCCTTAGCCATCTAATAATTGGTTGAATATCCCCTTAATCCATCCCCTTAACTATCACACATGTTATAATAGAATACTTCACTCTTTTATGTAGATGAATATTTCTTTTTTTGGCTTTATGCTACCATGTTCATAATACTTTCTATCATTTTTAGTTCTTGCCAAGGAAACTATAGGCCAGACTTGTTCTTAACTAGTTAATAATAATAATAAAATATCTTCGTTTGAAGAAAATCTTCTAACAAAGATAGTTTTTTATTATTTTTTTAAAAGGTAATATAATGTGAAATGTCTTATTTTACAGTCATTTTCAACAGACACAATACTCTCGAACGGTCTCGAACGGAACCAACGAATAGGGAAACAAACTACCTTCATCCTTCGGCCACAGTGACCCAAACCACGACCCCAGTTCACCACCTTTGCACAGACCATGACCCCAGCTCGCCACTTGTTAACTTAAAAGGCCCACCTAAGTAGCATACATGAATGTGTGTAAATGAACTAGATCTATACAACATGTAGGCTTGTTAAGTTTGAGGTCCATAAATGATAACAATACAAAAAAGTTAAAAGAACTCAATAAAAATTTACATTCATTGATACCAAACGAGCACATGATGTTCAATAACATAACTTAAAGGCCCACCTAAGTAGCATATGAACATGTAAACTCACATGATGATACAGAAAAGTGCTTCCCTTAGCTTCAAGAAATATTTATTCTGTACTGACAAGGCCAACCACGTGAATGTGGAAGCGCATGTGGCCTCAACTAAGACCTAAGACACCTACGTAAATTATACCTTATAATTATAGGACCTCTCTAGACCTAAGACATATCTAAGACATATTTATATTTTCTAGTAGACATAGTAGACCTAAGACACCTACAAATTGTATACCTTAAATTCTAACTTCTAGAGCTAAGACATATCTAATCTACCCATATACGGTGACAAAACAAATCCTAGGTTTATTATCAATGAATTCACAAGTATTGTAAAAGGATCTAATGAGTCTGTGTCTGACCTTGTTCTAGAGTCTAGACCTAAGACTAGGTAGCAGACATAAGACACCTATATTTTATACATTGTTATAGTCTAAACCTATAGAATGTTATCTAATCTACACCTAGATCTTACACCTTAAATTTTCTAGTCTAGACCTAAGACATATATCTAAGACATGTATTTAGATTTTCTAGTCTAGACCCGATGCACACATGATTCACCTATGTGCCACTTAGAAGTGAATGATGCTTTAACCTTGACAAAGATGAGTATATCTATCCCTTCTTGCATATCTATATCTATATTATTTTTCAATTGAAATTATCTACACACCATCACCACTGCTAATAGAGGTAATGGTAGAGATGAGGCAAACAAAGAAATGGGATTTGGACTAAGGTAGAGATAACAAACCTATCCATTATGCATGTTTATTTGGGTGGATTAGAGAGATTTAAACTTTTCAATCCAATTGGGATTATTAGGTCAGGTAAATCAACCCTCACCAACTCCATTTGCTTAGTTTCGATATCTATTCCCACTCCATTCACTTAGTCCTAATTGGTGTTTCCATCCCTCCACACGTCCATTGCTTGCTTTGTCGCATCAAATAGAGAAGATATGGGTGGATCCCGCTATTTCTTGCCTCACCTCTATCACTCCAACTATTACTAACAATCACAACTTGGTGTGCAATGGGTACGCTGAGGAGTTGTGGAAGTTCAATTGTCATGTCTTTAAGTAAATGATGATTGTCTTGTATCCATGTGTTATATGTAATTTTTTTGTTTTTTCAAATATCATGAATTAATTTGCATAATCTTAATGGATTTGTAGATCCTTGTGTTTTTCTTAGTAGGTACTTCAAATGTGTGATCTTTCTTGTTTTGTGTGTACTATCTATTCGCATGCACCCCCTTTAAACAATCTTTTTCATGCATTGCATCTGGGTTCACTTGCATATATTTTTCTCTCTTTATCCCTCTATCTCTATTTCCCTATCATGCCCACAATGAACACATGCGCAACACAACCAAAACAAAACATTTTTTTTTTTCAAAAACCATGATACTACATTGAGTTTACATATATTAATGACATAGGGGACCACTAGATGCCAAGTACATGAGTGAGTGGTTTGATGGTAAAGAACACATAAAAAGGGGTAAGAGTTAGAAGTTAATACAAGAAGCACATGTGTCTCCATGAGACACACCTTTATCAGGAGAATTCCAAAAGGAGGCGTGGACCCCTCAAAATGTCATTCTTTGATCTCTCCACGAAAGGTGATCAAGATTCAATTCTCATGACATAGTCCAAAATCCTCTCACATATAAGAGAACAACTTAATGAGTATGGGTACGAGTCTCTCATGTATTAACTACGACCAACCGTAGAATTTGATTTTGTTTAAGGAGATGATTTGGGGATAGATAGTTGTGTCAAGGCTAATTTTCATTTCCTAGATCAATCAGTTCATACATTAGTTTACCTATGGTTAAGTAGTGTTATAAGAACATAATTTACCTTGTTATTGAGGAAAATCTTGTTCCTCATTCAATTCCTTGTGGAAACATAGGTCATCTCCACCCTAAAATACACAACAATTTCTCAATCCAGATAACCTTGAATTTTTTTTTATAACTTTTAGTTTGAGACATCCCAAGGACCTACGCAACCCCTATTTAGACCAACAGATACACACTTGACTAGTAATGACCCTAATAATTCTAGCACTGAGCAACAATAATGATGTAGCCATTACCAGCGACCTTTAGGGAACATAGATCAGTAAAAGTATGGGTCATTCAAATTCTTTTAATCTTGCACTTCTCATAAATTTAGCTTTAATAAGACAATTCCAAGTGATAGTAATATGATGAGAGGCCTAAAACCTCCCCACCACAAACTATCATATAAAGCATGCTAGTACATTATAATGCCCCATGCTTTGTTGAGGCAAGTAGAGTTACTATAACTTGGACACTATTCTTGAGCCTATAATACTGCTCAAGATTTAGATAGCAACACATCTTCCTTTTGATGCAAAAGTTCTAATTTCTAACATTATTATTGCAATACACTACCATCAACAATATTAAATTCCAAAAGAACGTATTATTCATTAGATATTGCAAAGAAGAAGAATTTAACAATCATTATTATCATTAATACCATTATAACGTAATGCACCCTTAGGTGCAATATAAGATCTAAATGGAGATGATAGAAAAATTTATTAATAACCAAATAAATTTTATTAAATTGCATGATGATTTTAACAATTATAGTTTTATTAAATTGCATAATCTATATCATAGCGCCTAACAAAATTAGCGACTTCAAAATAAGATAAGAGGTATGAAAGTTGTATAGAGCTAAGCCACATAAACTTAAGACTAACATATTTGCCAATTTTGTAGGAAAAGAAAACACATAACAATTTATAACTAAAAACCAAATAATATACTCATTTGTACATTGTTGCAAAAAAATAGAGTAAATAAGTAATAATAATCCTATCTCGTACTCAAAAATCAAACTCCAATATCAAGAGAAAATTAATAAGATAACATTGTAACCTTGTGATGCGGCTTCTACAATGGGTCTAAATGCATAGCTATGCATTAAAACTTCATTTGTTAAATTACAATCTCATAAGTAATTCACTAAGCTTGTCACATCCCTAATTTTGACTTGCAATTACTTTTTACTTTTATGTAAATAGAAGTGAATTACATGGATAAATGATTTGGCATTAAGGTGTAATGTCAGAATAAATCATTAGTTTCCTAGATTCTAGTCATGTGAATAAATGTATGAGATGTAATGATTTCATAATGTACTTTTGAATTTGTTATTCATGAGGTTATGAATGGACTAACGATACGCTAATCCCATTTACATGATTGCAAGTTACTTCCAGGAAAACAGGTTTCCACCTCTCCAAGAAAGGGAGGGAGAGCATCATCGGAGAGAAGGGAATAAATATAAGGAAAAGTATAGTTTGTTGCCATCTTAAGTATTGTTGGTGTAATTGGCGAACCTAATTAAGTCAGGTAAGTGATTCTTGACCCTTTTGGTCTAAGATATTACTCGACTCGACAAGTTGTTGATGTTGTTTAGAGTCTTTTTAGTGTCGTTTAATGTCAACCTAGTCATTTTTGGAAAGCGATGCCGTTAAGGTTGTACATTAGTCCTTTTGTGACTAAGGTGACTTTATATTGGAAACGTTATTCTTTGCGTTGTAAATGAGTTTATGTTTGCAACCTCAATGGCATAATTGTTATAATTGATAATATGCTTCCTTTTAGTAGTTTTGATGTCGAATTCCATATTTGTCTAATCGGAATTGACGTGATTTTCTTCTATACATGAAGGGAATTGTACTCGACTCAACCACATAAGGTGCTTAAGTTTGTACGTCACATTATTATAAACTATATTGTTATTAATATTTATGTTTGTTTTAGACTACATTATTACGTAAAATTATAGATGGATGATGCAAGGTTGCTTATGGTTTTATGTGATAACAACCCTTTTTTAGGAGGAAGCATGCCTTCTTAACCAATCTGATAGCATATGATGCTTTAAGAGAGTCGTTGTTTATGTCGTGAGATTTAATTTGAGATTATTGATCTCAACCTTTTGTTGTTGATGTTTGAGTTTATTTGGAGATAAATTAGCAATTTTATCCCATCTTTCCTTATTAATAATGGTTGCTCCACTCCTTAACTGCTTTGGAGGAACTTCTTATTGAGAAAACAAGAGGTCATAAGATTTGCCACTCCATTAGATTTGCATGCAAGCTAACCACATTGATAAGAAAATATTCTGCCATACCCACATCTACATAGGAATTAAGGCAAAGTTTGAGTGTGGTCTTTAAGACCAACTACTCCACTACCTTTGTATGCGGGTGAAGCATGTTTTTAGGCAAAGTTTTTGCCAAGGCATTGTGGGATGGTGGAGTGATCGGTTATGACCCTCACCTCATTTTATTTGCATGCCCTCGTGGTAGTTATGGGGCGGGGGAAACAACCATTATAATTGATAGAAAAGAAGTCTTTAAGGGATCATCACGACACTTCTAATGAGGGAGTGTAGCAAGAGTTTAGAGATAACAGAGGGGATAAAAGATTTTGAGTCTATGTTATCGCAGATGGAAGGGGGAGGAACTATGTGAAAAGTAAGCCAATCATGAAGATATGATACAGGCTTTAGATAAGGTGATGAGCGTTGATATGGGATGGTCCCTATGTGTCTTTGGTATGGAGACTGAGCCGCCATGCTTAACCTAGTAAATAAAAGTGTGGCAACAAACTCACCGGGTATGAAATGTTATTTAAATAACTACTTTATTTTCTACCTGGTAATAGAAGCATGTTGTAGCATAATGCAAGAGTAATGTCTGCGTAGGGTAAGTATTTCTGATATTACCAGAAATGGTGAATTTGGGATCATAGCATGTCTAATATTTGTATTCCATTTAGAGAGTGTACTAGGTTCTGAGTTGAATATTTGGACGTTCTTTACCTTTAGTTGAAAATACAGAGATGTTCTCGTGAAGAGTAAGTTTAGACTCGCGCAAAAGATTGAACTTCCATTCTTAGCAACTATGTAACCTTAGCTGAACTTTAAGGTCTTGTGGAGAAACATTTTAACCCTCAAGCGTAGTTGATGTTTTCCAAGCCTTGCTCTTCTTGAAAACATATGTTAACTGTCGCAAACATCTTCCGTTACATTTCCAAATCCCTCAAAGAAAATTCATTGACATTTCATCCAACCAAATAGTGTTGTTTTTAGTTGAACCTTTGTTAAGTTCAGGAGGGATTAGTATATAGAAGAAAGTCATCCCACCTTGACTATGGGAAGAGATTATTAATTAGGTTTGATATGGCGCACTTAAAGTGCATTAAGTAGTAAATCCAAAATATGAAAGATTATATGTCTTTGAACAATAACATTACTGCAGTGATTAAACCATAGAAGTTATTAATTATGCCGTTATATTCTTGAACTATGGAGATCTTTGTAGTTTAGCTAGATTCAAGTTTTAGATGTACATATATATGAACATCTTTCAGTTTGAACATCTTTCAGTTTTCAACTTAGAAATTATGAGGAAAAATATTGTTGAAAGTTTATGCCAGAGATAGTTTTATCTTCTCAAAGGTTTATACGTATGAGTTTAATGATTTTATTTGGAAGACTTAGTGAATGGTATTCATTTAATCTAAAGTTCATAGAAAAGATATAGACTTCACTGTGAACACTTTCTAGAGTGATATAATATCACATAAACAGTCTACAATATTAACTAGTATCATTATGATATCTATTATATGTGAGTTCAAAATCTATTCTTTGTTGAAAGTTCAAGATATGAATAGGTTTACATATCACAATGAGATAATGATATAAGTTTTATACCTTGAGATCAAAGATTTTGGAATTGATATATTCATGATATAGTTATCATTAAGAACAACTTTTAATAGTGATATAGTATCACTTGCTTATTCATAATCAAAGACACATAGTATCATGATAATCATAGAATGTTAAACATTAGTTCTTTGTTCTTCTTTAGAGAAATTTAGTTGACTTGAGAAGACCAAGTAGGTTGATAATTATAATATAGACTCACTCTTATCAAGGAAAAATATTGATTAAGTCTTAAGTGAATATCTATGTTGAAGAGTATTTTGGAGGCTATAATTGACTACTCCTATGTTTTGAAATTGAAACTATTAAACCAACTCAAGGGTATTGGTACACTAGGAGATGGAAAGTTATAGTTCTTATATCATATGTCCAATAGAACTTATTTTAGTGCCATGTGAATAAGAAGACAAAGTCAACCAACGTTGGGTATTCTTGATATGATTTATACCAAGTTGGGTATATTGGGAGATTCTAAACTCAACCTTAGCTGATTATTGATAAAGGTGTATTCGACATATATTTACAAGGATGTGGTATAGGTGTTTATAATCTAACTTATGTTGAAGGTTGGTAGACTTAAGTAGATCTAGAGGTCAAAATTATTTTATTATCCTTTATGAATCTAACCTATTAAGGTTGAAGGATTGAACTTAGTCAAAGGACCAATCATGAGAAATGATAGTACTCATTAAGACATATATCAATGGGGATAAACCTCGAATATTGTGCTTATTCATGTTATGTGAACTGTGAATTTCAAGCAATACCAAGTGGTTTAGGGAAGACTAGAAGTATTTATTCTCATGTATCATTATATTTATGATATTATCTTTGGAAAATAAGGATGTTTGATATTTCCATGAATTAGGTAGAGAAGTTAAACCCTAGAATCACAACCTGAAGGGTTAGAAATCTTATAACTCTTATGTCGAATGTGACATTGTTTATATTTATATTTTGGTTGATAGTGAAAGGTTAAGGAAAACTATAGAGGAAGACAAAAAGAGTCCTTGTAGTATTTTTTTTAATTTAAGTGATTCTATGATAGAGTCAAAACTTGTTTTTATGCACCAAAGATGTTTGACATTTGAGTTAGAGAGAAAGAGTGACAGAAGTTCATAGACCCTAGAAATTGCAAGTATGCAAAGAGGGAATCCCAGAAAGGTTAGAAATACCTAAACATATATATATATATATTGCATGTATATCCTAGCTTGAGATTATTTCTAAGTCAGATTGACTAGAATGAGTTTGAAATACAGACAAGTTTGTGTCTAGAGTTACTAAATGAAGTAAGTCAAATTGTAGGATGAGATAGTTCCAAGTCGAGTCAGAGGTGTGTGTCTAGATGGCATGACCATTCAGTATGATCATACTTGGCTAGAGGGAATCTAGGGTTGTATGGTCGATTGAAGTTATGTAGGACACAACTCACTAGGAATCAGATGGAAAAACTTGATAATTCCTTATATCTATACCCTTCGTGAAGGGTAGGGCCACTTCCATAAAGGAAGGTGTGCGGGGGACCACTAGTCTGCGGTTGGAGGTAAAGCACTCGGATGATGCTCTCTCTCTCTAAGGTAGAAGACTCGTCGAGGCTTATGAAGACATATATCATTATTCTAGATGCAGTGTACTTCATGTTGTGGTTTATGACAGTCAAATGTATGAGGTAGAACTATTCTTATGCCAAATGTATTTTATGTATTGTAAATAATAAGTGAAAGGATTTCACTATGATTCTATCTTCGATTATGCTAAGATTTCAAGGATGAAATTAGATAGAAAGCTGTACTTTATTACTTGTGTTTATACAAATGTTATTTAAAAAATATATATATTTCTCTCTCATGTTTACCATGTTTATTTACTTTCTAGTAAAATTCTTGAGTTTATTCGAGTATTATGAAAATGGATGTTACAAAGCTAAAGGGAGAATAAAACAAACTAGCAATCACATCTTGGTGTGCAATGGGTACACCGAACAGTTTTGGAAGTTTAATTGCTATGTCTGTAAGTGAATGATAATTGTCTTGTATCCTTATGACCCATGCCCTTTTTCATTTTCTCTAGTGTCATGAAATAATTTGCATAGTCTTAATGGTTTTGAAGATCCTTGTGTTTTTCTTAGTATCTACTTCAAATGTGCGAGGTTTCATGTTTGGCATCTAGTCTCTATTTACATACATGTCCTTTCTAGATTCTTGTTCATGCACTACACCTGGGTCCACTTGCATTTTGTTAGTCGTCAACTATGCACATTATTTGAAGTATGTATGTTTATCACAAGCCTTCCATTGAATAGACATTCTCTTACAAATATAAGCATGGTCACCACCTACTTCATGTTTATTTACCATCTAGCCTACCATCATGAATCCTCTCATGGGATGGCACATGATACAAAGATCGATCAAACTTAGTGATCATCATTGCTTTTATAATTTAACACGTTTGCATAATTTGGAGCTCAAATAGATTAAAAGTCAATCTAGACATGGTATAATTGCACCTTAGTGTGCAACAGGTACATCGAGATATCATGTAAATAAAAGTAATATGTAATTTCTTGACAATAGAGCATATAGTTTGTTGATGGTGAATGGTTGTTGTCTATCCATCAATATAATTGAAATAATGTAGTGAAATGTGTTGTTGAGACATGTTTGAAAATGCAAAATCATTGGTCATAATGGAATTACAAAACTAAGCTTAAGTGTATAAACATGGTGACAAAAAGTGTTACATTGTGTGATTGACTTGGGTCTATGGTCAAGCATTGTAATGGAAAACCCTGTACATTAAAGATTAGGATATGGTAAAGAAAGAGTAACTTTCCCTTTATCTTTGTTATCTCTCTGTCTCTCTATCTCTCTGTCTCTTATCTCCATCTCTCTCTTGCTCTATCTCTCTTTCTCTATTCTTCTTTGTCTATCAATCTCCCTCTCTAAATCTCTCCCTCCCTCTCTCCCTCTCTATCTTTCCATATCTCTACCTCTCTTGTCTCCCACTCCATCTCTCTATTTCTCTTTACCTCTTTATCTCTCTTTACCTATATGTCTCTCTACCTTTACAGTATCTATCCATCTCTTTCTCCCCTTCTCTCTTCCTTTATCAGTCTTTGTCTCCCCTTCTCTCTTTATCATTCTCACTTTGTCTCCCCTTCTCTCTCTTACTTTTCCTCTATATGCCAATAATGGTTCTAGATATTTTCATCATCAGTGTCTATCAATTGATCTAGATATGTAGGATGCAAATTCCATTGGTGGTAGTTGTTTGGAATTATTTCCCAATGGGCTATAATATCTTTCTCTAAGGAACCAATATCATTATGAATGTTCATGAGTGGTTGGTATAGCAACAGTTCACTCCAATAGATTGATCATCTACTGTTGGGATGGTGGTGAAATGAGGGGAGACTCAAATAGTAGAAGTTGTTAAGTGTTCTTTCCATTTGTTGGACTTCTGAGATAATTCATGTGGATTTGAAATAATATTTGAAAATTATAAGTCATGGGCCTCACCTTGACAATTGAGATTGAGAAGTTCAGGAGGTAAAACATTGAGTTATGGAAATTGAAGGTTGAAGATCTTTTAGTTGAGATAGATCATTGGATCGTAATAATTGTTGCACTAGATTTTTTCTACCATCAGAAATGGATCAAGATGAATGAGACAAGTTAGATAGAAGAGATAGATCTACTATTAGGTTGTGTATGTCTAATTCAATCTTGATGAATGTTTTAGTAGAAAAAACATTGGTAAGAGTTTACGAGCTAAAATTATTACATTATATCAAACTAAGTGTCTTGTAAAAAAGTTACTTTTGAAAAGAAAATTGTATTCTTTAAAGATGCATGAAGGAGACTTTGTAACCAAACATTTAAATGCTTTTCATTTAGTAGTGAGTCAATTGGATTCCATATATTTAAATATGGAAGAATAGGAAAAATGTATCACTTTAATTTGTTCATTAAAGGATATCATCTTTCTATTCTGAAGCCAATCTATCTAAAGGGGATCAATATCATTCTTTGTTCACTAGAATTGGGGGTGCAGAACTTACTTTGCATTGTTTGGGTATATCAAAAGGGTAAATTTATTGAGGTGGAAGATGTGCAAAAATTGACAAAAGAAAGGCTTGATAAAATGATTAATTCAATTGGAGGTTTTTATGTGATAATAGGTGGAAGCCCCTATAATATTCTAACAAGTAATAATAGGAATGCAAGGGATGGGATGGAATGGAAGCATTTGTCTATTTTATATGAATTTCCACCAATTGTGAATTATGTAAGGCATGCAATGCATTGAAGTGTAACCTAATATAATAATGAAACCTTCATTTTGTACTATATACACCTAAAAATAGCTCGAGTCGAATTAAATAAATATTTTAATATTTATTTTATTCCTATTCTTCTATCAATAAATAAATATCCTAATTTATTTATCTAATTCACATTCATCTTAATCTTCCAAAAATTAAATAAAAATCAATTTATTTAATTAAATCATCTAAATTCCTCTAAATCATTCTTAATTGAATAATCCTAAATTATTTAATTAATCATCTATCCTAAAGTCTTAATCCTATAAATCCACATCATGTCCACCTCACTTTACACCTCATCATGTTGCACACATAATTGAATATTTTTAATAATTAATTACATAATTATCCTCACCCACATGTCCTATTCATCCTCTAACCATCCCCATTCTTAAGAGCTTGGTCTTTCCATGTCATCATAGGCAAAGGACACTTAGAGACACATGTCTCATAGTTCCTAGATTCTTTCCAACTACCCTACAAGGAAGGACTCCTTTGATCCATGTATTTTGGTCTTTGAGATCATTATGACAAGTGGCCTCATGCTCACACCTTTCTCTCCACCTTGTCATCGTAGGAGGAACATCTCCCCCTTTTAGCTCCCTCATCCCAACTAACCCAATCTCCACCGTACACATCACAAGACTCATTCCTCCACCGTGGATCTTTTGGCACTTGGATTTGAGCCTTCTTTGCCTATAAAAGCAAGTTCCTCACCTCCATTTTGCATCACAAGAGCTTTAGTAAGTACAAGTTGCAAAAATTCCATCAAGCTATCAAGTGTGCCTTTGGCCCTCCATTTGCATTAGTATCATAATCTCCATAGTTGCACAATCATTTAGCTTCATTATCATCATTTAGCTTCATTATCATCATTTAGCATCATATCAATATCATGGCAATATCAATATCCTCATCATTATCTTAGTTGCATTATTCACATTGCATAGTTGAATCCACAAATCCATTCATCTCTTTATCATCTTGGAAAGCAAGGAAGTATATTTCTGAGAGCAATATCATCATCAACAAGATCATTGAGAAGATAGGAAACAACAGAACAGCCGAGATAATCACTTTGAAAAGGTATAATATATGTTTTCTACATTTTTCTAAGTTTCATTGATGTATTGAATTTGAGTAGGAATTCTAGAGTATTTGTGGTATCTTAGTAGGTTCTTTTAATTAGTTTCAAATTATTAATCACACCAAACTGTCAAAGCACACGAGAAACGATACTTTTTTCAAGTATATAGGGAGTCCTCCCTATCAACCATCTTGTTTGAAAATAGTAAGGCAACTCAGCAACATCCTCATCCCAGGCCTCGTAATCCAGATAAGGCCGCCACTCAACTATGTCGACATTATCTAGTGCATGCTGCCAGTACTCAAGCTTTCCCAACTTGGGCTAGGAAAGAGTCTCCTAGAACCTGTAAGAATAAGGTCTGTCATGGCCTCTAACACCCATCCCTATCAGTCGTGTAATGGCTATGTACAACCATGCCCAAATCTGTAACAATGACACTCCAGTAGATAGACTTGCCGCTCCATCATACACAAACTGATGCAGATCATGGTACAAGTGTGCAAGTATGCACAGACCTCAGGCAAAGTAGTCCCATCAACTATCATCCTCTCTAGCGTCCTCCCCCATCCAACTAGAAATCTATGTGATCTCCTGTCTGGGCAAACCATTCCCCCAATCAACCCTGTTAGTATGGCTAACAGGGGCTCATAATAGTCCACCATGTCAGCCCAACTGATATTTGTCCCCTCCAGGTTTGCATTGTCAAATACCCATCTACACTCTGCCAATCCTGCTCTAGTATGTGACTCATACTCAACCAGCTCTCCCTATATCAAAATTTGAAGAATCTGATGCACATCCTCCAGGGTCACTGCCATCTCTCCTATCGGCAAGTGATATTGGCTAGTCTCGTTGTGGTACCTCTCCCCAAGAGTAGTCAAAAATCCCAGGTTCACCCGCACCTCGGGCTTAAAGCAAACAAACCACAATTTGACTGATCCAAGGGCCAAGTGATCAGTCTCAGTCAAGTATGGTCGTAATAGTTGAGTAACAGGGAATCTCTCTCGCGACATTAAAACATTATCTAACTCCTCCTACAATCAAAGTAACAAAGCATGTTAACAAAACAACTAAGCTGCATATCTACATCATGTATCAAATCAATTATCTTAAGCTATCCTATCAGTAACCTATCCTATCATCTCTTCTGAGAGTCCATCAATCTCAAAGATGACCTATCAATTGGCCAACATCGATCAAGATATCAACTTCGTCAAAATAGCTAAGTAATTGACTACCTTTGTCAGATGCGCAGCTCTATTTATTAGAAGCACGGTTTCATATTACATGCGTAGAACCCCTTTTTATTTGTGCTATTTTAGGCAAATGCACAGAAGTAGGATTTAGATGTGTGTTTTTAAATCAAAAGCATAGTTTTAAATCAAATGTGTCAAATCCCTAATCATATGTGTTATTTTATTTTGCATGCGCGACATAATTCTATATGCGTGGGACTGTTGTTTGAATGCACTCTTTCACATAGATGCACTAAAACCCTAATTACATGTGCACAACTGTTTATTAAATGTGAAACTAGCACATTTGTGTCTATTCACAGCTCATATGCACTAAATCAGAATGCATGCGCAAAAATAATTATCAAAAGCGTAGAACTAATAAAACGATGCATTCAAAACTGTGACTTTTAACCCTAGATTTTGACCGCTATAAATGCACTACGACCAAAATTCAATGCATACATACTAGGGGTCCATACTTTGTTCGATGCCTGAATCGCTGGATCCTCTCGAACCTGTGGTTCTCTATCAAAATTTGTTGCATCTTCGTAAATGACTCTGCTCTTCTATGCACTAGGTCTCCCTATAGCCTCTCCTCAAATGACAAGTGTACAAATGAGTAGAAGTGAGACCCCACATCCTTATTTGTAGCCACGTGAACCCTAACTAGAGGTATTTTTCCTTGCACATGAATGCCATGTTCTTTGTCCATTTTCTCATTCTCCATGTCATCCAAAATTTTAACCTGTCAATCGTGTTGTCAATTCTTCTTTGTCGTGAGATCGTTTGTCATCCTTTCTACCAATTCCAACCCAACCAATCTCCTGAGGGGAGATCCTCTAGCATCATTAAACTTGTACTAGGGACAAATTGGGGCATGTATCGTACTCAAAGATTTTTATTCTTTGAAACAATGTGATATAACACATTGTCTCAAAGAGGGGCAAAATGTATACACCTAAAATGGCTCGAGTCAAATTAAATAAATATTTTAATATTTATTTTATTCATATTCTTCTATCAATAAATAAATATCCTAATTTATTTATCTAATTCACATTCATCTTAATCTTCCAAAAATTAAATAAAAATCAATTTATTTAATTAAATCATCTAAATTCCTCTTAATCATTCTTAATTGAATAATCCTAAATTATTTAATTAATCATCTATCCTGAAGTCTTAATCCTATAAATCTACATCATGTCCACGTCACTTTACACCTCATCATGTTGCACACATAATTGAATATTTTTAATATTTAATTACATAATTATCCTTACCCACATGTCCTATTCATCCTCTAACCATCCCTATTCTTAAGAGCTTGGTTTTCCATGTCATCATAGTCAAACGACACTTAGAGACACATGTCTCATAGTTCCTAGTTCTTTCTAACAACCTACAAAGAAGGACTCCTTTGACCCATGTCTTTTGGTCTTTGAGAGCATTGTGACAAATGGCCTCATGCTCACACCTTTCTCTCCATCTTGTCATCATAGGACGAACATCTCCCCATTTTATCTCCCTCATCCCAACTAATCCAATCTCCATCGTACACATCACAAGACTCGTTCCTCCACCGTGGATCTTTTGACACTTGGATTTGAGCCTTCTTTGCCTATAAAAGCAAGTTCCTCACTTCCATTTTGCATCATAAGAGCTTTAGTAAGTACATGCTGTAGAAATTCTATCAAGCTATCAAGTGTGCCTTTGGCCCCCCATTTGCATTAGTATCATAATCTCCATAGTTTCACAATCATTTAGCTTCATTATCATCATTTAGCATCATATCAATATCATGGAAATATCAATATCCTCATCATTATCTTAGTTGCATTATTCACATTGCATAGTTGAATCCACAAATCCATTCATCTCTTTGTCATCTTGGAAAGCAAGGAAGTACATTTTTGAGAGCAATGTCATCATCAACAAGATCATTGAGAAGATAGGAAATAATAGAACACACGGGATAATTAGTTTGCAAAGGTATAGTCTATGTTTTCTACATTTTTTTTAGTTTCATTGATGTATTGAATTTGAGTAGGAATTCTAGAGTATTTGTGGTATCTTAGTAGGTTCTTGCAATTAGTTTCAAATTATCAATCACATGTACTAATCTAGACTTTAATAGATTATAAATTCCTTTGTTCTCATAGCCAAGTTCTTGTTGAAATTGAAGAGGCTACCAAAAACAAGTATCGAAAATTATGGACATTATTAATATTTTGAATTTGTGTATTAAATTTATTTACACAATTAGCATGGGACTAATTGCAAGTATGGATGTTGCCTATTAAAGGATATCATCTTTCTATTTTGAAACCTATCTATCTAAAGGGGATAAATATCCTTTATTTGATCACTAGAATTGGGGGTGCAGAAGTTACTTTGCATCATTTGGGTATGCTGCTCAATTATGTTGTATCTGCAAGAATTTCTAAAGAAAACAAGCTTATCCTCAAAAGTTGGGTAGAAAAAACACATCAAAAGGGTAAATTGATTAAGACAGAAGATGCATAAAATTTGACAAAAGAAAGACTTGTTGAAATGATTGATTCAATTGGAGGTTTTGATGTGATAATAGGTGGAAGCCCCTATAATAGTCTAACACACAACAACGTGAACACAAGGGATGGGCTAGAGGGGAAGCATTCCTCGATTTTCTATCAATTTCCATGGATTGTGAATTATGTAAGGCATGAAATGCATTTAAGTGTAACTTGATAGAATATGAAACCTTCATTTTGTACTAATATAGACTTCAATAGTTTATAAATTCCTTATTTTTCATAGCCAAGTTCCTACCAAAATTGAATAGGCTACCAAAAACAAGTATTGAAATTATGGACATTATTATTATTTTAATTTTGTCTTTTACAAGGATTGAATTAAAGCCTAGAGCATTGCAAGAAATCAAATTTCATAGAATAAAGCACTTAGTTTTAGAAAATGATTACTATGAAACCCATCACAAGAAACCATTTCAGAAGATAAAGGTCAAAGAAAGTATGTCTTCCAAATGTTTGTCTATAGAAAATAAAGATATAAATTTTTATTTACCACAACATGTTAAAGTATTGGTTGGATTTCAAGCTTTGGATCACCTTATGGGTTGGTAGTAGAAGTTTAAAGAGTTTGAGCAAGGCCCACCATACTTTTAATTTGAATATGTGTATAGTATGCCATAGGGTAATTAAAATTTATGGATTGAAAGTACATTTTAATTTCTAGTAGAAAACATAGCTACATGCATAACCTTCGTATGAATAATTATTTTAAGATATACTATTAGGTTGTGTCTTTCTAATTCAATCTTCATGGATGTTTGAGTTCAAAACTTTGCTAAGAGTTTATGAGAAAATTATTGTATTATATCAAACTAAGTGTCTTGTAAATAAGTTATTTTTGAAAAGAAATTTGTATTCTTTAAAGATGTATGAAGGAGACAACACTAAACTTAACTACATGAACACAGTGGAAAAAATGTATTTTGTTGTGTGATAGACTTGGTGTTAATCATTCTTTCCATTTGTTGGACTTTCAAGTTAGTTGTTGTAATTGTCCATTTTTGAGCCACTTCAATAAGAGACATTGTTTCCAATTACATTGGTCATGCCATGTATGAATGGATGAAGCTTGGAGATGGGATGTTGATATTTTTAGAGATAGCTACACTTTAGTGTGCAATGGGTACACTAAAGAGGTCTTAAAGGTGAATTATCAGGTCCTTAAGCAAAAATTACATGTTTCACTAATATAGTAAGGTTTACTTTTGGTGGTGGGTCTCTTACTCAGAAGGGTTTTCTCAATTATATATTTTATCTTACTTTTCTATCTCCTTCACTTATTCTTCTATGTTTAATTAAGGTTACATGTGTTTTAGATAAACAAATTTATTACTTTCCATTACTCCTAATTGAAGAATAAGCATTGTAAAACCAACATTTGGTATCAATATTTCTTATAATGTCCATTTTTTAGACAAATTTATTTCTTATAATGTCCATTTTTAATAATTTTTAATAATTTGTAATAATTATATGTCATCTTGCCCATTCATTCTCTCTCTCTCTCTCTAACGACAATGGTTCTAGATTTTCATCGTAAGTGTGTGTTAATGGATCTAGAGATGTATGATACAAATTCCATAGATGGTAGCTATTTGAAATTCTTTCCCAATGGGTTGTAATATCTTTCTCCAATGAACCAATATGATTGTGAATGTTTATGAATTGTTGGTGTAGCAACAATTTAGTCCAATAGAATTCTTTAAAACATTGATCATCTATTATTGGTATGGTGGTGAAATAGGTGGATAGTTGAACAGTGGAAGGTGTTAAGTATTATTTCAATTTGTTGGACTTTCAAGATGCTGCAAATGTTCATTTTTGAGACACTTCATTAAGCAACTTTGTTTCCAAATTTATTGGTCATGCCATGTATTAATGAATGAAGCTTGGAGACTTGGATGTTGCTATTGTTATAGATAGTGTAGTGCCCTGCCATGAACACCTTAGAAGACAACACATCTAAGCTATGCAATGCAGAATATTTTTTTTTTTGTATAAGATAACAAAGTAATGTTTAGCAAATCAATACACATCGTTAACTAACAACTTCTCTTCTAAGGTCCCATGGTTGCATTACTTGACAAATTAATCAACATAATTTACATTCATTACTAACTAACATCGGTAGAACATTCTAAATCTATTACACTAATGATTATACATATACATCTCCATTTCATGATATTAGTTAGATACTTAACTTGATCAAGATTACATGTACATATTCAAAGTCCATACATATGAGTACATCATTATGTAGTTTACATTATCACTATCCTGATTACTTCTGAATACATACATTATGAATCAACTGATTCACAGGCTAGTACATGAGCATAACAACTGTCTTAATAAACAAGTACAAGATCTGATGTCTGATACACAAGATATCTCCTCCTCGCTCACGAACAACGGCAAGGAAAAAAACCAATGGATTAAGCTCTTCCACCCAACCATGTGGAACCCTGAGGTCCACCCCCCGAGCTAGGAGTTAACATAAGGTCCCCACTACAACATATAGTCATGTAGACAGTAGACTATAAGACGACACATGACTCCAACATCACAAGTCAATATCACAACAACACAACAGTACTTCTAGAGGCAAACACTTAACAAATGGGGAGAGTACTACTAGGGAATGCTAGGCTACAGTAAGGAGAGTGTCATCGCATGGTCCTAGCATGGGTTACCCAGGCTATTTGTCACCAGAAGCCAGCCCCCATCTATGGTTACCCTGGCAGCCTCTCTAGGAACTGGCCCCATAGGGTGACACATGCGGAATCAACATTCCTTTCATGAGGACAAGGAAGTTGATTTTGCCAACCACGACCTTCTCATCTCATCCTTAGCCTGAACGAGCACTACAGGCATGAGTGAGGCATCCAATTATCTTGATTAGTGTGAAAACTACCCAACCCCTAGATTTATTATTAGGTTATCACTTGATTACAAACTCCTAATGGGTTACCCTGGCTAGCCACTTTGGGCACCAACCCCACATTGGAAGCCACTCCCCTACCTACAACTAGAAGACCCTACTCAACAAGCATAGCAAACATCATCATGACAATGAGGATACATGAACCATGCAAGGCATTAACCATCTTGCAAACTATGGCATAATCACAAGGACATACTCTCAATACAGTATCCATGGCTTCCAGATGAAGTAACACATGAGAAATTGCTTCTTTACAGATGACAATGTGTCCCCATGGTCTTAACCAACACGATATCTTATAACATACTCAAAACAAATAAACAATTGCAACATCCATGAAGGACTTAATTATCACACCATGAGGCATTCTCAACATACCATGTACATGAGGACAAACATTATAACCTATGCCTCTGGAACAATCCACTCAGGTAGATGTAATAACATAGAGACCATGACGACATATCTAATTCACTTTTCACAAATCAAGTTTTATAACCTGTTATGTAAGCAAATTGTACTCAACAAGGAGCCATTTTAAAACAATAATTTATGTTTATTCTAAACACTAATTGACTATATTAGGTTTCAATTAATAATGTCAATTAAATAATTTTAACATTATCAAATTCAAACATAACTGGTAATTCATTTCTAATTTGGAATGATTCAACAGATTACATAAAATTATTGGCCAAATATATATATATATATTCAGTTACATTCTAAAAGACATAACACAATATAAATATACTTCTTCTTACTGTAAAAGAATATTTAATTTCTCGGGCATAACCTTTGTTATCCAGTTTGAGGCCTCGTTAATATTGTCTTAGATTTAATTAAAATACAAGGGTAGAGATATAATTACCTGTCAAAATGCATAATTATAGACCTATAATACCTATTAAACAACAAACACTAGAAAATAATGTAAATTAGGTAAATAACTACTTTGTAAATTTAAATCCCAATCCTAATATTAATAATAACAACATTCTATATTTAATTTGCAAAGAAAACTATTATTATTATAAAATGGAACACATAATTAACTCTCACATAATAGAAACACTAAGTAATATTATTTAAACCTTTGAGTTTATATATCAGAAACCCTAAAATCTTTTAATAACATATTCAACTTAAAAGTAAAAGAAACATCTCTAATTACTCTACATTAACATCATTCTTTCTATAGTCAAATAACCAATAACAATTTACAATAAAAGTGCTAATGTTTACTTTAAGAAAATAACCCTAATTTCTCAACTTAACTTAATGATTTTTCCCATAAAAATATTATGGATTTCTAAATATTTTAGGCATTAACCTCAACTACTATGGTTAAAATAATAATTATAATAATAAAATACCTTAAACCTTAAATCTTAAATCTTTGGTTAGTAAAAATATTCTCCACCCACTTAAAATTTTGCTATTACTTTCAATAATGTTTAAGTAATTATATTACCTAACAATTCTAATTAAACTGTTGTATTTAATATTTCTTTATTAATTCAAATAACTTAATTAAAATATTAAATCTATATCTAATTTATTATTATATTTTTACATGACAGTTATCTATTCAATTGTGCTTTTAAAATTACTATAACCTACTTCAACATAAGTAATTTATATAAAACCTAATATACATAACATGATGATCGGATATAATTTTTTTTAAACACTGTGATCAAAATCTTTAAAAATTTTAGTTGCATTTTACAGCTAAAACGTCTATATGCAGATATTCATTTGCAGGTGAAAAATAGCCAAAAGAGATATATTTCACACTCATTTCCTACTATAATATAATCTTATAGATTAAAGGCATCAGAAATTATGAAGCCCTTTTGGGAAGAAGACTTGTGAGCACGGATTTAACCAAGACATGGGCGGCTGGGTGCGTCCCTCATTCAAACGCAATCTAATTTTAATTTGGTCAAATTTTAGATTTTAATGTCCTCTAAGTACCAGAGATATAATCTCTTAAGGCATTAATGTGCTTTAACTTATCTTGATGAAAAGAAAGCATAAATGGAGCAATTCTCATTACAGCGTTGAAGCTAAACATATCCTAAAATAAAATGTATAACTGAATGCAATTCTTATTATGGCCATGAGATGTGTTGGAGAATTATGATAGACGCCAGACCAGATCAATGAGTAGAAGAGTGGATGAATTTGTTTGGACACTAACAAGCCTCGTTACCTAGGCAGGGGCGATTCTATTGAAAGGGCTTTAGCAAGTTTCAAGCAAGTGCGAATGGGGGAGTATAGGCAGGGACACGATCTGTCTGATAGGATGCCTCAGAGAGATGCTGTCACACATAATGTAATGATTGTAGGATATGTACAAAATGGATTTGTTTGAAAGAACTCTTTAAAAAACTTTCAAGCAATAGCCATTGGCTGGTTTTAAACTCGTCTCTGCAATTTTCACCTCTTCCGCCCAGCTAAGCGTGGCCATGCGGGTTTAGTGAAAAGGAGATGTGCATACTTCAGTCACATTTATTTCCCTCAATGCATTGCACCTACAGTAATCGTTATATGTGCATGATTGACCATCTGGCCTGAGCTGGGTGCTATACAGAACCCTAAACTTTGTTATCAATAGCCAGTCGCATCAACAAGGATTTCGTGTGTATATAAACTCTGGGTGCAGATTGAATATAGAAGGAATTTTTTTGTCTCAGCTAAAATATTTTCAGAGATATAATGTTAAACAGCTTGGCTCATCATATTGGGAGAATATTTTCCAAGAAACACAAAAGACAGTATCTATGATGAATTTCATGCTAGTACGGATATCTAAAAATGAAATGGTCTTCAGACTCAGGTAAGGTACATCTCCCTCAAGCAAGACACTGCACTGATTCTGACCCAAATCCCAGGAGATATCTAGAGGACACCACTCTAGATCGAAAGAATCTAGATGTATTAAATGCATAGTAGAATTAATGATAATAAATCAGAGATAAGCAATAATAGGAGAAAATCACATAGGAGATATATAATAAGACAACCAGAAAAATGTATTTAGTCTATGTATTCTGTACATGTTGAGGGAAAAGTATGGTTGTTTATGTCTAAGCTTTGACTATAGTTATTCTTATGAAATCTGATGATATAGATATATTCATAATGCTACTAATACGTGGAGGCTGAAGAACCATCATAGAAGTTGAAACCGAAAGAATTTATTTGTTGTGACTTTTCACCTTTTTTTGACAGTGAACAATGCTAAAACGTAATAGTCAAATATGGCCCATGGGCATTGCCCCACACTCAACAAGGGAAACCCCTCAAGTCTAATGGAGGCTCTGCGCTTTCTAAGATGAAAGATGCAATACTTGGCACTTGGTGGTACCGCATGTTGTGAGTAGCTCTTCATGGTTTGGTCTGTAGGTGCCTGGAACACTGACAATCCCAATGATGAAGACCACATAAAGTTAAAGTACACTTAGATGGTGTCATGTCTAATCTGCACAGGCCCCAAATTGTTTTGTGTGAAAGAGGGTGTACTGCACCAAGTGGAGATGGATTGGTGATCTTGGAAATGCCACTAACCTGAGAAGTGTCCTGTTGACACTCACTTTGACCAGGGGTTGATTTATCATGATCAGGAGGTTTCTTCATTTGAAGCCTTTATCTTCTTGCCCATTTTTTCTAAGTGTTGGACCTCCTCAGCATTTTTCAACTGCAGCATCATGTTTTCCTGAGAAGGAGGTCATCATCATCATCTTGTCTTCGATGGTCTGCATCATCATGTTCCTCGTCGACTTGTTTTTCAACGTCATCATCATATTTCAACTGTCGGGTGATGTTCGGGTTTTATCCTGATGATGCTGACGAGCTACAGTGCGCCCTTATCTGCTTGCGAGGGTGATGTTTCAAAGTCTCCGGTGATCTTCCATTTATCACCTTGCGCGAACATGATGATGATGTTGCTTATTCTTTGAGTTGCTCGACCTAACTTGTTTTTTCCTAAGGGTCGCGTTCGTCATCATCATATTTCCAGTTATCATCCTGCTGCTTGTGGAGGTCATCATACTTTCTGCCTTCATGATATTTTCGCCGGGGTGATATTTTTATCATCGGGTGATCTTGGTTAACATCATCCTGATGATGTTGTTGAAGAGTTGTAATTGCGACCCGATATTCACTAAGGTCATCATATTTTGGGAACGTCAGGATGATCTTAGTCAATATCATCCTGATGATGTTGTATCACTTCTTGCTCTTTGTTTCTCATCCTGATGATGCTGACGTCATCCGTATATCAGGGTGATATTTTTCTTTCTGCCTATCTGCATCATGATATTTGCGAAGGAGGGGGTGATATTTTCATATCACCCGGATATATGTTTGTTCGAACATCATGATGATGTTGAGGAGATATCCGCCTGCTAGTTTCGCGTGTTATCTATTGAGGGTGATCTTTTCAAGCAGCATCATCATATTCAGTTTTCGCCCCGATCTTACAGAGGAGCTACAGTGCAACCTGATATTTGAACATCATCAGGATATTTCCAAATATCCGGTTGTCTTCCGAATATCATGATGATGTAAATATGATGATGACGTCATCAAGGTCCGCGGGGGTCATATCTCTAACACTGATCATCTTGAAGAGACCTCCTGATATTTGCAAACATGATGATGACGTCATCCGGATGTGAGGAGGTGTGCAGTAGGCGGATATGATGATGACGTCAGCAGGATATGATGATGACGTCATCAGGATGTTCATCGGCCAGACTTTTGTTATAAGTTCAGCAGGAGGATGTTCCTCCGAAGGATCAGGTTGTGCCGATTATCATGAAGGTTATATTTCAAATATCATGATGACGTCAGGGTGATTTTTCGAACAACAGGATATCATGCTGCTGGAAGATGATGATGATGAGGTTCTATACTAGTGTCGTCAGGAGCAAAAGCACCGACATGATATATGCTCATGACCTAATATATAAGGTGTTATTGAGGTCATCGCGGGGTGCATGTGGGATATTGTTATCCTGCATTTTCAAATATCATGATGATGAGTCTCGGCGGGAAAACCTTGCGATGGTCTGTTTGGTGATTTTCCCCAGGCCGCGGGTTGGTGCGCCATTAATGGCGATTGTTGCAGAGGTATGGGCGATGGCGTGGGTCGATCTTGTACCCGACTGGAGGTGTCAATCAGTGGCGCAGGGCTCGAGATATCTTCCTGTCTCCTCCCCTACCTGCTGCATTCATGTTTGGGCGCCAATCTGGTAGTGTGTTTGAGCGCCATTTTTATGGTACTGTGTATCTGGCGGAATTTTGGTCAACATTGTAATTAATTGCTGAGCACCTACCTGGCTGTTATAAGCAGGTTGTGTTGTTCATTTGTGGTTGTTGAAAGTTGATGATTTTGGCTCTGTAATGCATAACAAGCTGATCTGGTTGCTCTGTACAGCTTACCTGTGAGTTTATGTATCTCCTGTTGTTTGTTTTTGGCATGAACCCACTGATTTCATGATTAAACTTATATGAGAAATGCTGTTTGGCATGTGTTGTGTTAATTCTGTCTCCAGTATTGCATGTATTCTTCTTCTGAATCTGGATGTTTAGTAATGTTTAGATTCTAGAGCATAGAATTCCTATGTTGACTGTCTGATCTCTTAACTTCTACTCAAGGGGTAGATTAAACTGTTTTCAGGTTGAACATTGGGAAGGGTATACTGCAGTAGGGATACCATAAGTAGAGATAACCTAACACTTTGTATTGGGAGATGCCTGTAAGGCAGGTATCACATAGATCCCCTTGAAATCTAGTTTTAGTTGTTTATGCTGATCATTCACAGGTGTATGTCTATTGACTCCAGGCCCTGGATAGGCACCAATCAGGCTTTGTTTTGTGTTATAACCATATCCAGCTTTGCATCCACACTTAAACTCCAAAGCAAAATCTAAAACCAGCATTAGGACATTAGAGTTAGTTTTAGGAACCTCAGTCCTCTGTCTACAACTGCAAATAGGCCCAAAGCTAGCCCCTTTGCCCTTATCTTTCAGTTTTGGTCTACTTACAGGAGGACTATCTGCTTTCTGTCAACATCCCAGCCTTGCATGCATATCCTCATGGATGTTGAGTAGGGAATACCCCCCTAGGTCTTGCAGAGCCTGAAGAAGAAGAGGAGATAAAATATAGAGTCTATCTCCTACACTGTTGACCCCCTGGCCCAGAGATCCTGTTGATCACTGATGGCTACCTTGTAGGGAAATCTGGGAATAAGCATCCAGTCTGGGAAAAAAGTCAACATGTCCTATAATATTCCAAATCATAAAACATGAATCAACATTACCATGGACAATATGAATGGGCTTGGTGACATCACTAGATGTATTTCAGTAATCTAATTGTATCAAATTCTATACATAACTCGTGAGGCAAACTCAAACTTATGCTAAACAAACTTTCAAACAACAGGTAATATGTTGAATATACATTGGGATGTTTATCAGCACATCGTTGAGATGCAGGTCCTTTCCATCATTAAAACAAAATACAAAGAAATCCAAGAGGCTGAGTATACATTGGAAAATTATTTGAAAGGACTTCAAGGAACATAGAGTTAAAACTCAGAAAATTAAAGGAACCTGATTTTATTCTTGACAGATTGACGATTCGATGCTGCTCCCAAATCCAATCCTCCAGCTCCAGCCTCCTACCAAGTCCCTCCTCCCAAACCAAGACTCAACTCCTCGGATAAATGCAGGAGACAATCTCTCTTCCCGACAACCCACTTTCTCAAAACATGGGTTGGACTCCTCAAGTAAATGCAGAAATATTCCTCTCTTTTTCCAACAACCCACTATCTTGTGGGATTCAAAATTAATTATATCCAAGACTCCCAATTCCTCTAATTTGTAAATGACGGCACCCGGTATTAATTTGCATATCCCCAAAATACCGAATACATGGTATAAAGCGACAACCCTAATTTTTTTAACCTTAAAATATTATCGTTGTTACTATAAATTTATTTTATCAACATTATAGTTGTTTATTCATCTTTACTTATGCATTTTTTTTTTTTTAATTTAATCCTCTTACAACTTGTGACTTATTATTTCATTTAATCATTTATCTAATTTATTTATTTATTTACTAATTCATGTTAATTTGCCAATTATCAACAATTAAATCATTTATAATTAATAACAACACATACTTTCCCTAGCAAATGTTTATTTAACATTAGCTTAATTTTAACCTTATTTTTAATGAAGTACTAACCCGGCTTAAATCAACACTTTAAATTGGATAAGCCCAACTTACTGGATGATACCCGACCCCATGTAAAGCCACAGGACATGACGACAGGATAATGACAAACAATCCAACTGACGGTGACGACAGGATACAATGCTAAGAACTCATCCTCTTTGAGGATGTTGACTGAGTGAGGAACCTTATGCTAACTCCAATCAACAACTCCATTGGCTAGGGCACGCTCAGACCTGGTAGTTCAGGTGGAGTCGATGCCCGGTACCTGCATCCTGCAACAAACAACGAGGTTATACATATATATATAAACATGTAGTCATAGACATAATGAACGGAAGTCGCAGCGTGGCAGGGTACTCAGACACGAGTAATGCGACATTGTTCCATTCATGTAAACACATCATTAATTAACTACCTCCATTACTAGCAAGCATCATAATCATGATCGAATAGCACATTAAACTCAGAATAACATCAATCTATAACCATCAAATATGTCCATCAAGATCAAGGAGAATATAAACCATAACATACTAGTCCAAATGTCTCAAAACTGTAAATATGCAATATAAGACTATCAACTATACCAGAACTGTCATAGGAAATATGAAAATAACATCTATCACAAGCCAAAAGTGAGGGGCATTACAGATAGCTACAATTTAGTGTGCAATGGGTACACTAAATAGCTCTTAAAGGTGAATTATTAGGTCCAAATAATCTAGCTAGCAATCCTAGGGTTATAAGTTTGAAATTAGTCATCTACTATTGGGATGGTGGTGAATGATTAGGTCTAGATCATCTAGCTAACAATCCTAGGGTTACAAGTTTGATTAGTCATCTACGGTGTGTAGACTTTTTGCCACTATATTAATTTAGATAAGCTTAGTGTTGTGTCCTTCATGTATCTTTAAAGAATATAAATTTATTTTCAAAAACAATTCTTTACAAGACACTCAGTTTGATATAATGCAACTCATAAACTCTTAGCAAAGTTTTGAACTAAAACATTCGTAAAGATTAAATTATAAAGACACAACCTAATAGTAAAACTTAAAATAATTATTCATACGAAGGTTATGCATGTAGTAATGTTTTCTACTTGAAACTAAAATGTACTTTTAATCCATACATTTTAGTTACCTTTTGACATACTATACACATATTCTGAAAAGTAAAAGTATGGTGGGTCTTGCTAAAACTCTTTAAACTTCCACTACTGACCCATAAGGTGATCTGGAACTCTAAATCCAACTAATTCTTTAACATGTGGTGGTAAATGAAAATTTATATCTTTATTTTCTATTGACAAAAAATTGGAATCACAAGCATGTGTTAAAACACAAGGAGACATTGTTTCTTGAACAATTCCACTTAGTCATAAACTTGTATATATAGATCTATAACAACAACAACAACAAATACGATACTAGTATCCCATTGGGATATCAACAACATTACTATATAGAGGAAGGGTTGCACCCTTAGGGCATGACAATTTATTTTTTATAGATTAGTGTCATGTAATATCATGTGGAGGCCCTACCAACAACTAGCCATATAGAAGAGGATGACAAACTCTAGTTAGGTCATATTAGGCACTGTCAAGTTGGTTCTTCAATCATCAAATAATTATCATGGATTTATTTTAATTTGACTATGTTTTGCATATGTTTTCTATTTGGTAGACTGTTTCCACTGACCATATTTTTATAATATGTGTCAACAATAGTTTCCCTTCACTTGAGAGGGAAAAATGATTGGCCTACATTGACAAATTAGGTTGGAACCAAAGATAATGAGGTGCATCTTTCTACAACTGATAATTGTGAGCATGGTGATGTAATAATATCTCCTAAAATTTCCCTAAATGGCTAGGTAGGGAGAGGCCTTGATCATTGTACATGCACTAGATGGTCCTAAGGAATAGCCCGTCATGGAAGGAGTTGATACATAAGGTGCCAATGATATTTTTCCTAGATACAACAAATTCTAGACTATTGAAAACTTTTTAAAACATACATATCTAAATCTAATATTTTTGAAACATTTTTATACAAAAAAAAACATGTACATACCTTCTTTTTTGTAGTATCTTTTTGACCTTTCTTGAGATAATTGTTTTTCCTTTTCTTCAGAAAATGATTACATAGCTTTATTTTGCCTTGTCCTTTTCTTGCCCATTTCCTCCTTCGAAAAATATTAGTTGAAAACTCCTTCACTATCTATATATTGTCTTTAAAAACCTTCCAAAATTGAAAAATGTGAATATAATTCAAGACAAATAAGTTTCAATTAAATTACTTATTTATATATATGCAACTTTAGTTAATTTATTTTTAAAAGTCGGCTTCAAGACCTTCGAACAAAGGTCTCTTGTTATGAATTTTTTAATTATTTTTTTAGTTGACGACCTTTGTTCGAAGGTGGACAATTATGATTTTTTTTTAATTTTTTAAGCGGCCCAAAGTACCTTCAAATAAAGGTCCTTGAATGGCCTCTTCCACTCTAGGCCTCAAGATTTCCTCAAAATTTTTAGTTTCAAACCTTGGGTTGGACATCCAAATAGAATGAACTTGACAAGATAATTTGTAGGGTTGTAGCCCTCGAAATGAGCTTTCCAACAAGTATAATTTTTAATATATTTAATTTGATTGTTATATTTATTTTCTATTTTTTACTGAACATAGGTTTTTCACCGAACATCAAGCTCTTTATTCTACACATATGGAAAAATAATAAATTCTGAAAAATATTTGTGCACTAGCTATTGATCTTGTTGTTTTAACAAAAAGAAAAATTTGGATACGTACAGAAAAAGTTACGCTATATGGTTCAAACCTATGTCTAAATTATAATAAGATCACTTCAAAAATTAATAAAAAATATGCTTCAGAAAATTATAAAAAATATCAGGGCACTAGATATTGGTGTTATGAATCTATATTTAAATATTTAGAATTTTATCTTTTCTATAAAAAAATTATACTATATGGTTTGAACGACACTTTTCAAAAACACTGTTAACTATAAAAAACAACTTATTAAAAGTTACGTAAAAAATCTCACAATTTTTTTTTAATTTTGAAAAATATATATTTAGAATGTACACACAAAATCACAAAAAAAATTGAGTTCACGTCATCTTAAAATTCCTAATGGTTTAGTTGCTATATATGTCAAAAAGTGAAATTTTAGTTTAAAATGTTGATTTCAGTGTCCTACTTTGGCCAAAAAGTGGGTCACAGTATTGTGGGATCACCCCAAGGACACAGAAGAGCTTTGAATTATTGAAGCAAAAGGTAACAGAGCAACTAGTGTTAGCATTACCAGATTTTGACACAGTGTTTTAGTTTGATTTTGATGCCAATGAAAATGCAATAGGAGAAGTGTTAAGTCAAGAAGGGAGACCAGTAGCATATTTCAGTGAGAAAATGAATGATGCAAGGAGGAGATATCCAGTATATGATCAGGAGTTCTATGCCATAATTCAAGCCTTGAAGAAGTGGAGACAATATTTGTTGCCAAAAGAATTTGTTACACAATGACCATCAAGCTTTGTAGTATTTGAACAGTCAAGGCAAGTTGAATTAGAGACATATGAGGTGGGTAGAGTTCATGCAGAGTTATACATTTGTAATGAAACACCAAAGTGGATAGTCAAACAAAGTTGCAGATGCATTAAGCAGTAGAAGTACTAGGTTTTGAAGAACTCAAGCACATTAATGAGAATGATCTTGATTTTGTGGAAGCATGGAAAACATGTAGAGAACTTGTTCTGATAGATAGAAGCACGTGGTTCGATTATTTCATTCAAGAGGATATGTTGTTCAAAGGGAATCAATTGTGTATTCCGTGGAGCTCAATGAGAGAGAATTTGATGAAGGAGAAACATAGTGATAGATTAGAAGGACATTTTGGTATTGACAAGACAATAGCTTTGGTGAATGAACATTATTTTTGGCCTCGAATATACAAGGATGTAAGAAAGTTTGTTCAAAGTTGTAGAATTTGTCATGTTGTGAAAGGGAGTAGTCAGAATACTAGATTACATAAACCTTTCATAGTACAAGAGAGACCTTGGGAAGATATAAACATGGATTTCATATTAGGGTTACCAAGAACACAGAGGGGACATGATTCTATATTTGTAGTATTGGACAAATTTTCAAAGATGGTGCATTTCATTCCTTATAAGAAGACAAATGATGTTGTATATGTTGCTGACCTATTTTTCAAGGAGATTGTGAAATTACATGGATTACCAAATAGTATAGTCTCAGACAGGGATACAAGGTTCCTATAATATTTTTGGAGGACATTGTGGAAGAAGATGAAGATAAACCTAAAGTTCAGTTCAACATTTCACCCATAGACATATGGATAAATAGAAGTGGTAAATAGGAGTTTGGGTAACTTGTTGAGATGTTTGATAGGAGATAAGGCAAGAAATTGAGATATAATTATACCGTAAGAAGAGTTTGCATACAATAACTCAGTGAGAAGAAGTACATGGAAGAGACCATTTGAAATTATGATTGGAGTACAACCTAGAGGAGTTGTGAAGATGAGAGACATCAGTATGGATAAGAAGAAGTGCAAAGGCAAAAGAATTTGCAGGATAGATGGAGATAGTACACGATGAGGTCCAAAAGTATTTGGAAGAGATGAACAACAATTATAAGGGACAAGCATGTGAGAAGGGGAGATATAAGAAATTTGTTGTTGGGAATGAAGTCATGGTGTATCTTAGGAAGGAAAGATTTACAATAGAGACATATAATAAGTTGCATATGAGGAAGTTTGGACCATGTAGGATTCTCAAGAAGTTTGACTCAGGAAATGCATATGAAGTGAAATTACCTGAAGCATTTGGCATATCACCCATATTCAACATTATAGATCTATGTCAATATCATGAGGGAGAATCAAGTGATAGCACAATTGAAGTTGGTTTGAAGGATCAGATACTACATCAACAACAAGAGTAGATAGAGAAGATTTTGGAGAATTGAGCATAGCACCAAAGGCAAGCAGTATAAAGAGTACCCAGTTAAGTGGAAAGGAAGATCAGAGGAAGATTCATCATGGATTTCTTTGGTTAAGGTAGACTGCATTGGTTTTTCTCTAGCCCCTAGAAAGTGAGGGACTCACTTGTCAAACAAACCCGGGTGTCTGATGGAGGAGCATCCCAAGTTGAAAGGCAATCTTGCATCAACCAGAAATATTTTGTTTCTTTTCTTTCTTGCATTTCAGTCAGTTTAGTCTTAGTATATTACATTGCATTCTACCTCATGATCACTTCATAGTTCATGACACCTTCTCATGATGTGCGGCACCTAATAGAGCATATCAAAAGGCATTATAACACCAGAGGCACCTTCAACCTGAACCACAACATGATCCATCAACATTGGAGGCTTCACCATTGGAATTTGGCCGACCTACATGTTTCATTAAGCATTGAACTTTGAAATCTTCTAAGGTTAATGCGAATCATTCTTTGAAATTAGAATTGCTATATAATCATTCACTAGATGTAGTTAGAGGCATTAGTTAAGTTTAGATGATCTAAGAAGTTAGGATAGTGGATTGCAGAGTAGCATTTCAAAGCTATATCTTTCATATGAATTGTAACAGGCCAAAGGACAGGCCCGTGAGCCCATTGTAGTCTGCATGTTTCCAGCATATGAAGATTGTAACTATTTATGATATTGAATCAATATATTTTCACCTGGTGCTCCATTCTTTGTGTTTTCCATTGTATTTACTCTAAGGTTGCACGATAGGACAATCCTAATTCCTTGACCACTCATCCTTGTTTTGTTTAAAAATGTGGCACTTCTATGTGATATAAGTAACTTATTTAAACCATCCTTTTCTAGTTCACACGCATTCCATAAGTAGAAAGGGACATTGCTTGACTTCTATGTATTGTAGCTTATAGATTTCTCTTATACCACTAGAAAACTTATATTTTAAAGCAATTAATATTATCTTTTTTGTTAACTCTTTAGTGTAGATGAAGCAATAATATATAATGAATGCCACTAGTCAATTTGCATTTAGGGTGTAGAGTTAACACATTGCCCCATCATTGAAGCTCTTGGTTCAATCCTTTTAGGTACTCCTAGGTGATGAGTGTCAAATTGCACTCATAAAATACACCCTTTTTGCCTCTCTTTTTCCCTATTTAGTTCATCTTCCTTGTGTCTGCACTCAAATTAGTTAAGCAAGATTGTTCTATTTTGTGATTAATTAGGATAGATTACTTGGGATTAGAATTTCTGATTTGGTGACTAATATGCGTGGGATTAATAAAAAAAATGTAGAATTTCTCTTCCTTTTTGAGTCCGTAGGTGTAAATACCAGAAACAGCAGTTTTGTGCATCTCCAGAGATCGTCTTCCATGATCTCCAGAGACCATGACAAAGAATAGTGACACCTGGAGTTTGAGGATTTGGGGGATATCTCCGGAGCTCTGCGAGTGTCTGGAATATCTCCGGAGCTGCAGACGGGAACAGCAATCTCCGAAGCCTCCCGAGAGCAGAGCATGTTCCAGTCAGAGCCGCCAATCAAACACTTCAGCAGCAATCCTAATACCCCCGCACTTCACTCAAATCATCACCTGAGTGGTGAAGGGTCGACTATCAGTTAAACTGCCGAAGTTTTATCTTTCCAAAGATTTTGCATGAGTTATGAATTAAACTAATTTTCAGGGCTTTGATGCCCAAGTGTAGTAAGACCTCAAACTTAGGCCTCTGAGTGGACTTCTGTTCCACTCAAGTCTACCATTCTTGCATGATGATCTTTCATGAGTTTGATAGTTAAGTACAAATAAGAGATGGTGTCATCTCCTAGAAAGACTGATAGATAAGTTCAGTGATATATCATCACTCTTTTTATATATACTCTCAGAAATAGTAATTAAAAAAAAATGATAAGATTATTCTAATTTTCAGAGATTTCGGTTCTATTATAGCCATACATCTCTCATGTACATAAAAATGAATGAATTGGATTGAATTTGGTTAGATCATCTTTAGTGCTGATTTCTTGCAATAGCCTTCAGCCTCAAAGGTGCGGAGCAAGGGCCCACTCTCACCAATCAGGCAGGAGGCTAGTATCTCTGTTTTACTATTTCAAGTTTCTTTTATAAAAGCATTTCCTATTTTAGTAGATAGATGCATGTTATCATTCTTTGCTTTGAGTACATTTCCTGTTTTATTCTGTTTTACAGCATTCATTACATTTATTCAACCAGCAGGTAGATTAGTCATTCTTTTAAGCTTTAGGATTAGCTATAAACTGGTCACTTAGAATCCCTAGTTGCAGACAGCCATGGACACAGCCCTAGTTCTTTGACATCTGAAAACAGATTAAATGATGAGGTACAACGACAGCTCATCATTTTTGGCACCGTTGCCGGGGACTAGTTTGTGTTAATTAGGGACACTGAGTTAAAAATAGTTTTTAGAATAGATCTGTATGGTTAGAGCTAGAGATCTTAAAGGAAGATATATTAAACAGACACCCCAACAACACACCATAGGGGAAAGCAGTGAGGTGGTACAAAATCTTGTTGAAGAAGGAAACCTAGATCCTAATTTGGAACCTACATTTCAAAACAACAATCCCTTAGATCCTACAGATATTCCACTTGCCAATTATATCCAGGAATTACAACAAAAAGTTGAGGCAGATCCTTTGGTAGAACCCACTTCCTCAGAACCTCAGGAAGAAGAGCTATTATTAAACATGGAAAATGATAATCATGAGGAAGAGGAAAATCAGGCCCCAAGAACCTTCTCTTATCCTATTGTTTTGGCTACTGGAGACAATGCTCCCATGAAGAATATCTCACCAACACATCTGCCAAATTTCAGAGGACTTTCCTCTGAGGATCCAAATCAGTTCTTGTTTGAATTCAAAGTAGTCTGCCAAACCGATGATTATGGATCAGATAACCAGAAACTTAAACTGTTCCCTTCAACCCTGAAAGATTCTGCGATGAGATGGTTTATGGGTTTACCCCAGGGTTCTATCCATTCTTGGGATCAAATGGAAACAGAGTTTTTGGAAAAATACCAAGATTATTGCAGATCCAGTAATAAAAATAAAGAACTATTTAAAATTAGGCAGGGGGAGGAAGAATCCTTAGAAGACTATGTGGATAGGTTTAATTTTGCCTTGAGAAGGTATGGCAATCCGGTAAACCACTCCTTGGCCAGAACCCTGTTTATAAAAGGATTGGATAAAGAATCAAAACAGGCACTGGACCTAATGGGAAAAGGGAACATTAACAAAATGGAAATACCTGACATAGAGGAACTCTATAGGAATTATTCCAGAACTCAAGATGGAGTAAGGTCATCCAAAACTTTTAAGGGGAAGAATGAGATAGGATAGTTGACGGAGGAAATTACAAATCTAAAAACAGATATTCTGGTCCAACTAAATACCACTTTGGATGGGATTCAAGCAAAAACCAGGACAACTGATCAAAGTAGAGCAACTGAACCACTTTCCATTTATTGTCGTAGGTGTAGAAACAAACACCTATTGAGAGAATGCCCCTTGGACAAATTAGAGATCTGTCAAATCTGTGACAGGGAACATCCTACCAGTCAGTGTAGTCAACTTCCAGCCTTGAAAAGATTGAGTAAAACGAATGCTGTGATGGAGGAGGAGTTAAACTATGTGGGACAAAAATAAGGTGGAAATTTCCCTTATAATCAGTACCCAAGCCAGTCTTCTTACAGGGGTCCTACTAATTGGGGAAACAATCAGTGGAATCCAGCTTGGTATGGCCCTCAAAATAATCCTCCTTGGGGACAGCAGGATTGGCAAAACCAAAATTGGCAAAACCAGAACTGGCAAAACCAGCCTTGGGGAAATCAACAATGGCCACCACAGTTTGGGTCACAAGGCATGCAACCTCAATGGGGTCCTCAACAGGGATACCATCAACAATACCAGGGACAACCTAGACGTTTCCAACCTCAATAGCAGGCTTTACTAACTGGACCCTCTAACACACAGGGTCAAACGCAAAATGAACCAGTTAGTCAACCACCTTTACCAGCTCAGCCTATACCAAACCCATGGAATAAACAGGGAGCAGCTGTCTATATGACAGATCAGGAAAATCTGGCTGGAGTTAATGCCATATATTCAAATAATCTCCAGCTGCATTCGGGGAAAGCATTCCCAAGACCTTCTCCTCCAACTATAGTTGAAATAACCAATGATGAGGAACCTGAAAATCCATCCAATCAACCCCCAGAGGAGATTACTAACGAAAAAGTGCTAGAAAAATCAACCACAGACAACTCCAGAGTTCCTCCTAAAAAGCCAGCTCCAGAGAACAGTCTAGAATGCAATTCTGATAAGAGCTCCGGAGATGGAAAAACTAGCACCCTACCCAGAACGACTTAAACAAAATGCTCCCCAGAAAAAGGTTTTACAAAAACAAATCCAACCCAATCAGGAATCAGAACTTTTACAAGAGCTCAAGCAGCTAAACATTGAAATTCCTCTCGTCCAGGCCATCAGAGATGTACCGGAACTAAATCAATTCATCAAACAGTATTGCATCAGAACTCAGGGCAGAAAGAAAAGTTTTCCCTCCACAATACAGGTGGAAGGAAAAGTGATGGATCTATTGATGGGAGAAATTCTCCTCCTAAAATATGGTGACCCTGGGAACCCTGTCATAACTGTTTTCATCTTAGGGGTAGAAATTTCAAATGTTCTGGTTGACTTAGGAGCAGCAATTAATGTGATGACAGTTCATACAATGGACAAGTTAGCTCTGTCAGGTATCCAATCCACGACTACAATTCTTCAACTTGCTGATCAGTCAGTAGCTGTTCCAAAGGGAGTGATCATTGATGTACCTGTTGTGATAGATTCATGGGAATTCCCAGTGGATTTCTTAATACTGGAACCTAGAAACCAGAGAAATGCTTATCCTCTGATCTTAGGAAGGCCATGGCTGGCTACTACAGCAGCATCTATTGATTGTCGAACTGGAGATATGGTCATTTCTAATGGGATAGATTTAAAGAAAATATCTCTGTATCCTCCAGCTAAACCATCGGTGCATTACATAGGAAGACTATGGGTGGATGAACCAGATAACATGAACAACAGTGCCTCATTGGCTATGGTAACCATTAAGGAACATTTGGGAGAATTAGAAGAAGAGGTATACTATGATACAATGGAAGACTTCACTCACATCCTAATCAACAAAGATGTGATGGAACTCACCCAAGATCCTCAAAGAGAACTTCTTGTTTCTTCTCATTGTACCCTTGCCAACATTATTCCTTGTGGGGAAACCTTTTATAGGGACTTAGCCACCTTCCACATGTTACTCCCACATTCTTGTCCTCTCAATGCCATGACACCAATGTATGGACCCACCACATCTATGGATCAAATTACAAAACAGGTCATGATTCTGCCAGGGAAAACACTTAATATAAATACTCGGTTGACAGCAGATCAGGAAGAAAAACTCATTCAATTTTTGGTTTCCCACTCAGCCTCTTTTGCCTGGGAATACCAAGATATGAAAGGCATACCTCCTGAAATCTATACCCATCACATCTACACTAAGGATACTAAACCTGTCAGACAACCACAAAGAAGATTGAATCCTGCTTTAAAGGACATTGTCAAAACTGAAATAGAAAAATTACTCTAGGGAGGGTTCATATATCCAATCTCAGACAGTCAATGGGTCTCATCCCTTGTCATTGTGCCTAAAAAGAATGGGAAATGGAGGGTGTGTATTGATTATAGAGAACTCAATAAGGCCACAAAAAAGGACTATTTTCCCTTACCATTTATTGACCAAGTTCTGGACAACCTTGCTGGGAGAAAGTATTTTTCTTTTTTAGATGGATTCAGTGGGTATAATCAAATTCAAGTAGCACCTGAAGACCAAGACAAAACCACCTTCACATGCTCTTGGGGAACCTTCGCTTACAAAATTCTTCCTTTTGGGCTGTGCAACGCCCCAGCTACATTTTAGAGACTGGTTCTAGCTATTTTTGCTGAATTGGCTAATGAATGCATGGAAGTCTACATGGATGACTTTACTGTGTATGGGAATAACTTCGAGGAAGCTCTCACAAACCTTGGAAAAGTACTAAAATGTTGTGATAAAAATCGACTGTCCCTTAGCCATGAGAAATGTTTTATGATGGTGGAAGAAGGAATTGTTTTGGGACACCATATTTCAGAAAAAAGGCATCAGAGTGGATTAGAACAAGATAGAAGTAATCACACAGTTGCCTTCACTCAAAAATCAAACTGATGTCAGGAGTTTTCTAGGTCATGCAGGCTACTATAGGAGGTTCATAGAAAATTTTAGCAGAATAGCCGCTCCCCTGTTTACCCTGCTTAACAAGGAAATAGAATTTCTCTGAACAGCAAACTGTCAATCAGCATTTGAAACTTTGAAGGAGAAGCTTACTGTGACACCAGTTTTAAGGGGACCTAATTGGACTTTACCATTCCACATACAAACTGATGCTTCAAACGAATCTATTGGGGCTGTTTTAGGACAAAAAGAGGAAGGAGAGAGTATGCATGCCATTTATTACATCAGCAAGAACCTTACCTCTGCAGAAAGAAATTATACAACAACTGAGAAGGAATTCTTGGCAGTTATCTATGCTATAAACAAATTCAGACATTATATTACCGGATATAAAATATTTGTGCACACTGATCATGCAGCCATCAAGTACCTAATGAATAAACCAGTAGTAGGTGCAAGGATCATCAGGTGGTTATTGCTCTTACAAGAATTTGATATTACCATAGTTGATAATCCAGGAAAGTTTAATTTGGTTGCTGATTTTCTGTCAAGATTGCATACAAGAGGGGAAGATCAACCAGTGGAGGACAAATTTCTAGATGAACATCTTTTTGCCATATCCACTACTGCACCTTGGTTTGCTGACATAGCTAATTTGTTAGCTACAGGCTTGTATCCATCTCATTTTACTTCAAAACAGAGAAAACGTTTGCTTAAAGAAAGTTTATCCTACAAATGGTTGAATGGTTTACTATTTAAATGTGGTCCTGATTTCATTCTACGTAGGTGTTTGAAGGCTGAGGAGACTTTTGATGTGTTGAGAGCATGCCATGATGAACCATCTGGTGGCCACTACTCTTTCCACAGGACAATCCACAAGATCCTTGGAGCTGGTTACTACTGGCCTTCTCTTCATAAAGACACAAAGAGGTATGTGCAGCACTGTGACCAGTGCCAAAGGATGGGGCAGCCCACCTTTACCCAGGAAATGCTGCTACATCCTCAAGTCATGATGGAACCATTTGAGCAATGGGGTCTAGACTTTGTGGGACCAATTTCACCGCCATCATCAGGGAATGAGTATATCCTAGTATGCACAGACTATGTTACTAAGTGGGCTGAGGTTCAAGCATTGCAGTTTGCAAGAAAAGAAAAAGTTGTTGATTTCCTTTACAATAGGATTTTCTTGAGATTTAGAGCCCCAAAATCAATAATTTCAGATAGAGGACCTCAATTTACTTCACAAGTAATCAAGGCACTCACGGATTTGTACCAAGTCAAGCACAGAAAAACTTCACCTTACCATCCTCAAGCAAATGGACAGGTAGAAGTAACTAACAGAGAACTTGAGAATATCCTAACCAGGACAGTGGCAATGAATAGAAAGGATTGGGCTAATAGACTAGCTGAAGCAGTTTGGGCTTACAACACCACTTGGAAGTCCACCACAAAGTTTTCACCATATGAATTGGTTTATGGGAAAAAACCTGTACTATCTATTGAATTTGAACTCCAGACACTTAAAACTGTATTGGATGTTGGGCTTCCGTTGTCTACAATTCAGCAGAACAGGATTCTTCAGCTCAATGAGTTGGATGAGATTCGGACAGAGGCCATTCAGCAAACAGAACTGGTTCAGTACCAAAGGAAACAATAGCATGACCAACATATCAAGAGGAGGACATTTCAACAAGGAGATTAGGTTCTTCTTTATGATTCTAAATTCAAAGAATTCAAAGGAAAATTACAGACTCACTGGCTGGGTCCTTATCAAATAAAGGAAGTGTTTGAAAATGGAACTGTATCATTGCAACTAATTGATGGAAGTACAAACACATTTTTAGTAAATGGTCACCGGATAAAGCTCTACAAAAGACCGTCTACTAAAGAAGAGTTTCTTGATGATCTGTGTTTTGATATAGGGGATACCTCCTCTGTCACGGTGTTGGAATAATAATAAAAAAAATAAAAAAAATAAAAAAAAAGAGAAGGTTGAAAACCAACAATGGCGGCCTTCCAACAAAAAAAAAACAAAAAAAAAAAAGAGAGAGAAGGTTGAAAACCAGCAATGGCGGCCTTCAAAAAAAAAAGAAAAAAAAAATTTAGAGAAAGATGGAAAACCAGCAAATGGCTGTCTTCTCGATCAAAGGAGTTGAAAACCAGTAAAATGGCAGTTCCCTTCTCCAGGACAGCTGTAATAATCAAGCTCCAGACATGATCGGTTGCCAGAAATTGGCCAATGCATCTCCGGCGCTTTCCAATAAGGAGCATCTCCGGCGCTTTCCAATTAGGAGCACCTCCGGCGCTCTGTTAATAATGCCGACAGTTTCCATAATAAGGGCGGGACCTACCTCGCCAGGTGGTAAAGTAGACAACTCCTATGATGAGGTCATCATGACTCATCTTCTACTTAATCGCACAACATAATTACAAATTAGAAAACTAATAATTGCAGGAGTGTCCACAAGCCGGCGCTGACATCACCCATGGGCGTGGATTTTAGTACCACTCAGTGCAATGATGGTAGGTCGTGTGCAAGTAGGAAGTGGATGTCATATCAGCCGCCGCTTAAATGCCACAATGCGTGCAGTTTTCAAGGCGGCGCAGCATTTCTCCCGCGTACGATTGCCTCATCATTAAAACTAATCCAGGTAAATCTGTTTTTAATTAGTCATTAATTAGTAACTGTCCTGTCTTTCTAATTTGAGTGCTGCCGTGATGACACATCCCTCCGCCATCATTTCCTCTCACCTTCACGCATGCCACCATCTGTGCATTAATGCCACCTTACCTCTGGAGCGCCCTGTCAGTCCGTTACAATTATGGCTGCTTTGGTCCCTTAACCCATCTGCATAAACCCAGCCTGAAAACAATTGCATCCCTCATTCAAACCTCCAGAATTGACTGAAGCATAAGATAAACAGCACTCCGGAGCCTACAGAGTAATTTGAATAGAACTCCGGAGCCCATAGAGATCAGAGGGACAGATAAACTGCAGATCGCAGAAGAAAAGAATAAAACACAGAAACTGCCATCAATTCAGGTATGGGGGTCAAGAAAAAGTCTGAGCCAGAAAGTACTACAAGTCTTCTAAAGGATGCAGCTGCAGCAAATATTTTAAGGACTGCTGGATGGCTTGATTTCCTAGACAAGTTCGAGGGGTTTCAGGAGGACATTGTGGATGAATTCCTTAGGAATTTGAGAGATGACCAGACCACTGTGAGAGGGAACCAAATCAGTCTCTCCTCCACAATTATCAGCCACATCTCCAGACTCCCCGAACAAGGTGAGAGGTTCCACCACCTAAAAACCTTGTATACAGAATTAATTAAAAAAAATTCTGTTCGTGGTGAGCCTGTCATCCAATTGCATATGAATAAGAATGAGGTCAAAGAAATTTTGAGGTCCACTCTCTCAAACCCTTGGGCAACTGTTGCTACCTGGCTAATGAAATACTTTACCTGTGATGGCCAATTCTCCAGTCTTAGGGCCCATAATGAAAATGCTCATCTTTCTTAGACATGGAAATAGGCACCCCGAATATAACATAAATATTCTAAATTTCCTCTATTTTGCCATCAGAGCAACTACAGAAAAATACTAGCAGGGTAAGGGACCCATGAAACATCATGGCCTCATCTTCTTGATAGTCAAGCATCATTTCTTATCTCAGGCCAATGGGGATGAACTATTACAGAATTTTCTTGAGCATAACCCTCAAGTCAGAGCACCAGAGATACCACAAATAGAGGATGAGAGTTCTCCCTCTCACCATGATGAAGAAACCAAGCCTACAGCCTCCTCCACAGATTCTCACAAAAGGATATCACCCTCACAGGAAGCTACATCATCTGCAGCATCTGTTCCTAACAAGAAAAGAAAAGGCAAACAAATTGCAGAGCCTACTCCTGCACGGCCTCTATATATGACTCGCTCAGTCAGGCGACAAATGACTTCACCTGAGGGATAGGCCTATGGAATTAACAGGGGAAGAAGCAGGGCAGGGAATGTAAGGAAAATGGTGGGTTGAAGAGCCATCCCATGACTCCGATGAGGTACCTCTGGTCCGAAAGAGGAAACAGAAGGAACATTCTCTTGCACCATCTATTCATATGGAATCGAGTCCAGTCTCAACACCACCATGTGCTCCAGAGACAGGAAGCTTACCAACTGTTACTATCTCCTCAGACTTTGAGGAAGGAAGACCTGCTCCAGAGGCACCAGTTCCACCTGTGCTCCGGAGAAGCAAAAGAAAGAGGCAGCTCTCCCAGGCTGAGAAGGATACTGCCCTGCTCGCTGAGGCACTCCTTGAATTGAGCACATATGAGGACAAGGCAGGACCTTCAGTTGTGCTAGTAACAGCAGAGGACCCTCTGAACAAGGGCATTGCAGAAGGAGAAATAGAGCACACAGATGCAGAAGGAGAAACAGAGCACACAGATACAGAAGAAGACACAAGGCACGCAGATACATTGGGAGAAGCAGGGCAGGTGGCCATGGATAATCTTGATAATCAGCCACCAGCCACAGAAAAAGAGGCAGAAACTCTGTCACATCCCTTTGACCAAGAAGACATAGAGGTCTCAACAGAGCAACAATTAATGGAAGAAATTGAGAATTTGAAAAGGCTTCTCTGGGGGAAGAATTTAATTATTACTGACCTTAAGAAGGTCAGGGTGGAAATGGAGATGGAACTGAAGCAAACTATTGCAGAAATCCAAACAGACCTCCAAAACAAGGATAGAATCATCCAGGAGAAGGAGGCAGAGTTGGAAACACAAAAAGGTGAGGCAGCAAAAGTGGTGGAAGAAAAAGACAAAGAAGCAACACAAAAGGTTTCTGAGCTCACCATGGCCAGAGACAATGGCCTCACAGTAATAGTAGCACTAATTGAAAAGGTACAGAGCCAGGACAAACAATTAACTTGGGCCAATAATAGACTAGATGACCAAGAAGAGTATATCCAAGAACTGTCTGGCCCGAGGGCGACCAGTGAACAGGAAGTGCAAACAGATGCCTATGTTGGTCCAATCCCCATAGACATTCCTAAAGCCCTGTTTCATTGGGAGGAAAGGTGCAGAGAATATGAAGCCTCCAAACCAATGTTGCAATTGCAAAGGGCAGTTACTGCCAGAACAGAAAGGATAGCAACTTTGGAGAGCAAAATCATTCAAATGGCCTCCCTCTCCTCAGAAATTTTATCTTGCAGACCTCCAAGTGCCAGCTATGCAATGTTCCTACAAGAAAAGATACTGCAAAGGAAACTTTCCTTAGTCTTATCTGACATGAATGAGGATACAGAAACAACAGAAGGTTTCATGACTGCTTACACCAGAAGCAACAATGAAGACAAAAACTTCCTATGTGAGTTGTACTTACATGGGTTCTGCATTAATGATATAGCCTTCATGATCAATCACTTTGTGGGAGAATGCCAGCTTAGGGCATTCATGTCCCTCATGAGGAACCACCAGATTTGGGATGAAAGGATGGAAGCTCATCTTTAAAAGGATTCAAAAACAGAGCTCTTCCTCAGAAAAGAATGTCCCAATCCTTTTGCTTTCCAAACCCAATTCAGATCCATCATCTATCATCCTGCCAGTGCAACCAGCATATTGCCATTATATTTGAAGAATTTGTAAGAATGCTCCATTGACTTTGGACTTTTTATGATTAACTCAGCAAATCCTGTCCTTGCTGTAGCAAAGAAAAGATGGAGTATTTTAACACCAGAGCAAAAACTTAGAGAGGTGGTCACCCCTGCAAACCTGAGACTATTCATGAGGAAGGCAAAGATGATATCCAAACTGATGGATAAGCATAAACAAGAATGGCTAGGTGGGCAGTTCAGACCTCCTCTGATAATTGAACCACTCCCCATGTGGACAGAACAGCTGGAAGATGAAAAACTACAAGATTGGATGAAGCAATTTGACAAGTATAGGGGGAATGGTAACACTAATAGAACTACTTGGACAACATATCTCCAGGAGTATAGTTTGACTGACAGATTGCTTCGTCTAAACAAATCCAGAATGTGAAAGGCAGGAGGACCTGCCAAACCTTAGGTATGGGGGGGATGATGAGTGTCAAATTGCACTCATAAAATACACCCTTTTTGCCTCTCTTTTTCCCTATTTAGTTCATCTTCCTTGTGTCTGCACTCAAATTAGTTAAGCAAGATTGTTCTATTTTGTGATTAATTAGGATAGATTACTTGAGATTAGAATTTCTGATTTGGTGACTAATGTGCGTGGGATTAATAAAAAAATGCAGAATTTCTCTTCCTTTTTGAGTCCGCAGGTGTAAATACCAGAAACAACAGTTTTATGCATCTCCAGAGATCGTCTTCCATGATCTCCGGAGACCATGACAAAGAATAGTGACACCTAGAGTTTGAGGATTTGGGGGATATCTCCAGAGCTCTGCGAGTGTCTGGAATATCTCCGGAGCTGCAGACGGGAACAGTGATCTCCAGAGCCTCCCGAGAGCAGAGCATGTTCCAGTCAGAGCCGCCAATCAGACACTTCAGCAGCAATCCTAATACCCCTGCACTTCACTCAAATCATCACCTGAGTGGTGAAGGGTCGACTATCAGTTAAACTGCCGAAGTTTTATCTTTCCAAAGATTTTGCATGAGTTATGAATTAAACTAATTTTTAGGGCTTTGATGCCCAAGTGTAGTAAGACCTAAAACTTAGGCCTCTGAGTGGACTTCTGTTCCACTCAAGTCTACCTTTCTTGCATGATGATCTTTCATGAGTTTGATAGTTAAGTACAAATAAGAGATGGTGTCATCTCCTAGAAAGACTGATAGATAAGTTCAGTGATATATCATCACTCTTTTTATATATACTCTCAAAAATAGTAATAAAAAAAAAAGATAAGATTATTCTGATTTTCGGAGATTTTAGTTCTGTTATAGTCATACATCTCTCATGAATATAAAAATGAATGAATTGGATTGAATTTGGTTAGATCATCTTTAGTGCTGATTTCCTGCAATAGCCTTCAGCCTCAAAGGTGCGGAGCAAGGGCCCACTCTCACCAATTAGGCAGGAGGCTAGTATCTCTGTTTTACTGTTTCAAGTTTCTTTTATAAAAGCATTTCCTATTTTAGTAGATAGATGCATGTTATCATTCTTTGCTTTGAGTACATTTCCTGTTTTATTCTGTTTTACAGCATTCATTACATTTATTCAATCAGCAGGTAGATTAGTCATTCTTTTAAGCTTTAGGATTAGCTATAAACTGGTCACTTAGAATCCCTAGTTGCAGACAGCCATGGACATAGCCCTGGTTCTTTGACATCTGAAAACAGATTAAATGATGAGGTACAGCGACAGCTCATCACTAGGTATTATAGAATCTGCAAGTGGAAGTGGAAGGAAGTTCAATTATAATGTAAAAGCAAGCTTAAAGCTCTTGTGCCCGTGAAGGCAATTGCCTTGTATAAAAAATGTACATTTTAATACTTGACATAATAAAAATTTGGCCTCTAAAACAAATTCAAACTTAACTCAATTGTACAATAATTTTTAACTATTACATATTTGTTGAGTGGAAATATACGATTTCACAAACACCCATGTATGCAATGTTAGCATGATAGAAATAGACCATATGATCAAAATAAATTTGGAAAATGTATATAGGTATAGAAACTTGAACATTATAGTGAATTTGGACATCAAAAGAGGAACATATTAGGAAACATGAAGCACAATGTAGCTAGATGATATTGCGATTGCAACATAGACCTAGTTGTGATAGAAATTGTGATGGTGTCCGTGATACTTACATGATTAAAAACTAGAATGTGAACCATGCGATAGTTGTTTGGCCTTTTTGTGTGTGCAGTAAATCTTCTAGGGCCCTAGAGAAATTTTCTATCACAAAAAATTATGACTAGGAGTTTTTATGGTGTTGTAAATCATGTTTGTAATTGGAGAAAAAGGAAGAATATTGTAGGATTCAGTTGTTCATAGGAGAAAGGAGATAATAGAAGTAGAGGACATCCAACTGACCCCTATCACCACCCCCTTTTGTAGTTATAGAGTCGAGGGGAGGTGGACTCCCCTCGCTCAATAGTGGTAAAGTGGGAGTTCCATAATTGGGGGTAGTAGGGATTATTGACCGGTTGACCAAATAGAATGTCTGCATTAATGGGCAGGTCTCAAATACATGAAAGAAGATGGATAACACATGACATGAGCATGTGTGATGAGAGGAACACATGATGATAGGGTGCGGTTTATAATGTTGCTACTTATTTAGAAACCCCTATCTATAGTAAGGACCTCTACTATCTAGCCATACAAGCCCCTAGTAATCATCAAAGATAGGAGAGACGTGATTGGGGGTTTATTGGGGCTCCATCTCTAACTCTAATAATAACTATAGAGAGGTAGCACTCACTCTAACTAAAGGTGAAGGTGGTTGGATGAGTCCACTGGTGTACTGGGTTCAAGAAAGATTGTGACTACGTTAAGAAAGAGATTGTGCCTATGTTTCAGAAGATTTGTTTTACCACATACCTCATTATGCCCATGCCATTGTTTCCATCCATTAGATTTCGTTCATTCATCGTTAATAGTCATCCAAATAATAATCGGTTGAGGTTTTTGGACCATAAATTCTTCCCACCCAAGGAAATATATTTGAATGGTACACCAAATTCTATCCATAACATACTAACCCCCTATGGTAGGGGAAAGGCCCCATTTAGGGAATTCATTTTATATATAGAATTTGATCTCCTCTATCTCGTCCTGGATACAAACCTATAATCTTTAGGGCATTAGTTGGACAAGGCTAAAATTCCCTTATCCCTTCTTGGTGTTACATTTACTTTTATTCATGGGTTGGACTAGCTTGATCTTGACTCCTTCCTATATTGGGAAAACATCTTGGTTGGATTGGCCTAGCCATATGAGTAAGGCAAACTATTGGTTCCTTAAAGAGAGTAATCACATTGATGGGAATGCTTTTGGCCCAGTACTTGAGTAAATAAAGAAATAATTAAGGTAGAGAATGTGAATGAGTTAGCTTTTGAACTATGAATAAATTTATCTACCTTGATATAACATCCATTATCAATACTATCGATATCATCTCAAATTGACGACCAAGCTACGAATGGAATCGAATGGAGTAGATCTATAGGTGTAGGGATCGCTAACCATTTGATTGAACTAAATCGAAAGGAGGAGACAAAATGTTGTCCTCTATATTGGTATAGTATTAGCAATCGCACCTTAGTGTGCAATGGGTACGTCGAGATAGCATGTAGATAATATTAATTAGTGGTTCCTTTATAATTGCACATTGAACATTGGAATTTCTCTAGAAGAGAGCATGTTTATTTTCCATCCATTTTATAGATATTGAAAGAATGTAGTGATATGTGTTGTTGTGTTACATTATAAAAGAATTGAAGTAAATTAAATATGTAGACATGCATGCAAGTAAAGTTGTTTTTGAATAGTAGTGAGTAAAAGTAGGTATGCAAGTAAAGTTTATTTGTTTTAGTCAATTATTTGCAAGTGATAGTACCACATCTTGTTTCCAAAGCATGTTAAGCCCATCCAGTTTAAATGGCAAGACTAGGTAAAGACTTGACAAGACTTGTCATTCATCAAGACTATCTTCTTGCATTACATGTCCCTAGTCAGAAGGAGTTCATCACCAGTGTATGGTACAAATTATATTGATGTTAGGTGTTTGAATTTCTTTCTTAGTGGGTTGTAATATCTTTCTCTAATGAACTAATATCATTGTGAATGTTTTGAAAATATTGACCATTTACTGCTTGGATGGTGGTGAAACAAGAGGAAACTCGAACAATAGCTGGTGTTAAGTGTTATTTACATTTGTTGAACTTTCAAGATGTTGCAAATATCCATTTTGAGCCACTTGAATAAGTGAAATTGTTTCCAATTGTTTTGGTACACAGAAGAGGTATGAACCAATCAAACTTGGAGATGGGATGTTGCTACATAGAGATAGCTACACTTTAGTGTGCAATAGGTACACTGAAGAGGTTTGAAAGGTGAATTATTAGGTTCTCAAGAAAATGGCATGTTTTTCTAAGTGTAGTTCCCAATGGACATATGTCATGTTTGGATCATTGGCATTAATCAGGGAGTACCATAGCTTGATCTTTAATGTAGGGTTTTCTATTAGAATGCTTGACCGTAGCCCCAAGTCAATCACACAATGGAACACTTTTTCCCATTATATTTATGCAACTAAGGTTAGTTTTGTAATCCCATGATGGGCAATGATTTTGTGTTTTAGGAAATGTCTTTTCAATTGTCATGGGTGGTAAAGGTAAAACCTAAAAAATAATTATTCATAGTAGGTCTATGTATGTAGCCATGCTTTCTACTTGAAACTAAAAAGTACTCTGAATCCACAAATTTTAGTTCAACATCATAGATAAAAAGGTTATGGTTTGCCTATACACCCTTTGGAATATGTTGGCGTTTCAATTCACACCTCTGGAATGTGAGTTGGAAACGGACAGCTATGCACAGATAAACTGCTCTCCTATTGGAAGGGGGAGTTCCCTTTTTGCTGATGTTCACTGAAAAGATAAATAAAACCAAATTTTCCCTATCTTCTTTTTTATTCTCAGCTGCGAGCACAAGGTTATAAAACTGTAAATGCTGCAGAAGAGGTTTTTTCCTTTTTTAAAACTTCTACTACAACTATGCATAGACTAATGACGCTTTTAATCTCCTAAGTAAATTCAGAGCAAAGGAAATTAAAAGTGGACAAGGAATGATTGTTTTGACAAAAACTTAAGCAATTTTCTCCCAGATTTACACCACAAGACTTATAGTACTTTAATGATGAAAGCTGAAATGAAAGCTACATAAGCCACACATCTAATGATGAAAACTTGATGAATCGAGATAGAATATTAGAGCAAAATAGGCATGAGACTTCTATTCAATATCACAAAGTTGGCACAACTCCAAGACAACAATACTGTAGCAAAAGGCAGGCATACAACAAGCGATCAAACACCAAAGAACATATTACACAGGGAGAAGAAGCACTCTCAATAACAAGACTTGCAGGCTAGAATAGGCACAGCAAATTTGCTATCACAATTACCATTACAAACAATGGGCAAGGATGCCCTTATTTATACTAAAATCAAAGGAGTAGGGAACCCTAAAATCTCCTTAATTAACCTTAACTTGCCAACTCACAAGCTTTATTACTATTCTAAGACAAAGACACAATAAACAAATGCTTTAAAACAATCTGCTTTAAAACAAAGAAGATTCCAACTATTACAAAGTGATTTCTTTTCTAAATATAGAATGGATGAGCTTAGGATGAAAGCAAATGCTTTAAAATAAAAAGTATCTGTCTTTAAAGCTGCTTTCTTTTGAAATGCATCCTCATCAACATTCTTGCTTTTTGGTGATGTCATCCGTTGATATTTTTGGCTGATTTCTTCTAAAAAGTAGATTCTGAGTGAAAAAAGCTGGCACATGGGTTTTGTAGGCAATTCTGTTTCGAAGCAACCCAGTTGTCAAATTTTGAAAAAGCAGAGATTTTCTTGAAAAAGCAGGAGAAAAATAGATTCCCCAAAAAAGCAAAACTCCCAATCTTCAAGAGGATGAAATACTGGATGGACCCATCTCGATAAAAACTGAAAAAGCTTCGGTCCAATTTCTAAAAAATGATCCCCTTGAAACAAGGACCCTGAAAAAGCGAGCCTCCCTGCTTCCTCAACCCGAAACTATGAAGAATGCTGAAAAAACACTTCGTTTGAGCCTTTGAATCTTCGTTAAAAGAAAAAAAAAAATCCTTCCTCTGGATGCAACCTGCAAAAAATAATGAAATAAAGAAGCCAAATGCTTGTCTTTATAGATCTTTAGGGCGAAAAAGTAGCTTTAATTGTGAAAGAATAAAACTTGGATCTCATACATGAAGAAAGCAACTTTTAAAGCATAAATCCAAGTGGATGTCTTCGAATAGGAAGAATCCCTATTTTGTAGCTGCCTATGGCTTCATGTGTAAGATGACAAAAAATATCTTCTTTTGATGATGTCATCGAACACGCGAGTCGACAGAAGTGTTAGCCAATTTTTCTTCGTTTTCGACACTTCTACACTCGTTTTGACTTAAATATGGCCTGTCTTCGGCTTCAAAAAGGTGATAAAATGTCACCGTTGACTGATAAAGCTGACTGATACTGACATTTTGGAGACTTATCAACTAAGATTCCATTTCTGACATCCGACTGATCATCTGGCATCATTTGACCAAGTTTGACCTCTTGAAAACTACCCACAGACGAAGATCGGGAAACAGTTGTCAGAAAACATTGTAAAATCTAAAAAATTTCTATCTTTGGTCAAGTTGGGTGCCCCAAGTCACCTGGGGCACCTGGTTTCACCAGCCTTAGCCATTTTTATGAAAATTGTAACTTCTTCAATTTCTCGATTTGCGTGTGCGTTCCGGTGACTGATGACCCCTGTTTGGCTATCGATTTCTGTCAATTGGGACAAAATTGAGTCTAATGATCTGGTAGATATGTAGGCTTGATGAAAACTGAGCTGAATGTACTCTCTGCCTGCCTCAAGAAATGTGCCAAACTGTCTAACTCTGAACCAGACCGGGGCTGACGGAAGGAGATTCACGTTTTTTGAGGAAAACTTAAAAAATAAACTAACTCTGATGAGTTTGGGCACCCCAAGTCACCTGGGGCACCTATCTTGCCATGCCTTAGAATTTTTTTTGAAAAACTCAAATTTTGTACCATTTCTCGTTTTCCGTGCTCACAACCCCTGTTTGATCTTCAATTCTAGTTTTCTGGACGACTGTCAAGGCAAAACGGATGGTGATCTAAGCAGTCTGAACATATCTGTGATGAAATCCTAGCTTTGACTAATGTTTGACCAAGTTTGACCAAGTTTAACCAATCAGGAAAGAGCTGATGGAAGCATTTTTTACGTTTCTCAAAAAACGTGAAAAAAATCTAACACTTGAAAGGTTGGGCACCCCAAGTCACTTGGGGCACCTGGATTCTCAACACTTAGTCAAATTTAATGTTTTTCAGATTTTCATTCCACCTTGGATCCATCCTACATTGTTTTGTGTGCATTGTCGAGTCGACGACTATTCGTCAGTTCTGCGTCATTGGAACAACGTTGAGAACTCATCGATGAGTTCTGGCAGATGAACTTTCTCTATTGACAACTTCAGAGCTCATGCTTCACCTTCTGAAAAAGTAGAAATGACCCAGTAGAGAAAACTTGGTCGTTTGCAGATTCCATCTGGACCACGCTATTTGTGAAGCAAAATCGAATAATGAGAATCAAGCGCGACACCTAAGTCAGAGATTCTATTTTTAGAAAGTTTTGCCAGCATCCATATCTTAGAAAACCCAGAAACCTAATTTTGACGTCTATTTTTAGAAATTTTACTTTTTTGACTTTTTGACAAAAAAATTTCTAGACTTTTTCAAAATGCCTTAAAGAAGCAAAAACTTTTGATTGGGTACAACAGAATACTAGATACATATTCAAAGTAAAGGTATTGTTGGCCTTGCTCAAACTCTGTAATCTTCCACTATTGACCTGCAAGGTCATCTGGGACTCCAAATGCAATCAATCCTTTAACATGGTGTGGTAAATGAAATTTATATACCTTTGGAAGACATACTTTATTTGAGCTTTATCTTTTGAAATAATTTATTCAGATGGGTTTCATAGTAATCATTTTCTAAATCTAAGTGCTTTCTTTGGGGAAATTTAATTTTTTGCTCATCCTCTAGGCTTTCATTCAATCCTTGCAAAAAAACCATGGTTAACATGACTAATCAAACTAATAACCCTGGGATTGTAATATTGTACAAACAAATTTGCTACATAGAATCAAAATAATAATAATAGGCATGAATTTCAATACTTTATTTTGGTAGCCTCTTTAACTTGGGCGGCAACTTGGCTATTAAAAATTAAGAATTTATAATCTATTGAAGTGTAGATTAGTACAAAATGATGTTTTTTTTGTCTTCCACCTATTATCATATGAAAAGCTCCAATTGAAGTAATCATTTCATCAAGTCTTTCTTTTGCCAAAATTTGCACATCTTCCACCTCAATCAATTTACCCTTTTGATGTGTTTTCTCCACCCAACTTGTGAGGATAAGCTTGTTTTCTTTACAATTTTTTGCAGATACAACATAATTGAGTGGTAGACTCAAATAATGCAAAGAAACTTATGCACCCCTAGTTCTAGAGAACAAAGAAATGATATTAAACCCCTTTAGATAAATAGGCTTCAAAATAGAAGGATGGTATCCTATAATGAACAACTCAAAGTGATACATTTATCCTCTTATTTTATTTTTACATCTATGGAATCTAGTTGACTCACTACAAGATGAAAAGCATTTAAATGTTTGGTTGCAAAGTCTCATTCATGCATCTTTAAAGAATATAAATTTATTTTCAAAAATAATTATTGGTTCCTTTATAATTTCACATTTAACATTGAAATTTCTTGAGAAGAGAGCATATAGTTTTGTTGATGGTGAATGGTTATTGTTCATCCATCATTTGAACATTCAAAGAATGTAGTGATATGTAATTTTTTTATATTAGAAAAGAAGTGGAGTAAATTAAATATGTTGACATGCATGCAAGTAAAGTTGTTTTTAAATAGTGGTAGGTAAAACTAGGTATGGATATGAGAAATTTTTTTCTTTGGTCAATTTTTCACAATGATAGTGAACTTAACTAGTCCTCTTCTTATTTCCCAAGCATGTTGAGCTCATCCAGTTGAAATGGCAGGCCTAGGTATAGACTTGACAAGACTTTCCATTCATGAAGACTATCTTCTTACATTGCATGTCCCCAATCAGGAGTCTTATCATCAGTGTATGTCAATGGATCTAGAGATGTATGGTGCAAATTCCATGGATGGTAGTTGTTTGAAATTTTTCCCAATGGGATTTAATATCTTACTCCAATGAACCAATATCATTGTGCATGATTTTGAATGGTTGGTATAGCAACAGTTCACTCCAATAGAATGTTTGAAAACATTGATCATTTGCTACTGGGATGGTACTGAAATGAGGGCAGACTCAAGCAATAGATGTTGTTAAGCATTGTTTCCATTTATTAAACTTCTAAGATGCTGCAAATGTCCATTTTTGAGCCATTTCATAAGTGACATTATTTTTCCAATTGTTTTAGTTGTGTCATGTATGAATTAGTGAAGCTTGAAAATGGGATATTGATATTGTCAAGGATAGCTACACTTTAGTGTGTAATGGGTACAGTAAAGAGGTCTTAAAGGTGAATTATCAAGTCCTTAAGTAAATGTCATGTTTCCCTAAGTGTTGGAATTTATCTCTCATAGTGGTCTATCTCTCTTTCTCTATTCCTCTCTCTCTGTGTCTATTTTTGTCTCCCTCTTTATCTTTCTATATCTCTTTATCTCCCTCTACATTATTAGGTCCTCAAGTAAATGTCGTGTTGGCCCAAGTGTATCTCACATGGACACATGCTAGCTTTTGATTTTTGGCATGAAATGACTAGGCTAAGGTCAATATCTCTTTCCCTTTATATTTGTTATCTCTCTATGTGTCTTATTTCTCTCCTTTTGTCTATCTGTCTTTCCCTCTCTCTCTTGTTCTATCTCTCTTTCTCTATCAATCCCCCTTTCAAAATCTCTATCTTCCTCTCTCTTGTTCTATCTCCTATTAGATTAGAAATGACTAATATAAAATCTCTCTCTCTCTCTCTCTATGATGGAGCCTTGCTAGTCACATATTACTCACCACTTCACAATGACTTCACACAAACAGAGATTCCAGCGCAATGACAGGAGATGAATCAATGATTAAACAAAATGACAGGAAGTATGAATAAGCATATTTTACAATTAGGGGAATCACAAAAACTAAAGGTAGAAACCCAAAACCTCAATATTCAATTTCATTAGCAAAGCATTACAGAGTCTGCAAATGGCCTACAACAATCGGCCTTGACTATGAACATTACAACAATCAATTTACTATTCTTTAATCTATCTTTTGTCTTCTTATTTTTCTCTCTCTGCATTCACTTCTGTCCTCCTTCCATTCTACATATTTGACCCTTTTTCTTTGAATGGAACACCATCCTTCTAGATACTTCTTGACCATTCCTGCTATCATTTCAGCTTCTAAAGAAATCAGGTCTGTAACCGTCGCTGGAGGAATATCAACACTTTGTAAACATCTGTCTTCTAACACATGCCAGAGATCTTTCAATTTCCAATACTCTCAATTGTCTTCAACAATATGTCACAAGGTTCAGCTTCTCCAAATGATTCCAACTATCCATCGGGTCAGGAATATAAATAGAAAGAAGAAAAGAAATGCCATCTTAAGAGTTGAGTTTTTGTCACACGGGCGACAGGAGCTAAAACAAAACTTAATTCCCAAGCAAGCGACAAGACTATATGTGCAACATGAGCAGAAAAATACACGGCGACATGAACTCCTCAATGAGTTTTCAGTTTCACAAGGAAGGAGTTACAAGATGAGGACAAAAGATAGAAAGACACCGCCAAAAACTAATAAAAGCTAACAAAACAAAAGAAACCAAAACAACAAAAAGAAAGAAAGCCAAAATTATAGGCATGATGCTCCGCATCAAACTCCCCAGGAAGAAAGAAATCATGAGCTCCTTCTCATGAGGTCTGCAACTGAATGACCCTATTTGATAATCTCCTCCCCAGTGAGCCATGAAGCATCTTCAACCGGATGATTGTTCCATTTGATGAGATACTTGAAGTACTCAGGCTTCTGAGTTTTCCTTAGCAATTTTTTATCCAAAATGCATTCAATCTGTGGTGAGGCAGCGACTGTCTTGGATTGTTCTTCATGTGTTGAATCATCTACTTCAGGTTCATCTGCCTCTTTATCCCCTTTGTATGGATATAAATCTGCTACATTAAAATGGGAGATATATTCAACTCGGCAGGCAGTGATATCTCATAAGCATTTGAAGAAAACTTCCTAAGGATTTGGCATGGACCAACCTTCTTCATATGAAGTTTATTGTATGTCCATGTAGGAAATCTCTCCTTTCAAAGATGTGCCAATGCAAGTTCTCCAACCTAAAACTGTAACTCTCTTTTCTTTTGATCAACATGCTTTTTGTATTGCAGATTGCTATCCTCAATGTTATTCTTCACCTTTTCCTAAATGTCCTAAATGACTTGAGCAAATTCTTCCCCATATGCACTCCTCTTTTCCATTCCAACAAGATCATGAAGTTCAAATACACCTCTTGGATGCATACCATACACCACATAGAAAGGACTGAAACCCGTGCTTTTATTTGGGGAATCATTATATGCAAATTCAGCTTGTGCCAACATGAGATCCTAACTTCCAAGTGAACTACCAACAAGGCATCTCAACAAATTGCCAAGGATTCTATTAACAACCTCGATCTGTCCATCCATTTGTGGATGATAAGCAGAACTAAAATTCAAATTTGTGCCCAATTTCCTCCATAGAGTCCTCCAAAAATGACCCACAAAATTAGTATCCCTGTCAGAAATTATACTTCTTGGTATACCATGCAACCTTACAACTTTAAAGAATAAATTTGCAATGTTAGTGGCATCACTAGTCTTCTTACATGGTATAAAATGCACCATTTTTAAAAATTGATCTACTACAACAAAGATTGAATCATTACCCCTTTATGTACGAGGCAAACCCAAAACAAAATCCATACTCACCGAATCCCAAGGTCTGGTTGGAACTGGTAATGGCTGATAAAGTCTTGCATTTTGACTTCTTCCCTTAGCATGTTAAAAAATTCTGCACCTTTCCACATATCTTTTCACATCGTCCATCATCTTTGGCCAATAATAATGAGTGCTCAACTATAGAAAAGTTTTATCCTGTCCAAAGTGACCAACAAGACTACCACTATGTTTTTCCTTCAACAAATTACCTCTCATGGAGCCTCTAGGAATACACAACTTATTTTCCTTAAACAACAAACCTTCTTGAATCATGTAATCTGTCCATGGCTCTCTATTCCGGCTAGTAGGATCATTGCAAGCTGCAAATGCTTCTCCAAAATTTGCATCCTCTGCATACAACTCTTTCAAACTTTCAAACCCCACACTGTTAGTTTGTATTTCACTCAACAATAAATGCTTCCTACTTAAGGCATCAACAACTTTATTCATTTGACCACTTTTATGCTTCAAAACAAGATTAAAACTCTAAATATACTCAACTCATTTAGCATGCCTTTGATTCAATTTATGTTGGTTTTTTATGAACTGCAAAGCATGGTTATTTGTATACACAATGAACTCTTTTGGCAATATATAATGTCTCCATTTATTGAGGGACTGAACCAAAGCATAAAACTCTAAATCATAAGAAGAATACTTCCTCTTTGCCTCATTTAATTTTCCCTCTTGACTTAGGACTACTCCAATAGCCAAACCCCTAGCATCACACTCAACTTGAAACACTTTATCAAAATCAGGCAAAGCAAGTATGGGCTGTTCACTCACCTTCTTCTCGAGAAATCTAAAATTTTCTTCAGCCTCCTTGGTCCAAACAAATGGTCTCTTATGTCCTTTGATAGTCTCTAAAATAGGTGCTACAACATGACTGAAATTGCTTATAAACTTTTTATAAAAACTAGAAAGACCATGCAAACTCCTTACCTCCATGACACTTCTTGGTGATGGCCAATCAAGTATGGCCTGAACCTTCTCCTTATCCATTTTCAGCACTTCTTTTGACACCATGAAACCCAAGTAAACCAGCTCAATCTGCATAAACACACACTTCTTCAAATTAATCTGCAACTTTTCTTCATGTAATCTCCTCAAAACTTGCCTCAAATGCTCTATATGTTCCTCCTTGGACCTGATAAACACCAAAATGTCATCCAAATATACAACCAAAAATTTACCAATAAATGGTTTCAAAACCTCATTCATTAACCGCAAAAAAGTACTAGGGGCATTAGACAATCCAAAAGGCATAACCAACCACTCATACAATCCATCACTAGTTTTAAAGGTTGACTTCTATTCATCCCCCGGCCTAATTCTTATTTGGTGATAGCCACTTTTCAAATATATCTTAGAAAAATACATAGAACCACTCAAACAATCCATTAAATCTTCAATTCTATGTATGGGAAACCTATATCTTAAGGTAATTTTATTTATTGCCCTTGAATCAATGCACATACGACATTCCCCTCCCTTCTTTGGAACCAAGACTATAGGAACAACACAAGGGCTTAGACTTTCCCTTATCAATCCTTTCTTCAAAAGGTCCTCCACTTGTTTCCTTATCTCCTCATTTTCCATAGGGGTTAACTTATATGCAGCCTTGTTTGGAAGGCTAGCACTCGAAATCAAATTCCTGTGATGGCTAATGCTTCTAATAGGAGGTAATTCATTAGACAAATCATTTGAAACAATGTCCATATTCTCATTCAAAATGTCTTGTATCTCAATAGGCAAATCCTCCAACTTTGTAGAAGTCATTACACATATAGGATTAGGAACCAAAGTGTAATCAATTTCTTCATTTTTCAAATCATTCAAGAACTCTTTACCACTTACCAACATTACCTTACTACTGTTGCCGCTGCTGTCCTCTTCTTTCTCCTTTATGGGTAGCAAGGTATGCTTCTCTCCATCCTTCTCAATGGTATAAGTACTCTCCTTTCCATCATGCACCGATTTCTTGTCAAATTGCCATGGTCTTCCAAGCAAAACATGGCACACATCCATAGGCATTATATCACACAAAACACAATCCTTATAACTACCAATCTAAAAATCAACATATGCCTATTCACTAACCAATATTTGATGGCCTTTTTGTAACCAAGTCACTTTATAAGGAGCACGGTGTTTAATTCTTTTAAGTTTCAACTTCTCTACCATCTAAGTTGCAATAATATTATCAGTGCTACCACTATCTATAATCAGCTTACAATATTTACCTTGTGACTTACACTTGGTTTTGAACAATGCTCTCCTTTGAACTGGCTCTTGACTCTCTTTTTGTGGCTTCAACAACACCCTCTTAAGCATTAAAGATTCTCCTGATTCTGTTTCATCCTTGTGATGCACCGAAGATCCCACACTCTCTTGATCAGCATGAACAACTTGATTGATTTTCTCAAACTTTGAATGTCCTCCTTGGAATGTTTCAGAGCATTCCCAACTCTTACGTCCATATTGATTGCACTTAAAATATTTTCTAGCAAATCCTCTTCCTCTACCTTGTGAACCACCTCTTCCATTAGATCTTCCTCCTTTATTTTGAAAACCACCTCTATCATTGTTGGCTGTCCCACTGGAACTTCCAGCCTCTTCACCTTGATGATGCTGTTGTCCCCTACTTGTTTGCTATCCCCTTCCTCTAAAACTTCTTCCTCTCTTCTTCTCTTGCTGACTTTGCTTCCTTTGCAGCTTCTCTTCTACTTTTAAGGCAAGTTGATAAGCCTCTTCCAGGATCCTTGGGGACAAATGACTCATTTCATCTTGCAAACTATACTTGAAACCATTCACATATCGGGCTATCTTCTCCACATTTTCTTTAGCACGCCTAGTTCTGATTATCAATTTGTAGAATTTCTCTATTTAATCTTTCATAGGCATATCCTTTTCCTTCAAATTTTGCAATCTTTTGAAGAGATTAGCTTGGTAATCACTTGGAAGAAATTTGGCCTTCAACTTGGCCACCATTCGATCCCAGGAGTTAATCTTCTCCTTATTTTTCCTTCTCCTCTTAGCTTGGACAAAGTCCCACCACATGGCAGCATGGCCCTTCAATCTGGTGCAGGCAAACTTTACTCTTCTCTCTTTTACTACACCCTCATATTCAAAATATTTATCCAGGTCATTGATCCAATCGATCAAATCTTCACCATTGAGGCTTCTGGCATATGTTGACACCTCTATCTTGGGTTTAGAACCTAGACTCAGGACTGACTTCAGCAACTTTTCACCAAATTCTTCTTCTTGATCCACCTGTCCTTCCTCATTTTCTTCTCTCTATTTTTCTTCCTCCTCATCACTTATATCTTCAACATCAGGGTTTCCTCTCCTATGTGTTCTCTCTAGGGCTTCCATCCTTGCAACCAAATTTTGCAACAACTCAGGGTCACCATGGTCTATTCTACCACAACCTCATCCTCCTCCTCTGCCCACTCTTCTCGGAGGCATCTTGACCACTTACAATACCCAATCTCAATCGTGCTCTGATACCAATTTGATGGAGCCTTGCTAGTCACATATTACTCACAACTTCACAATGACTTCAAGCAAACATAGATTCCGACGCAATGACAAGAGATGAATCAACGATTAAACAAAATGATAGGAAGTATGAATAAGTAGATTTTACAAACAGAGGAATCACAAAAACTGAAGGTAGAAACCCAACACCTTAATATTCAATTTCATTATCAAAGCATTACAGAGTCTACAAATGGCCAACAACAATCAACCAGGACTATGAACATTACAATAGTTAATTTCCTATTCTTTAATCTATCTTCTGTCTTCCTGTTTTTCACTCTCTCTACATTCACTTCCGTCCTCCTTCCATTCTACATATTTGACCCTTTTTTCTCTTAATGCAATGTCGTCCTTCTAGGTGCTTCTCGGCCATTCCTGCTATCATTTTAGCTTCTATAGAAATTGGGTCTATAACCGTCGCTGGAGGAATATTAGCAGTTTGTAAACATCTATCTTCTAATGCTTGCTAGAGATCTTTTGACTTCCAATACTCTCAATTGTCTTCAACAATATGTCACGGCCCTTCATCTTCTCCAAACGATTCCAACTATCCATCATGTCAGGAATATAAATGGACATAAGAAAAGAAACAACCTCTTAAGAGTTGAGTTTCTGTGACATGGGTGACAGGAGCTAAAACAAAACTTAATTCCCAAGCAAGTGACAAGACTATATGTGCGATAGGAGTAGAAAAATACATGGCGATAGGAACTCCTTAATGAGTTTTTAGTTTCACAAGGAAGGAGTTACAAGATGAGGACAGAAGATAGAAAGACACCGCCAAAAACTAATAAAAGCTAACAAAATGATAAAAAAAAAAAAACTAAAAAAGCAAAAAGAAAGAAAACCAAAATTGGAGGCATGATGCTCCACATCTCCTCTCTCTCTCTCTCTCCATATATATATATATATATATATATATATATTTCTTATCTCTATCTCTTTACAAACAAACCTTTATTTTCTACAAGCAAATCTTTATTTTCTATAGTCAAACCTTTGGAAGACATACATTTTTTTAACTTTATCTTTTGAAATGGTTTCTTCTAATGGGTTTTGTAGTAATCCTTTTCTAAATGTAAGTGCTTTCTTTTATGAAATTTAGTTTTCTGCTCAATCCTTGCAAAAGGAAACCATGGTTAGAATGACTAATCAAATGAATAACCCTAGGATTGTAATTGGCAACATCCAAGATTCCAATTGGTCCCATGCTAATTGTGCAAACAAATTCACTACATATAATCAAAATAATAATATTGTCCATAATTTTTGATACTTTTTTGGCAGCCTCTTCAATTTGGATGGGCACTTGGCTATGAAAAATAAGGAATTTATAAGCTATTGAAGTCTAGACTAGTACAAAATGAATGTTTCATTATTCTGTCAAGTCACACTTGAATGCATTGCATGCCATACATAATTTAAATATGTGGAAACTCATAAAATAGAGGAATGCTTCCTCTCTAGCCCATCCCTTATGTTCCTATTGTTGTCTATCAGATTATTATAGGGGCTTCCACCTATTATTAGATAAAAGCCTTTGATGCAAGAGCATCCAGTGGTGTAAGGGCAATCTTGCATCACCCAAAAAAAGACCTATTTCAAAATTATTGATGTTCTTTCCATTTCTTTTCAAAATTTGTGGTTTTGGTTCCATAATCGCTTGAATAATGATGTAGAACTTTTAGTTTTTCCAAATTGCTAAAAATAACAACCTGCTAAGTTTGCATTTGGGCACAGATTGAAGTGAAAATTTACAGGAAGCTTCATAACTAAAAAATAAGACCTCTGGCGAAGGAATCACGCAAAGATCATTTTGTGAGATGAAAGATATTAAAGTTTCTATTTCTTGAAAAATGCCTAAAAATTATTCAAACTCATGTTTGAGGCACTAAATGACCCCGTACGGTCCTGAAAATGGTCGGAACTAGCATAGCGGGTTCTTAACGCGTAGAGCACTTCACGAGCTTTCTGACGCATAAAATGGTTTGTCAATCAAACACACAGATCAAAAGTTATGGCTTCCGGAAGTTGACCTATTTTTGGAGGGAGATGCAAATTTTGAAATTAGGTTGTTGGCCACCAAAAAGACTATTAATAACCATTTTTTGGAACCTTGGGTAGTAGTAGAGTTAAGGGGAAAGTGTAGAGTCAAGAATAGGTGGGAAAATAGAAACCCTAGCAGATTTAGGGTTACAGATGGTAGATGAATCCAAAGTCTTGTGAGAGGAAGCTGTAATGTGTTGCAGCTTGTAGAGGGTTGATTCCTCTGATTGTATTTGAGCTTCTGTAATGTAATAAGTTGTCCAAATCAATAAAGAAAGTTCTATTTTTTGTGTGCAATTTCTATTGTTGTGTGTTTTATGATTTACCCCCTTCATCAAGTGGTATTAGAGCAAGGTTTCCTAAGTGTGTAGACAAATCACCGACCGTGAGGCAGTTTGCACCAGGACCTGATGCAGCACACAACATACACTCAACAGAATTGTGCCATTAAACATGAGACAAAAATTTGGAAGCTGAAACATAACAAAATTTCTATTCCTCAACTCTGCCACTACAATGAGAGAAAACTCTCTTATATCTAAGAAAACAAAAAAAATAAAAAATTACCTTTTTTGGCAAATTTCGACAATTGTCAGATTTTGCCATTTTAGGTAATTTTACAATCATATCTTGAGAATCCAATTTTTTCCCAAAAAGCTCGAAAAGCTAAGGTAGGACGAAAAACCAACTAACATCCTAAATTCGAAACATGAGTTTCGAGTTATTAAAAAAAGCAACTTTTAAAAAACTAGGAAAAAACACTAATTTGCCATTTTGAGGGCCAAGATGAAAGTTTCTGTCATGCCCACATTTTCCTTGTGGTCACAACACACATCGCACGTGTCATAGCCACATCTGTCATGTGGTTATGACACGAGATATGAAAAACTTTTCTCACACTGTCCTAAAAACCCCTTTCGCATGCGTACGCATGCTCAGCGGTGTTCTCTCATGGCGAAACACTATACTCTTCGGCGGAATACAAGTACAATGGCGTGCAACCAGAAGCATATAGATCAACAAGAGGGTCTATACAACGCTGCTAACGTCATTGCAAGAGTGAGATTACCAAAGTTCTTAAATCGAATCCTCGGCAATGTTCGGTAGCAGAATGCCTTACGGTGTTAGTGGGAATTACGCTGCACTCATTTACGCTCGTGGTTCGCTGATAGAGGAACCACTCCCCACGACGCCTTGTTCTGACTAAACCGGCTAGTGATCTCCCTATTTAGTCATTTTTCAGCCAGGCACGGTTGTCTGTCTCCTCTCTTGTTTCCTGAAACATACCCCTCCTATGACTTAGCATTTTCAACAAGGCGGTTTGGTTGCCCTCTCTTCCCTTTCCACAAGTTCTTAAGTTGGATTATATCTTTATCGCCCTTACCTTAACTATCTCTTAGTTCATTTAGTGTGTTTATATTTCGGTCTCTCTCTCTCTTTCATTTTCTATACTTTCTTTATGTGCATCCTGTCCTTTCTTCGTGATTTACGTCAATCAGGGTTATTACTGCAGCTATTGTTGATATTAAACCTAATTTCAGGATGATCTCGGTCACATAGGCTGGTTTACTATTTCGCTGGACTCGGTCTCCTAATCTTCCCCGATCTAGGTTCCTCCTCTTCGTAAATACTTAGTCAACTTGTTCCTAAGCACAATTGACAGAAGGGTCCGTCAACTTAGTTCTCTTATCCCGTGTGAGAAAGGTCGCGCATTTTCTCCTCTGTGTTTTCCAATGTTAGTTTTTCCTTCTTCGGAACCTCTTACAGGTTTACATATGAGATCGTTTGCTACAGTTGAGGTTAATATGACCACATGGATAGTTAGTGGTGGCTTCATAAGTTTATTTCCAGTGTTCTTTTGAGCAAGAGTTGTGTAATTTTCCTCTTCATTTTCCGGGTGATTATTAGTACGTTAACAGTTGAAACTTCCGAGAAACTCTTTCCTGAGTATCACCGAATATTCCTAAACTCTCTTTACATTATAATTTTATTTTCTCTTGTTTAGAATTACTGTTGTTACTGTTACTCTTAATTACGATTCATACACTGATTGTAATTCGTATGACGTTGTCAATAGACGTAGGTGGTTCACCACTTTATAAAACTCTGTTCATGGTAATATATCTTCTTTGGTTGTTGTGTTCAACACTTAATAACATCTATATATATATATTTAGATATATATACATATGTAGATATATATATATATATATATATATATTTTTTGTTCTTCTATATCCATGAGACATAGTTTATAACGATCTTAAACGAGGGCCCAATAAATTGGTTCAAAGATTCACTCCTATGCATATATATATATATATATATAAATATATATATATATATATATATATATCTATAATATATTTATTTTAATGTCTATATCATGGACAAATTGGTTTCCCACAACTTATATACCTATATATATATATATATATATAGATATATACAGATATATAATCATTATTATAATATATCTATATAGCTATATACATAGACATATATAGTATATATATATGCCTATATATATAAAGCTATATAAAAATAAACTGTATTTATATTACAAAAACACCATTCATATGTTAGGGCTCAAGCCCTAACATTTTTGTATTGCTTTAGACTCACAGCAGGCGGCGGCCATGGGCGGCGGTGGCCGCAGAGGAGCAGGGTCGGGGTGGCCGCAGAGCGGCGGACGAAATTCCGTGGTGGCCGCAGAGCGGCAGACAAGATTTCGCGGTGGCCGCAGAGCGGCGGGAAGGTTTCGCGGGAGGCATAAGGGTTTGGAGGGGGGGAGATGTGGAGTGGGGCGGAGCCCCACCCACATTCCCACGACGTGGGGGTGTGGGTGGGGCTCCGCCCCCACTCCACACCTCCAAATGTATTAACAATCCTGCGGTGGGGTTTACTCCCCACCGCCCAATATAAAAATTCGACTGTGTTTTTTTTTAAACCGCGGCTTACATTTGGTCCGCCATTTCTCACAACATTAAAATATATATATATATATATATATATATATATATATATATATATATATATATATATTCATATGTATATATATATATATATATATATTTAAAAATGAGTATATAATTAGAGATATATATAAATATATATATATATATCTATTTTTATATTGATATTTCTCCGTCAATTTCATAAAAATGATAAGTTATTTTCAATTTCACTATTATTCTGGAAAATGATAATTATTCAAAATATGAAATATATATATATATTTCTATATATATATATATATATTTAAATTTATTTATATATAAAAATATTCTTATATGTGCTTAACTATTTCCTAAATTTCTCAATTTCACTACTTAATGCATTTTCTCCAAATCAACCTGTTATAAAGAAATTGTCATAACTAGTAGATATAATTATATATATACATACATATATATATATATATATATATATATATATATATATATATATATATATATAACTAGCTATCCCCTTATTATAATTATAATTTTCCATTTTCATAAACATTTAAGACTTCATAACTTTACAACAGATTATATATTTACATGCTAGATTTCCTCTAATCCTTCTAAATTAACAGAACTCATTAATATGGAGAATAACTCAAATATTTTAAACTGTCTTTTCCATTTTAACATTGAAAAGAAAATTAGCATTTCAACTAGTGAAGCAATTCCAAACTTTCAAATGTAAACAACTCAGATTAAGTTGCAAAAACGAACTTATTCTTTTCAGTAATACTTGAAACACAAAAATTGCTATTGAACAAAGGTTGCAAACATCAACTTAAAAATTTAAGCACATTCATATTACAGTTTCTCAATCATGAATACCAACTTCCCAGATATGAACTTTCTCCTCCCAAACAGTAGTCAACTGAAAACTATGACAACCAATAAAAGTCCAATAATAACAAGATCAGGGAGGTGAATTTCTTCACTCCCAGAATATCATTAATTTACAACATTAACAAGAGAGGTGTTCTCTCTTCATCTCTATGAAATGAACCAGGCCTAATTCTCATGACAAGAAGATAATCTGTTTCTTCATAAATAGCCAACCAGAAGCTCCAAGAGAAAAACCTGCATATCAAAGACAAACAAAGAAGAAAATACCACTTGTCTAGCTCTCCTCCCTACCGTAGACCCGCAAGAGGGTCACCCCCGAGCTAGGGAGACCATACTCACACCTGGGTACTCAAACACTCCACTTCACAACAGAAACAACAACAATCCCAAAGCACACCTACACCCGTGGCTATTTTACACAATACGGAAACTCAACTACAGTGAGTTTCATAAGGGGCAGGAGAGTGGATACACTCGACTTCAGAGTGTCACCCTGACAGATAAATGAACTAATATAAATTTCTCTTGGTCTCAACCAAGTGTGATCACAATTTGTAAGAAATCTGTATATGACTCTCAAGTCAAAAATACAGTCACAGATACATGCCCTCAAGGCTTTCAACATCCCAAAAGATGGAACAGGTATGCACCCGAGGAGGATCTCTCCTCCCCTACCCCAAACTTGATGAGCATTTCTCCCAAGTGGGAGACGCTCTGTCAAACACCCGACAAGAACCCCCACAGAAAAACAAATTTAAACACATATTTCACACACATTTCATACACATTTCAGTTCTACCAAAACAAAGATAAAATTCAGACCAACCTTGCAAAGCCCTCCTGGAATGAAGTTGTTGCAGAGTCCACAGAGTTCACTTCCAAGCTTAGCCACCAACTCCCTCTCCCTTCTCTATCTTCCAAACTAACTTCTCTATTTTTTGGTAAGGCCAAAGATGAAAGATTTTCCCCAAAATTCCACTAACTCCCTCTCATCCCAAAATTTGAAAATAAATAACCCAAAATTCTCTTTCTTTCTAATTTTGAGAAATGGGGAAGTGACACTTGTCACCTCCTCACCCTTCCCAAAAATCACTATTCTGTCCACGTGGCTTATGTCACTTTCCATTCCCAAGGGTACTCCTTATTCCTTTCATGTGACTCCACTTTCTCATGGGAAAAATAAAAAAAAGAGTTAAATGGGAACAAGACAGGTGACCCATGCCTCTTTCTCCTTTCTTCACATGGGTGTCCCCATAGTACATGGGGGAATCTTACTAAAGAAGAGGTAACTTTTACTAATGGATGGCATCTCTTATCTAGGGAAAAGTAGAGGGGATGGGTTGAGTGTTGGTACAACCCATCATGTCCCCTCCTACCTCCAATTTTCGCCACTTAACTTCAGGGGAAGGTTAAGTTGACTAGATGGAGGTTACTCAAGGGTTACCCATGCCAAATGGGCCCCTAGACCCATGGGGTAGAACCCAGGGTCAATTTTAACCCATACAAGACACCCCAGGTCAAGGTAAAGCACAAGAAAAAGGGCCTCATAATTTAAATAAAAATAAAAATTTCAAATTCAATCTCTTAACAACACTTACTTATAAAAATAATGTTACATGAGGGTAACCTAACCCACTCGACCATACGAAAGACCACATTACATCAAGACATCAAACACAAAGAGAATTTGGTTCTTCGTGGAACCAGATCGGCTTAACAGGGAATAACAATTAACAAGGTGTGGAATGATCTCCGAAATCTGTGGTTTGATTAGTAGTCCCTGCACACTCAATTACAAGATCAGTAACCACATAAATTCATCATAGCCGAAGCAACTTAAATAACACATGCATTCTCATGCCTTAGTACAATTTAACATAATTAAAAATCATATAACAGTACAATTTAACATAATTAAAAAATCATATTACAATTTTCCATCATCTCTAATTCATTTCTCTGAAAAGTAACTTATCCAAACATCACCCAATTAGTTTTTCCGAAAACATAATAAAGTTAAATAGTCTGACAAATTTTGGGAACTGCTATCCCACAAATATGAAAGTAACAATAACAGTACTATAAATAGTCATGACAACAGTAGTAAAAAGGGCGGTCCTCACAGTTTCAAGCCTCAAAAAAGTGCCAAGATGAGGTCCAACCAACTGGGGTAGGTTGGGAAACCACTGGCCACCTCAGAACGCATCCACCTGTAAAATTTCGTAGAAAACCCACATCCGAGTCAAAAGTTATGACCTCCGGAAGTCCCTGCATCATTCTCCTCTCGTTGAAAAGAACGCAGCTCCTGCAAGTGAGTGTCTTCAAACTGCTGCCATTTGACGGGATCTAACCTCTGCACTTCCCACTCTGTAATCCATGTGCTATCTATTGGTGGCAATCCTTCCCACTGTACTAAATACTTGTTGTAACGCCCTTGCCGAGTGGAGATAGTGTTCTTATCAAGAATCTGTGCAATCTATTCCTTCTTCTTATGGGGAATGTGGTTGTGCCATGACACTTCTGGTTGACTATATTCAGCATCATCCTCACCATGGAATGCATATAAATCAAAAATATTAAACACGGGAGAAATAGCAAGATCATCTGGTAAACTGACCTCATATGCATTATCATTGATCTTCTTTGTAATTCTGCAAGGACCAATTTTCTTGTACTTCAACTTGTGATATGTGCCAGTAGGAAACCGTTCTTTTCTCAAATATACCATCACTAAGTCACCTTCACTGAATGTCTGATGTCGCCGACTAGGATCCACTGAATTCTTATACCTCTCATTACTGTCCTGCAACTTCTGGCTCACTGCTTGCTGCAACTGTTGAAGGTGTTCTGCAAATGCTTCCCCATCATCACTGACCTGATCTTTCATTGGTAGCTATACCAAATCTAGAACACCCTGAGGATTCCTGCCATACACAATCTGGAAAGGGGACTTTCCTGTTGATCGGTTAACAGAACTATTATAGGCAAATTCAGCCTGGGGTAATGCCAAATCCCATTGTTTTGGCTTTTCTCCAACAATACACCTCAACAAATTTCCCAGACTCTGATTAACTACCTCTGTTTGCCCATCTGTTTGAGGATGATAGGCACTACTAAACTATAACTTGGTCCCCATCTTCTTCCATAAAGTCCTCCAGAAATGACTAAGGAATTTGGTATTCCTGTCAGAGGTAATAGTCTTTGGAACACCATGTAGTCTAACAACTTCTAAAAAAAATAACTCTGCTACCCTTGTTGCATCATTAGTTTTCTTACAGGCAATAAAATGAACCATCTTGGAGAACCTATCAACAACTACAAAAATGGAATCATTACCTCGTTGAGTATGTGGAAGTCCCAACACAAAGTCCATGCTCAAATCTGTCCATGGTGCAGCTGGTACTAGTAAGGGCATATACAATCCTGTATTCTGTGAATGTCCCTTAGCCACTTGGCAGATTCTACACCTTGTTACATACTTAGTTATATCCCTCTTCATCTTTGGCCGGTAATATTTATCTTCTATCAAGGCTATTGTCTTGTCCTTGCCAAAATGTCCAGCCAACCCACTACTATGAAATTCTCTGATAATGTTGTCCCTCATAGAGCCAGCCGGTATGCATAGTTGTTTTCCTTTAAATAGATACCCATCTTGCATGAAATATTCACCCCTAAAGTGATCCAAGTTACCAAATATTGGTGCCTTCAATTGTTCCACAATCTCCCAAAAATCATCATCAGACTCATACAAATTTTTTATGGCATCAAAACCAATCACCTCAGTTTGCATTGTGGTCAAAAGTGCAACACGCCTACTTAACGCATCTGCAACCTGATTTTGTTTTCCAGACTTATGCTTTAGCACAAAGTTGTAACCCTGTAAGAAAGAGACCCACTTGGCATGCCTACTAGTCAACTTTTTCTATGTGTTCAAGTACCTCAGTGCAATATGATCTGTAAACAATACAAACTCCTAGGGAACTAGATAATGTCTCCAATGCCTCAATGCTTGAACAATTGCATAAAATTCCAAATCATAAGTAGAATAATTCTTTCTCACTGCATTCAACTTTTCACTAAAGAAAGCTATAGGTTTGCTAGCTTGGCTAAGTACAGCACCTATTCCCACATGGGAGGCATCACATTCTACTTCAAATACTTTATCAAAATTTGGCAAGGCAAGTATAGGTGCTTCTGTTACCTTTTTCTTCAAGTACTTAAAGCTCTCCTCAGCATCCTTGGTCCATACAAACTCCTTCCCTTTGGTGCAATCTGTTATAGGAGCTACAATACTATTGAAATTGCGAATGAACTTTTGATAGAAAGTGGCCAAGCCATGAAAACTTTTTATCGCTGTGATGCTACTGGGACTAGGCCATTCTAGGATTGCCCTAACCTTTTCTGGATCCATTTTGACACCATCTTTACAAATGACAAAGCCTAAAAAAACCAAACTGTCCTACATGAACCTACACTTTTTCAAATTGGCATAGAGCTTCTCCTTCCTTAACACACCAAAGATGATCCTCAAGTGTTGTAGGTGCTCTTCTTTGCTGTTACTAAATACCAAAATATCATCAAAATAAACTACCACAAACTTACCAATGTAAGGGCGTAGTACAGTGTTCATCAATCTCATAAATGTGCTAGGTGCATTTGATAACCCGAATGGCATAACCATCCACTCATATAATCCATCTCCAGTCTTAAAGGCTGTCTTCCACTCATCCCCTTCTCGAATTCGGATTTGGTGGTAGCCACTTCATAGGTCAATCTTGCTGAAATATTTAGCCCCTGCAAGGACATCCATCATGTCCTCCATACGAGGTATAGGAAACCGATACTTGATGGTAATCTTATTAATTGCTCTGCTATCAGTGCACATCCTCCATGTTCCATTTTTTTTGGGGTTAACAATGCAGGTACAGCACATGGGCTCATGCTCTCTCTCACCACACCTTTACTTAGGAGTTCTGTTACTTGCTTATTCATCTCTGCATGTTGTGTTGGATTCATCCTATAAGCTGCTTGGTTGGGTAGAGTTGCTCCTGGAATCAAATCAATATGATGCTGAATATCTCTCTTTAGCAGTAGACCATCAGGCAATTCATTAGGTAAAACATCAACAAATTCTTTCAATAGCTCGGCTACTTCTGGGGGAACTGAAATGTCCTCCTCTTCACCTTTTTTCACTATTAATGCATAGCAACACCCTGTCACCTTCATTTCTTTAACAAGATCTCTTTCAGACAACATGGTCTCACCGTTTCCTTCATCCTTGAGAGGCAATAAAATCACCTTAGCGCCATATTTCCAAAAGGTGTATGTGTTTTTCTCTCCATCATGCATAACTTTTCTATCATATTGCCATGGCCTTCCCAATAACACATGACAGGCATCCATTGGGACAACATCACACCATATCTCATCCTGATAGATCTTCCCTATGCTAAACTTAATTAGGCATCTTTTATCAACAGTGACTTCATTTCCCTTTTTAAACCATGCAATGCGATACGGATGAGGATGTTTTTCACAGTGTAAATTCAATTTGTCTACCATTTCTTTAGAAACCATATTTTCACAACTACCTCCATCAACAATGACTTGACATACCTTGCCACCCGAAGTGCATCTGGTTCTGAAGATATTGGTTCGAAGCCATGAACCATCAGAGCTTTTGGCTTCTATTTTCTCCTTCTCTGGAATCACCATTGCTCTTCTCATCATGAGACTTTCTCCCACATCTGGTGGAACCTCTAGTTCTGTCCCTTCCACTTCATGCTGCATTTGAATCATGTTCACCCTAGGTTGTCCTCCTTGATTTCTTTCTTGCATGTTATAATTGGAGCATTCAAATGCCCTATGACCTTCTTCTCCACATCTGAAACAAGTGAAAGGCCTTCTCTGGTTTTCCCATCCTCTACCGCTACCATAACCTCTACCTCTTTGAAATCCCCTTCCTCGTTCTTGATTTGGAGGATCTTGCTGAGTGTCTACTTGTTTTTCCAAACCATGGGATGACTCTCTCCTGCCATAATTTGAACCTCCTCGAAATGGGGTTGATGTACCCCTTCTTCCTCCTCTATTCCTCTGATGGTACTGTCTGTTTTGTTTTTCTTCAGCCTTTAGAGACAATTGGTAAGCCTCTTCCATATTATTGAGTCGATGCATGCTCAATTCATCTTGAATAGAAAATTTCAGGCCATTCACATATCTAGCAGCCATTTGTGCATCAGTTTCTTGATGCTCTATATGTATAGACAGTGTATAAAACTCATTTGTATAATCTTACACAGAAGAGAGGTTCTGATTTAAATTTTGAAACCTACGAAAAAGGGTTTGTGCATAATCTATGGGCAAAATTTTTTCTCTCAACTTCTTCTCCATTTTATTCCATGTCCTGATCTTATCCTTACCTTTCCTTGTTCGTTCCTTTTGAAGATGATCCCACCAAATCATTGCATGACCCTTTAATTTGGTGCATGCAAATTTTACCTTCTTCTCCTCTGTCATGGATTTCCATTCAAAAAATTTTCTCATGCCATTCAACCAGTCTATCAACTCCTCTGGTTTAAAACTACCTACATAATCTGAAACATCTACCTTGATCCCTTCATTTTTTCCTTCTAAGGCCCTGAGCATCCTCTCTTCAAAACTCGTGCCTTCTAATTCTTCTTCTTCATGTTATGTATCTTGATTTGCACCTTCTTGCCCTATCTCTTCATCAGATTTGTCTCCTCCTCTACCCAGTCTTTGGGTTTCCATCCGTGTTGTAAGTTTTGCTATTTGCCTTTGCAGATTTTGCATTTCTCTATGCATCTAGGCAAGACCACCTCTTCCTCTTCCTCTCCCAGCCATCTTCCTGCTCTGATACCAAATGATGCAGCACACAACATACACTCAACAGAATTGTGCCATTAAACATGAGAGACAAAAATTTGGAAGCTGAAACATAACAAAATTTCTATTCCTCAACTCTGCCGCTACAATGAGAGAAAACTCTCTTATATCTAAGAAAACAAAAAAAAATAAAAAATTACCTTTTTTGGCAGATTTCCACAATTGTCAGATTTTGCCATTTTAGGTAATTTTACAATCATATCTTGAGAATCCAGTTTTTTTCCAAAAAGCTCGAAAAGCTAAGGTAGGACGAAAAACCAACTAACATCCTAAATTCGAAACATGAGTTTCGAGTTGTTAAAAAAAGCAACTTTTAAAAAACTAGGAAAAAACACTAATTTGCCATTTTGAGGGCCAAGATGAAAGTTTCAAGCCTCAAAAAAGTGCCAAGACGAGGTCCAACTGACTAGGGTAGGTTGGGAAACCACTGGCCACCTTAGAACGCATCCACCTGTAAAATTTCGTAGAAAACCCACATCCGAGTCAAAAGTTATGACCTCCGGAAGTCCCTGCATCAGGACCTGAGGTTGTGGGTTTGTTGTGGAGATCAAGATGCCTCCACAAAGAAATCGTATTGGGAGGAATGCTTTGATGGAAGATGGTTTTAGAGCCCTGCAAAGGCAAATCGATGCATTGCAAGAGGAGCTATGAAGAGGGTTTGAGATGAGAACAAGAGAAGAAAGAAAAGATGAAGCTGAAGAAGAGCTATCTAAGGAAGAAAAAGAAGCTGTGGGAGATCCTGCAGAAGTTAGGTTGTTAAGGGCCATTTTGAAGATCAGAAAGAGGCCCAGGATCGAAGTTTCTACATATTATGGAGATTTGAATCTGGAACAACTTATTGATTGGATCAATGACATGGAAGAGTATTTCGAGTATGAAGATGTGGAGGACCCAGATCGAGTCAAGTTTGCAAAAACAAAGTTGAAGGGCCATGCCAGTATTTGGTGGAAGGAGGTCCAGTTAGAGAGGAATACGAGAGGAAAAGGAAAGATTACCAGATGGGATCAGATGGTGGAGAAACTGAAGAAGCAGTTCATTCCTATGGACTATGAGATGGAGTTGCTTAAGAAATTGCAAGGATTGAAGCAAGGTAACAAGTCTGTTAAGGAGTATACAGAAGAGTTTTATAAGATTACTATCATAATCGGTCATGCAGAGGCCAACAAGGAGAAGGTAGCTTGTTACATTAATGGGTTAAGGCCAAGTTTTCAAGAGGAGTTGAGCCTCGTCAGAATGACCACCATAGAAGATGCATACCAATTTTCCCTGAAGGTGGAAGAGAAGCTAAATAAAAGATTCGACAACAAGAAAAGGGGAAGAGGTCAAGGTGGAAGGACTGGTGGAAGACCCTATGGAGGCCGAAACAAAGATTCAAAGAAGAGTGAAGAAGCTAGCACCAGTCGAAATCAGAGAGGGGATAATGCCTACCACCCTCGTAACTAGAACAATGGTGAGAAAAAAGGAAGAGGAAGAGGCAGACCTGGGCAATGACTCGGAAGAGGAGGTTTTAGAGGAACCTATTTCCAATGTGGAGAAGAAGGACATCTAGCATACGAGTGTCCGCAACATCAATGAAGGATAAATAGAAGGCCTGAAGGTAATGCACGAGTTGCACATAAAGATGAAGATACATAGTCTGAGCATTCTAAAGATGCTGAAAGGGGAGAAACCCTAGTTGTCAGAAGAACATTGTTGAATGAGGAGAAAGAACCCAATCAAAGGAAGAGTTTATTCCACACAAGGTGCAAATGTAAGTGTTGTGATATTATTATTGACAGTGGAAGCACAGACAATCTTATTTCAGAGGAGATGGTTGAGAAGTTAAAGTTGACAAGAAGAAAGCATCCACATCCATATCAGATTGCATGGTTGTAGAAGGACTATAGAGCTTTGGTTGATGAGTAGTGTTTAGTGAAGTTCAAGATTGGTGACTACCATGATGAGGTGTTGTGTGACATCATACTGATGGATGCATGTCATATGTTATTGGGGGGGCCGTGGCAGTATGATAGGAGTGTTGTCCATGATGGTCGTGCAAACATATACTCTCTAACAAAGGATGGAGTTCGTCATAAGTTGAAGCCCTTGAAGGAGGTGGAAGAAAAGGTATGTAGCACTGCCAGAATTTGCTTGTTAGATGGTAGAAAATTTTTGGAGGGTATGAAGCATGAGCGTCATTGCTTTGTATTGATTCCTAAGATTAGTTAAGAGAAATGTGAAGATGTACCAGTAGAAGTCTCAGAAATGTTGGAATAAATTCAAAATATTGTCTCTGATAATGTACCAGAAGATTTACCACCAGTGAGGAAGATAAGTCATTAAATGGATTTGATACCAGGAGCCAGTTTGCCAAATAAGGTAGCCCATACAATGACTCCAGTAGAGAGTGAAGAGTTGAACAGACAAGTTAAGGAGTTGTTGAGGAAGGGATTGATAAGACAGAGCCTAAGTCCATGTGCGTTACCTACAGTACTAGCACCAAAGAAAGATGGAGAGTGGATAATGTGTATAGACTCTCGAGCCATCAATAAGGTCATGATCAAGTATAGATTTCCATTGCCCAGAATGGATGACCTAATGGACTGTTTGAGTGGAGCCAAGTACTTCACAAAGGTTGACCTGAAGAGTGGGTATCACTAGATCCGTATCAGAGAAGGAGACAAGTGGAAGACAACCTTCAAGACAAAGGAAGGTTTGTATGAGTGGTTAGTCATGCCATTTGGGCTAACCAATGCACTGAACACAAACATGCGGCTCATGAATGAGGTATTGAAAGAATTCTTGGGAAGTTTTGTTATTGTTTATTTAGATGATATTTTGATTTTCAATAAGACTTGGGATGAGCATATGATGCATATCAGAAGAGTTTTGGAGAAGCTGAGGGAGGAGAAGTTGTTGATCAATATGAAGAAATGTAGCTTTGCAAAGGAGTTGGTATACCTGAAATTTGTTGTCTCACAGGAAGGTCTTAAGAATGACCCAGAGAAGGTGAGGGCTATCATTGAATTGCCTACGCCAAGGAGTGCTTTCGAGGTAAGATTTTTTCATGGTTTGGCAAGTTTTTACAGAAAGTTTATCAGGAATTTTAGTAGCATTTGTGTACTCCTAACTAAGACAATTGGAAGGGATAGAAAAGAGTTTAGATGGACTAAAGGAGTAGATAAAATCTTTGATACATTGAAGCAAAAATTCATAGAGCAAACTATTTTGGCACTTCAATATTTCAATAAGTATTTCAGGTAGATTGTGATGCTAGTGGCAGTGCTATTGGAGTTGTTTTAAGTCAAGAAGGTAAGCCCATTGCCTATTTTAGTGAGAAGCTTAATGATGCAAAGAAAAAGTATTTTGTTTATGATCAAGAATTTTATGCAATAGTTCAGGCTTTAAAGAAATGGAGACATTATTTGTTGCCAAATGAGTTTGTTTTATATACTGATCATCAGGCTTTGCAGTATCTTAATAGTCAAGGAAATTTGAACCGAAGGCACTTAAAATGGGTTGAGTTTTTGCAGAGCTATACTTTTGTTTTGAAGCACAGGAGTGGGAAGTCCAATAGAGTTGAATATGCCTTGAGAAGAAGGCAAAATTTGTTGTGAAGATAGAGGTTGTTGGGTTCGATGAGCTGAAAAGATTGTATCTTGAAGATCCAAATTTTGCAGAGCCCTAGAAAGCGTGTTTGGAACCTATTACTTTGGACAGGACAAAATGGTTGGATTTCATAATCCAAGATGGCATGTTGTTTAGAGGAAGCCAGTTGTGTATTCCAAGGAGTTCCATGAGAGAGAACCTTACTAAGGAGAAGCATAGTGGAGGATTGGCTGGACACTTTGGTCGAGATAAGACCATTTCTATTGTTGGTGAAAATTATTATTGGCCACAATTGCAGCAAGATGTGAGAAAATTTGTGCAGAGTTGCAGATTGTGTCAGATGGCAAAGATTGTGTCAGATGGCAAAAAGAACAAGTCAGAATATAGGGCTATATCAGCCATTACCTGTACCAGAGAAGCCATGGGATGATATCAGTATGGATTTTATTCTTGGTTTACCAAGGACACAGAGAGGACATGATTCCATTTTTGTGGTGGTGGACAGATTCTCGAAGATGGCACATTTTATTCCTTGTAAGAAGACTAATGATGCTGTTCATATTGCAGAGTTATTTTTTAGGGAGGTGGTGAGATTACACGGTCTACCAAAGAGCATAGTTTCAGATCGAGATACCAAGTTTGTTGGTTATTTCTGGAGGACATTGTGGAAGAAGTTGAAGACAAATTTGAAGTTCAGTTATGCGCACCATCCATAGACTGATGGACATACCGAAGTGGTGAATAGGATTTTGGGTAACCTGCTATGATGCCTAGTAGGAGATAAGCCCAAGGGATGGGATTTGATTTTACCATAGGCAGAATTTGCTTACAACAATTATGTCAATAGGAGTACTGGTAAATCACCATTCCAAATTGTATATGGCAATAGTCTGAGGAATGCTTCAGAGTTAAGGGAGTTGGACAAAGGAGAAAATACAAGTGCCAAGGCTGAAGACTTTGCAGAACACCTGAAGAATTGATAGCATCGGATACTCAACTGGCACAAATTCCCTTACTCACTTCCAATGAGAAACAAGTCTCTGCCCTTCTACGAGGGCTGTCATACAACTTCTGTCAATAAAATGATAGGAACAAGGCAGCAATAGAAAGATTAACAAAACATTCAAAGAAAATGTGACAGGAGATTAACAAATACCCATTATTATGATCTTATTCTACAATCTAGAATTGCTACAGGAATACACCATCATCAAGCTACAGAAAAACATAACTATACTTTCATTCAAACAACCCAAGCGGCTTCACTATTACAAGATCAAAATTCTACAATATATTTATCTATTTGGCCTATGGCCACATTCAACTCTCTCATCCTCGTCATTTCGCCATCTTCCTCTCGCATCCTTACTTCATCCCTATCTTTGATCCTCTACAATCACGACCCTCATACCTTAATAGCCTGCATTCCATCAACACTGTGTTGCCTCTCCAAATCGGCTCCTACTATCACTATCTCTCTTTCTTGCCTATCGGCTTCCTTAACCCATGACCTCTATGTCTGTTCGGCCTCTATCTTTCTTTCATCAGCCTTCGCCTATAAATCACGTCCACTCTCATACCCGCGGCTTGTCAACAAATCTGCAATCCTTTTTCTTTGTCTCGGCCTATCATCGGCCTCTCTTCATTTCTTCTCTATCAGCCTCTGTCACATATAGCCTCTTGCTTCTGGTTATCAGCCCTACTCTTTGGCCTATCAGCCTCATTACATACCTGTTGCTCCTTCTTCATACACTCAGCCTCCTCCCTCTATCACATAACGACCTCTTTCTGTACCATGGCCTCCCACTCAGCACCAATCAGGCCTTCTTTGTCTGTCGCCTCCTTACCTACATCGGCCTTCTCTATCTAATCGACCTCCCTTCTTTCTACCTGCGGACTCTCTTTATACATACACGGCCTATCTTCTGTTATGCTACCACCCCTCTCTCATCAATCGGCTCCTCCATTATATGCCACCGCCTCATTGTATTTCCCCAATGGCCCCGCTAATTATTTCCTGCCGCCCACTCCTTATCACACGACAACCTCTTCTTTCCTTATTGGCCTACAATTATCTATTTTTGGCCTCCTCCTCTATTATCTAGTGTCACTCACTCTACATGATTTGATCCCTCTTTGCATTATCACCTGTCTTCAGTCTTTATGCAGTCTGTATAACGACCGCTTCTGTTATTCTTCAATAACTCCCGACTAATTCCTTAACAATCTGCCCACTAATTGTTGATGGTTCAACTTTTGCACCATGCAAATTTGGACTTAATTGCCTACCTTGTTACAAGCTGTCCCACCATTCAGACGTGGCTTTAATCTGCCTTTTAATGCTTTGTCTATCTTTAGTTTCTTTTTGCCTTTTGGCACCTTTCCACTATCAGTCTACATTAATACGATTGTCATTTCCTCCGAGCCTTCCCACATCACCATTATCTCCATTATCCCATGTTTCAAGATATAAGAAATAAACACTATTGTTCCTGTCTCCATAGCGACAGGAGCCTCCTTTCCAAGCTTCTGTCACTCGACCCATACATATCAAAACCAAAATTGATTGTCCAAGACAATTTTCAAAACTTACTCGGATGCCCCTGCATCAAACTGCCCAGGGAAAAAATTCATGTGCTCTAGCACATGTGTTTCTCTACAAACTTCATCCAACCTTTCTTCCTCCTTCTCCATAACTTATCTCTTTCACATGCTTCATTCTTCCAACATCTCAGTTCAACACTATAGGCTGCTCTCTTGTGGCTGTCTGCACCACTTACAATCCATCCACACATTCTAATTCTTCTTTCATCAAATAAATCATAATCAAATGGAAAAATAGTAACATCATCCAATGCATCCTCCACACTTAACATACTTTCATCATACTCAACATGCTCATCAATTATATTTTCCAACCATTCTTCCTTCATGGCCAACTGCTGCAACACTAAATCAACATTAGCTTCATCCTTCACCATCTTTTCCTTCAAATCCATAGCTTCTTCAATCTTCATTTCTGCAACTACTACTGCATCATTGTCTTCAAGCTTCATTGCTGCTCTACTTATGCTTACTCCTTCAATCTTCTCATTCCATTCTTGCTTTATGGATGCCAACTGCTTCCACAAATCTTCTTCAGCATTCTCTATCGCTGCCCCATCTTCTTACTTACCTTCATTCTTCTTTTTCTTGTTCTCTTCCTTTGGAACCATGGCTGTCCCACTTTCATCCTCGGCAATTGTTCTCACGTTCAAATCAACATCTTCCACACATACTTGTGGTGTCTTCTTCTTCCATATCATTCTTCTATTCCTCTTTTCCTCTCTTCTGTCATACTTGCATCTTTCAAATTCCTTTTGTCTACCTTCTTGTCTTCTCACATATCTATTTCTCCTTGTCTCTTTTTCATCTAACCATCTCCTCATATTCTCTTCTTCATTACACAAAGCTTTATCAACATAAAAATCAGATTTCTTTCCTCCTACCTTACCTTCACTTGGCTTCTTTTGTTTCTTTTCATCCTCTACTGGATTCCTCATACTTCTAGTTTCTCAGGGTTTGTTCTCTTCTACCCGCTTCCAACTCTTTGTCTTTTCTGCAACACCCTTGTTTGCTGCTACTTGCTTCACTACCCATACCTTGCCACTGGACTGTTGTCCTCTATTTTCTGCTCTTGAGCTTCTCTTTTCTTGCTCTGTCTTCATCCTGCAATAATCTTCTCTAGGCCTCTTTGTTGGCCAACTCCTTCTTGCATCATTCTGCCATCTATTCATCTGCACATTCCTCCTTCTCTGCACTTGCTTTCTAGCATAATCAAAAGCTTTCACTTCTTTACAACTCAATGGTTGCTTCTTATCAATCTTCTTCCTTTACCAACATGACACTACATATCCATGATCCTTAATCATATTCACATTTTCCAATTTCTTCTTGTCATCAACTTGCCTACCCATCTTCTTATTTCTACATACATGATCATAAATAATATTTTTACCTTTGTTTCTCTATGTAAGGACCTGCTGTCCCAATTTGCCTTCTCCTTCAGCTTCTAGGATTTTCATCTTCTCTTCCATAAAAGCATCTTGTGCTTCTACTGCAATATCTTCACATGCATCATGAAACTCTATGGTTTCCTCTTCATCTTCCTCATCACTCTGAACATCTTCAACATCTATCTCTTCTTCTTTTTCAGGCACTCTATCAGGTAGCTCTGCTGCAAACTCTTCTTGGCATTCAGCTGCCATTAATCTTTCCTCGTTCACATCTTCCACTTTTTCTTTAGGAGCTATTCTTGCCCCAACTTTCATCATCCTTAGGGTCTCATCCTCAGCCTTCTTCCACACTCTCCTTACACCTGCATACACATCTGCAAAACATAACATTAGAAAATAAAATGAGAGACCTCAATGTCTCTTTCAATGCCCTCCTTATGGACATTCTTCCTTCTTCACTTCTCTTCTTCTCTTTTCTCATGTTCTCTTCAATGAGAACTCTCTTGACCTCCACTGGTCCATGCTGCTCCAATGGCAACTCTCTGCTATCCCATCTTTTCAGGATCTCTCTCACCTTATTATTTTCTTCTCTTGAGGCTTTTATACTTTGTCTTTTTCTCTTCTCAACAATCTTCTTTACTCACCATTTCATTTTCTTCTCCATTGGCCATACCCAATAATATCCTTGAGCTTGTTCTTCATACCGCTATTTTACCATCATCAAATCTCTCCTTAACGTTGCCAATTCTCTTTTGAATCCTTCATCTTTCATCCTCTTGCCTTCTTTTCTCTTGTCCCTTTTCTTGAGACTCTCTTTCTTCATATCCTTCTACATCTTTCTATCTTCTTTTATCTTCAGGCACCTTACCTAGGGCTTCTTTCTTCTTCACTCTGCCTAGTCCTTTGATGCTTCACACTGCAACACTTACAGTCTTCTTTCTTGTCCTAGCTAAGTTGCCTCTCTTCAGCGATCTACTCAGCACTCAAGACCAACCTGCCAACCTGGCTAACCTTCAACTTCTTAGGTATAGACTGCCTCACCCTCGGTGATCTGTCTACACACAATTCACACACACACAGACACACCATACAGGTCTTGTTACAAGCTGCCTGCCTATAGACTCAAGAACAACCTGTCTCTGATACCAAACTGATAGCACCGGAGACTCAACCGACACAAATTCCCTTACTCGCTTCTAATGAGAAACAAGTCTCTGCCCTTCTACGAGGGCTGTCATACAACTTCTGTCAATAAAATGATAGGAACAAGGCAACAATAGAAAGATTAACAAAACATTCAAAGCAAATGCAACGGGTTAACAAATACCCATTATCATGATCTTATTCTACAATCCAGAATTGCTACATGAATACACCATCAACAAGATACAGAAAAACATAACTATACTTTCATTCAAATAGCCTAATTGGCTTCACTATTACAAGATCAAAATTCTACATTATATTTATCTATTTGGCCTATGGCCACATTCAACTCTCTCATTCTCCTCCTGTCACCATCTTCCTCTTGCATCCTTCCTTCACCCCTATCTTCGATCCTCTACAATCACGACTCTCATACCTTTACAGCCTGCATTCCATCAACACTGTGCTACCTCTCCAAATCAGCTCCTACTGTCATTATCTCTCTTTCTTGCCTATCGGCTTCCTTAACCCATGACCTCTATGTTTATTCAGCCTTTGTCTTTCTTTCATCGGCCTTCACCTATAAATCACGACCACTCTCATACCAGCGGCCTGTCAACAAATTTGCGATCCTTTTTCTTTCTCTTGGCCTATCATCAGCCTCTCTTCGTTTCTTTTCTATTGGCCTCTGTCACATATGGCCTCTTGCTTCTGGTTATCAGCCCTACTCTTTAGCCTATTAGCCTCATTACATATCCGCTGCTCTTTCTTCATACACTTGGCATCCTCCCTCTATCACATGACGACCTCTTTATGTACCATGGCTTCCCACTCAGCACCAATCGGGCCTTCTTTGTCTGCCACCTCCTTACTTACATCGACCTTCTCTATCTAATCAACCTCCCTTCTTTCTACCTGCGGACTCTCTCTATACATACACGGCCTATCTTCTGTTATGTTGCCACCCCTCTCTCATCAATTGGATCCTCCATTATATGCTGCCGCCTTGTTCTATTTCCCCGATGGCCTCGCTAATTATTTCCTGCTGCCCACTCCTTATCACACGACGACCTCTTCTTTCTTTATCGGCCTGCAATTATCTATTTTCGGTCTCCTCCTCTATTATCTATTGTCACCCACTCTACATGATTTAGTCCCTCTTTGCATTATTGCCTATCTTCAGTCTTTATGCGGTCTATATAATGGCCGCTTCTGTTATTCTTCAATAACTCCTAACCCATTCCTTAACAATCCACCCACTAATTACTGACGGTTTAGCTTCTGCACCATGCACATTTGGACTTAATTGCCTGCCTTGTTACAAGCTGTCCCACCATTTGGATGTGCCTTTAATCTACCTTTTAACACTTTGTCTATCTTTAGTTTCTTTTTGCCTTTTTCCACCTTTCCACTATCAGTTTGCATTAATACGACTGTCATTTCCTCCAAGCCTTCCCGCATCACCATTATCTCCATTATCCCATGTTTCAGGATATAATAAATAAACACTATTGTTCTTGTCACCATGGCGACAGGAGCCTCCTTTCCAAGCTTTTGTCACTCGACCCATACATATCAAAACCAAAATCGATTGTCCAAGACAATTTTTGAAACTTACTCGGATGCCCCTGCATCAAGAATTTGCATGAAGAGGTGAGAAAACATATTAATAAGATGAACATTTAGTACAAGACTAAGGCAGATCAAAAAGAGGAGATATAAGGAATTCCAAGTAGGAGATGAAGTCATGGTTCACTTGAGAAAAGAAAGGTTCCCAATTCGAACATATAATAAGTTGAAAATGAAGAAATTTGGACCATGCAGAATTTTGAAGAAACATGATTCAGGAAATGCATATGAGGTGGAGCTGCCGAGTGGGATCAACATTTCCCCTATTTTCAACATTGCTAATTTATCAGAATATCATGAAGGTGGAACAGAGGATGGACCAACAAAAGAACAATGGAGTATTCAAGCATCTACTTCAACAGAGGAGATAGAAGAGATCTTGGATAGCCGTGTGGGAAGAAGTACTCAAAACAGGCAATATGAAGAATATCTGGTGAAATGGAAAGGAAGGCCTATTAAAGATTCTTCTTGGTTGTCTAAGGTAGAGGTTGACCATTTGGGTTTACCTCACACAAACACCTGAGACGTGATAGGGTCACTTCTCAAATTACCCTGGGTGTCTGATGTAGGAGCATCCAGTGGTGTAAGGGCAATCTTGCATCACCCAAAAAAATATGTGTTTCAAAATTGTTGATGTTCTTTCCATTTCTTTTCAAAATTTGTGGTTCTGGTTCCATAATCCAATGAATAATGATGTAGAACATTCAGTTTTTCTAAATTGCTAAAAATAGCAACCTGCTATTTTAGGAAAGTTTGCATTAGGCACGGATTGAAGTAAAAATTTACAGGAAGCTTTGTAACTAAAAAATAAGACCTTTGGCAAAGGAATCACAAAAAGATCATTTGCGAGCTGAAAGATATTAAAGTTTTCATTTCCTAAAAAATGCCTAAAAATTATTGAAACTCAGGTTTAAGGCACTAAATGGTCTCGTACAATCCTGAAAATGGCTAGAACCAGCAAAGCAAGTTCTTAGCGCGTAGAGCGCTTTGCAAGCTTTCCAACGCATAAAATGGTTCGTCAATCGGACACCTGGATCAAAAGTTATGGCTCCTAGAAGTTGACCTATTTTTGGAGGGAGATGCAAATTTTGAAATTAGGTTGTTGGCCACCAAAAAGGCTATTAATAACCATTTTTGGGAACCCTGGGCAGTAGTAGAGTTAAGGGGGAAAGTGTAGAGTCAAGAATAGGCGGGAAAACAGAAACCCTAGCAGATTTGGGTTACAGATGGTAGATGATTCCAGCGTCTTGTGAGAGGAAGCTGTAATGTGTTGTAGCCTGTGGAGGGTTGATTCCTTTGATTGTATTTGATCTTCTGTAATGTAATAAGTTGTCCAAATCAATAAAGAAAGTTCTATTTTCTGTCTTCAATTTCTGTTGTTGTGTGTTTTATGATTTACCCCTTCATCAGCCTCCAATTGAATCAATCATTTAATCAAGTCTTTCTTTTGTCAAATTCTTCACATCTTCCATTTCAATTAATTTACTCTTTTGATGTGTTTTTCCCACCCAACTTTTGAGGATAAGCTCGTTTTATTTACAACTTTTTACAAATACAACATAATTGAGTGGTATACATCATCTCTCTATCTCTCCCCTTCTCTAGTTTAATCCCAAATCCCAAAACAAAACATAAACCTCATTAGATATTCAACTTCTTGTTTCATTTTCAGTTAGAGATTGCATTTATTTCAGAGAATGTAAAAAAACCAGTGATAACTTTAAGAAACCCCTCCTGAAAAAATATATAAAATCTTGGAGAATCTTTCATTTTTTTGGGAAGAAATATTAATTTCTATTGGTGAATATTTCTTTTTTTTTTTTGAAAAAATATTAATTTTATTAGCAAATTTTTTTACATCACTACAAATTTGTAGAAAATCCTAGGCGAATCTTGATGAAAAATAGGAAAATGCATTAATTACCATGGTCAATCCTTCCTTTTTTTAAAAGTTAAATTGCTATGGAAAAGTAAGGGCATAAGGGAGGGACTGCTTGACTAGTTTAAGGTGTAGTGCTCATGTCTATAATTCCTTAATATTTTAAATCAAACATTGAATATTTTAAATCAGCTCTAAATTCTTTTTCACCACCATTGATTTTATTTGTAATCTAACAGTTTGCATTCTATTCCGCAGGCCAAATTGTACCCACAAAGCTCCAATACCCATGGGGCCTGAAATTACATTTGGGTTGTTTGCGTTTTGAGCCATTGATCTCAAATGCAAATGACACAAATGCAATTTTGGGCCCCAGGGCATTGGAGCTCTGCAGGTACATTTTAGCTCATGAAATTTAACCCCAACTGTTAGATTATAAATTGAGGTCAACAACCCAAATACAATTTTGGGATCAATGGGCATAGGAGCTCTGTGGGTACATTTTAACCCATGGAATACAACCCCATCCATTAGATTATAAATAAAATCAATGGTGCTGATTAAAAATTGGTGATATGGCCCTAAAGTAACCAATAATTATATAATATTATTGGCGAATAATTTGATTTTCTATTATAACTTATAAATTTTAGGCGAATATCATCTAATCAGATATCGAATACCATGGCAAATTTTTGAGTTTAAAAGTTTAATAAAATACATGTTCTGGTGATTTAACCAAGACTAAAATAAAATTTGTAAAAATGTGGCGATTTAGGTTGCCTTATAGCTTGAACTATTATCCAAATTTTAAATCCCCAATTTCAACTATTAACCAATTGGTGAATATTAGCCACTAAAAAAATCATTGAAAATAACTTAATATGAAACGTAATAATATAAAATATATTATATTTATATATTAATAAGTATATATAAAATTATATATTTAGATTAAACATATTATATATTTAATATTTAAATTTATTTATAACTTAATTATATTTATTTCATATATAATATAATATTTAATATATCTATATTTATTGTTATATAGTATTTTTTATATAATGTAAATTATTTAATATTAAAAAAACATATGACTTTAATAGTTAAAATGGTACCTTTGATATCACACAAGAGATGAAATTCTCGAGAAGTTTTGATTGAAGTGTCCACCCACAGGATCAAAGTTTTTAACAATTAAATGAGTAGCCAAAAAGGTTGCGAAGAAGTTTAGAGAAATCATTTTTCATTGATTGATTAAAGAGAACCCTTTTGATCCCATTTAAAAATTCTCTCAATACTTATCCCAATCCCATTTCAAAAAGATTTAATAACTTTGGCAATTTTTAAAACCAAGCAATATCACTTCTACAATTGACTTTGCCATTTTCTAGGCTATAGCTCTTAAATTTACATATGCCATATTCCTTTCAACTTGGTTTTGATGAACATATGCCTTTCGTTATACATTTATCAATTAACATTTTTAGAATGCTTTTCAATTATACACTCTCTATCTCGCTACTCTCTCTATATCTCTATCTCTCCCTCTCTATCTCTCTATATATTTAGTGTATGACATTCAAATCTTGCAAGCATCTGAATATGTTAATGTAGGTCAAGACCTAGGTATGGTGGATATGCCTTTGATAAATCCTAATCCAATGCTAATAGTGTTAATGGAATATTGAATTATTTGTAATTCACATGCATGTCCTTGTCTTGATTTTTTAGAGGTGCATATGCACTATTCTTAAATTCCCTTACCCTTTTCAAGATAGAAGACATTTGAGGGATCAAAACATCAAACAAAGGGATATTTAATGTGGATATGTGCTTTTGCATCTGTTAAAGAAAAATTTGCATACTCTCTCTGTCATGCCCACATTTTCCTTGTGGTCACAACACACATCGCACGTGTCATAACCACATCTGTCATGTGGTTGTGACACGAGATATGAAAAACTTTTCTCACACTGTCCTAAAAACCCCTTTCGCATGCGTACGCATGCTCAACGGTGTTCTCTCATGGCGAAACACTATACTCTTCGGCGGAATACAAGTACAATGGCGTGCAACCAGAAGCATATAGATCAACAAGAGGGTCTATACAACGCTGCTAACGTCATTGCAAGAGTGAGATTACCAAAGTTCTTAAATCGAACCCTCGGCAATGTTCGGTAGCAGAATGCCTTACGGCGATAGTGGGAATTACGCTGCACTCATTTACGCACGTGGTTCGCTGATAGAGGAACCACTCCCCACGACGCCTTGTTCCGACTAAACCGGCTAGTGATCTCCCTATTTAGTCATTTTTCAGCCAGGCACGGTTGTCTGTCTTCTCTCTTGTTTCCTGAAACATACCCCTCCTATGACTTAGCATTTTCAACAAGGCGGTTTGGTTGCCCTCTCTTCCCTTTTCACAAGTTCTTAATTCTGATTATATCTTTATCGCCCTTACCTTAACTATTTCTTAGTTCATTTAGTGTGTTTATATTTCGGTCTCTCTCTCTCTTTCATTTTCTATGCTTTCTTTATGTGCATCCTGACCTTTCTTCATGATTTACGTCAATCAGGGTTATTACTGCAGCTATTGTTGATATTAAACCTAATTTCAGGATGATCTCGGTCACAAAGGCTGGTTTACTATTTCGCTGGACTCGGTCTCCTAATCTTCCCCGATCTAGGTTCCTCCTCTTCGTAAATACTTAGTCAGCTTGTTCCTAAGCAAAATTTGCAGAAGGGTCCGTCAACTTAGTTCTCTTATCCTGTGTGAGAAATGTCGCGCATTTTCTCCTCTGTGTTTTCCAATGTTAGTTTTTTTTTTTTCTTCTTCGGAACCTCTTACAGGTTTACATAAGAGATCGTTTGCTACAGTTGAGATTAATATGGCCACATGGATTGTCAGTGGTGGCTTCTTAAGTTTATTTCCAGTGTTCTTTTGAGCAAAGAGTTGTGTAATTTTCCTCTTCAATTTCCGGGTGATTATTAGTACGTTAATAGTTGAAACCTCCGAGAAACTCTTTCCAAAGTATCACTGCATATTCCTAAACTCTCTTTTACATTATAATTTTATTTTCTCTTGTTTAGAATTACTGTTGTTACTGTTACTCTTAATTACGATTCATACACTGATTGTGACTCGTATGACGTTGTCAATAGATGTAGGTGGTTCACCACTTTATAAAACTCTGTTCATGGTAATATATCTTCTTTGGTTGTTGTGTTCAACACTTAATAACATCTACTGTGAGAATATAATTTATATATATATATATATTTTTATCCATGAGACATAGTTTATAACGATTTGAAACGAGGGTCCAACAATATGGTTCATAGATTTACTCCTATCGATATGATATATACATATATATATATATATACATATATATATAATATATTTATTTTAAAGTCTATGCATAGGACGAAATTGGTTTACCACAATATATATATCTATTTCTCTTTATATATATATATATAAAATCATTATTATATTATATATATAGCTATATACATAGACATATATAGTATATATATATGCCTATATATATAAAACTATATAAAAAAAACTGTATTTATATTACAAATACACCACTCATATGTTAGGGCCCAAGCCCTAACATTTTTTATTGCTTTAGATTCACAGCAGACGGCGGCCATGGGCGGCGTGACAGAGGAGCAGGGCCGGTGGTGGCCGCAGAGCGGCGGGCAAGACCTGCGGTGGCCGCAGAGCGGCGGGCCTGATGCGGGCCGCGGGAGGCATAAGGGATTGGGGGGGGGATGTGGAGTGGGGCAGAGCCCCACCCACATTCCCATGACGTGGGGTGTGGGTGGGGCTCCGCCCCACTCCACACCTCCAAATGTAATAACAAACCTGCGGTGGGGTTTACTCCCCACCGCCCAATATAAATTCGACTGTGTTTTTTTTTATCCGCGGCTTACATTTGGTCCGCCATTCTCATGTACTATTAGTTGATTTCTCACAACATTAAAATATATATATATATATATATATATATATATTCTTATGTATATATATATATATATATCTATTTATCAATGAGTATATAATTATAGATCTATATATATATATATATATCTATTTTTATATTGATATTTATCAGTCCATTTCATAGAAATAATAATTTATTTCCAATTTCTCTATTATTCTGGAAAATGATAATTACTCAAAATATGAAATATATATATATATATATATAGATATATATTTAAAATTTATTTATATATAAAAATATTCATATATGTGCTTAACTAATTCCTAAATTTCTCAATTTCACTACTTTATGCATTTTCTCCAAATCAACCTGTTATAAAGAAATTGTCATAACAATTAGTTATATATATATATATATATATATATATATATATATCCCAATTTCACTTAATTGATAGAAATGGTAACTAGCTATCCCCTTATTTTAAGTATAATTTTTTTTTCATTTTCATAAACATTTAAGACTTCGTAACTTTGCAACAGATTATATATTTACATGCTAGATTTCCTCTAATCCTTCTAAATTAACAGAATCCATTAATATGGAGAATAACTCAAATATTTAAAACTGTCTTTTCCATTTTAATATTGAAAAGAAAATTAGCATTTCAACTAGTTAAGCAATTCCAAACTTTCAAATGTAAACAACTCAGATTAGATTGCAAAAACGAACTTATTCTTTTCAGTAATACTTGAAACACAAAAATTGCTATTGAACAAAGGTTGCAAACATCAACTTAAAAATTTAAGCACATTCATATTACAGCTTCTCAATCATGAACACCAACTTCCCAGATATGAACTTTCTCCTCCCAAACAGTATACAACTGAAAACTTATGACAACCAATAAAATCCAATAATAACAAGATCAGGGAGGTGATTTTCTTCACTCCCAGAATATCATTAATTTACAACAATAACAAGAGAGGTGTTCTCTCTTCATCTCTATGAAATGAACCAGGCCTAATTCTCATGACAAGAAGATGATCTGTTTCTTCATAAATAGCCAACCAGAAGCTCCAAGAGAAAAAACCTGCGTATCAAAGACAAACAAAGAAGAAAAATACCACTCGTCTAGCTCTCCTCCCTACCGTAGACCCGCAAGAGGGTCACCCCCGAGCTAGGGAGACCATACTCACACCTGGGTACTCAAACACTCCACTTCACAACAGAAACAACAACAATCCCAAAGCACACATACACCCGTGGTTATTTTACACAATACGGAAACTCAACTACAGTGAGTTTCATAAGGGGCAGGAGAGTGGACACACTCGACTCCAGAGTGTCACCCTGACAGATAAATGAACTCATATCAATTTCTCTTGGTCTCAACCAAGTGTGATCACAATTTGTAAGAAATCTGTATATGACTCTCAAGTCAAAAATACAGTCACAGATACATGCCCTCAAGGCTTTCAACATCCCAAAAGATGGAAACAGGTATGCACCCGAGGAGGATCTCTCCTCCCCTACCCCAAACTTGATGAGCATTTCTCCCAAGTGGGAGACGCTCTGTCAAACAACCCGACAAGAACCCCACAGAACACAAATTTAAACACATATTTCACACACATTTCAATTCTACCAAAACAAAGGTAAAATTCAGACCAACCTTGCAAAGCCCTCCTGGAATGAAGTTGTTGCAGAGTCCACAGAGTTCACTTCCAACCTTAGCCACCAACTCCCTCTCCCTTCTCTATCTTCCAAACTAACTTCTCTATTTTTGGTAAGGCCAAAATGAAAGATTTCCCCAAAATTCAACTAACTCCCTCTCATCCCAAAATTTCAAAATAAATAACCCAAAATTCTCTTTCTTTCTAATTTTGAGAAATGGGGAAGTGACACTTGTCACCTCCTCACCCTTCCCAAAAATCACTATTCTGTCCAGGTGGCTTATGTCACTCTCCATTCCCAAGGGTACTCCTTATTCCTCTCATGTGACTCCACTTTCTCATGGGAGAAATAAAAAAAAAAGAGTTAAATGGGAACAAGACAGGTGACCCATGCCTCTTTCTCCTTTCTTCACATGGGTGTCCCCATAGTACATGGGGGAATCTTACTAAAGAAGGGGTAACTTTCACTAATGGATGGCATCTCTTATCTAGGGAAAAGTAGAGGGGATGGGTTGAGTGTTGGTACATCCCATCATGTCCCCTCCTACCTCCAATTTTCGCCACTTAACTTCAGGGGAAGGTTAAGTTGACTAGATGGAGGTTACTCAAGGGTTACCCATGCCAAATGGGCCCCTGGACCCATGGGGTAGAACCCAGGGTCAATTTTAACCCATACAAGACACCCCAGGTCAAGGTAAAGCACAAGAAAAAGGGCCTCATAATTTAAATAAAAATAGAAATTTCAAATTCAATCCCTTTTCAACACTTACTTATAAAAATAATGTTACATGAGGGTAACCTAACCCACTCGACCATACGAAAGACCACATTACATCATGACATCAAACACAAAGAGATCTTGGTTCCTCGTGGAACCAGATCGGCTTAACAGGGAATAACAATTAACAAGGTGTGGAATGATCTCCGAAATCTGTGGTTTGATTAGTAGTCCCTGCACACTCAATTACAAGATCAGTAACCACATAAATTCATCATAGCCGAAGCAACTTAAATAACACATGCATTCTCATGCCTTAGTACAATTTAACATAATTAAAAATCATATTACAATTTTCCATCATCCCTAATTCATTTTTCTGAAAAGTAACTTATCCAAACATCACCCAATTAGTTTTTCCGAAAACATAATAAAGTTAAATAGTCTGACAAATTTCGGGAACTGCTATCCCACAAATATGAAAGTAACAATAACAGTACTGTAAATAGTCATAACAACAGTAGTAAAAAGGGCGGTCCTCACATCCTCTCCCCCTAAGACGGTACTTCCTCCTGGAAGTCGTCAAAAAGGTGAGGATACAGGGTCTTCAATCTCTCTGCATCTTCCCATGTTGCAGTGACTTCGTCGTATAAGTCCCATTGGACTCTAACCTGGTCCAGCTCTCGACCTCGAAGGGCCAGCGTCCGACGAGCCAATATGCGAATTGGCTCCAACGCCAGTTGTCCGTCTGCCTCTACCTGAAGAGCACTCCAATCCAACACATGAGATAAGTCAGAAATATATTGACGTAAAACTGATACATGAAATACATCGTGGATACGTGACAGGCTAGGTGGCAAGGCTAGACGATAGGCTACTGGTCCTATCCGCTCCAAGATTTTGAAAGGTCCTACAAATCGAGGTGCGAGTTTAGAGCCTTTTCCGTAACGGATTGGACTTTTGTGCGGCCGCACTCTCAAAAATACTCTTTCCCCCACAGTGAAGCTTCGGTCTGTCCTCTTAGCATCGGCATACTTTTTCTGCCTGTCCTGTGCTTCCAGAAGCCTCTGTCTTATCTGTTTAACTTGCAGTTCCATATTCTGGACTATCTCTGGTCCGATGACTGTTCTGTCCTCTATACGATCCCAACTCAAAGGTGTTCTGCATGGTCTGCCATATAATGCCTGGAAAGGAGGCATACCCAACGAGCTATGATGCCCATTATTGTAGGCGAACTCAACTAGATACAGGTACTCCTCCCATCTAGACTGGTGGTCCATCACATACATGCGAAGCATGTCTTCTAACACCTGGTTAACTCTCTCTGTTTGTCCGTCGGTTTCCGGATGATATGCAGAACTGAAGTTGAGCTGTGTGCCCAACGCCTGATGTAAGGCTTTCCAGAACGATGAAGTGAATACGGAGTCTCTGTCAGATATAATGCAACGAGGTACCCCATGAAGTCTAACAATCTGATCAAGAAACACCTTTGCCACTGATGGTGCATTGTATGTTGTACAAATTGGTGAAAAATGCGCCACTTTGGTTAGCTTGTCAACTGTCACCATAATAGCATCATGGCGACGCGATGACATAGGTAGACCAACGATAAAATCCATAGAAATGGTATCCCATTTCCATTCAGGTATCGCGTGAGGGTACAACAGTCCTGCTGGATGCTGATGTTCGGCCTTGACCCTCTGACATTCCAGGCAACGAGCAACAAATTCGGCAATGTCACGCCTCATCCCAGCCCAATGATAAAGCTGTCGTAAATCAGCATGCATCTTCTTCACTCCTGGGTGTGCTGCGTAGGGTGCTCTATGAGCCTCTGATAGGATTACTGTACGAAGATTACCCGCATGGGGTATATAGATGCGTTGCCGATGTCGAAGCATACCATCAGAATCAAGGGTATATCCTGTAAATTTGCCCTCAAGGGCCTTCTGATTTAGTACTGCCTGCTGCACTTCAAGAAACCATTCGTCCTCCGGCAGATGCTGTAAGATGCGATCCTTCAAGTCCATCTTCAGGGTCAGGGTCTGGATCTCGTGGCGTCTTCGACTCAAAGCATCAGTGACCACGTTCTCCTTCCCTTTTATATAATGGACATCGAAGTCATATTCGCATAGGAATTCCATCCAACGCCGTTGGCGGGCGTTCAAATTAGGCTGTGTAAAAATATACTGCAAACTATGATGGTCTGAATGGAGTTCAAAGCGTCGCCCTAAGAGAAAGTGTCTCCAGCGAACCAAGGCATGAACAACAGCTGCAAGCTCTAAGTCGTGCGTAGGATAGTTTAACTCATGTGTCTTTAGTTTCCGCGATTCGTATGCGATCGCTCGACCATCCTGCATAAGCACGGCTCCCAAACCTTCTAATGATGCATCCGTGCAAACTACAAACTCTTCTGAAGGATCTGGAACTGCTAAAATAGGAGCGCTCGTAAGACGCTCTTTGAGGTCTCCAAAAGCCTTTTCACACTGCTCGGTCCAAGTGAAACCCTTCCCTTTTCGCTGAAGGGAAGTAATGGGATGTGCTATCCTGGAGAAACCTTCGACAAACCGACGATAATACCCGGCTAACCCCATAAAGCTTCTGACCTCTGTCACGTTCGTGGGTGCCGGCCACTCCTGGATTGCTCTAATTTTAGATGGATCTACGGAGATGCCATCGCCTGACAAAATGTGTCCCAAATACTGCACCTTTGTCCTGAAGAAGGCACACTTCGCCAAGTTGCCATAAAGTTGCTGCCCTCGTAATTTCTGCAAAACTTGACGCAAGTGCTCTACATGCTCCTCCTCAGTCCGTGAATAAATCAGAATGTCATCTAGGAATATGATCACGAACCGGTCTAGGTATGTACGGAACACCCCGTTCATGAGACTCATGAATACTGCAGGAGCGTTCGTCAACCCGAAAGGTACCAATGTGAATTCATAATGGCCATATCTGGTTCGAAAAGCAGTTTTATGAATATCTGACTCCGTGATGCGCAATTGATGATACCCAGATTTTAGATCAATTTTCGAGAACACTCTGGCTCCCTGCATCTGATCAAAAAGGTCGTCAATCCTAGGTAGAGGATAACGATTCTTCACCGTCACCTTGTCCAACTGCCTGTAGTCCATGCATAGACGAAGAGACCCATCCTTCTTCTTCACGAAGATCACTGGTGCGCCCCATGGTGAAACGCTAGGTCGGATGTGTCCCTTCTCAAGTAATTCTTCCAACTGCAGCTTAAGTTCTGTGAGTTCATGGGTCGTCATTCTATAGGGTGCGCGGGATATCGGCTCTGCACCTGGCACTAAGTCGATGTGGAAGTCCACTTCCCTACGTGGAGGCATACCAGGTAATTCTGGCGGGAATACATCGGCAAACTCTCTAAGGATAGGGTGATCATCTAAAGTAGCCTCAGGTTCATCCTCTGCTCTATCATTGACTGTGATGGCAAACATCTGACATCCCTTCCGCATACAGCGCTTAAGCTGTTGTGCGGATATCATACGAACCGCCGTGGGCTTTCGAATGCCCACTATCTCAACCGACGAACCATGATCGTCTAAACAGCTAATCGTTCTCTGGCGACAATCAAGCTTGGCTCTATGTGCCGCAAGCCAATCCATACCTAGAACTACTCCGTAAGACCCTAATGGCATAATCCTAAGGTCGCATGTTGTGGTGAAGGGTCCCAATGTGATCTCACAGTCTTTAACCAAGGTATCTACTGACATCCTGGCCCCTGAGGCCAACTCAACTTCCCACCTAATGTCTTGCCTAGAAGCCACCAGCCTGCAACGCTCCACTAACGATGTAGACAAAAAGGAGTCAGTAGCTCCTGAGTCAAAAAGGATCGAGATGGGAAAGTCTCTAATCGTACCTGCTGCCTCGATGACAGAAGCCTGGAAATCGGCCTGACGGTTATCAACCGCTGCAAACATGTGGTGAGATCTGCCCACATCACCTACGGTCTGCTCAGACCCTCCGGATCGGGGCTGACCCCCTGCAGTAAATCCCTGCGGACACTCTCTAGCCAGATGCCCTGCCCCACCACATACATAACATGGTCCTCTAACCTGTAACTGCCCTGACTGTGTTCTGCCCGACTGTTGTTGCCCGGTCCGTCCGGTGGATCCCTGTGAGCCTCTGTAAGACTGCTGGGACCTTGCGGGTCCTGCCGATGAACCCTGCTGTCTCTGATCCCTGCGTGGTCCCTGCTGCTGCCATCCACGGTTCTGTCCTCCCTGTCCCCTCTGTTGAAATTTGGATTTTTGCTGATGTTGCTGTTGCTGTGGAGGCCTAGGAGGTAATGATGAAGGATTATATCCTCCTCTCTGTGTTGTGTTCTGAGGCCTTCGGAAATTTTGCTGTTGTTGGGGATTTCGTTCCTGGTACTGTGGGCGTGAATTCTGTCCTCGTCCCTGAATTTCCTCTGATATAAGGGCCTTTTCAACAGCCTCGCTCATGGTTTGGGAATTTGCCATACGAACTGGTCCTGCTATCCCGTGATTTAGCCCCCTGATGAATTTGTGTATTAAGATTTTCTCGTCATGGAGGTATTCCGCGTAACGAGAAAGCTCTATAAATCGGCTCTCATACTGAGTAACGGTGAGTCCCCTCTGCTGTAGATCATGAAACTCATCGATTCTGCGCTGTCTATAATGTTCGGACAAATACCGCGCATTGAAGCGCTCAATGAAGGTGTCCCATGTGAGTGTATCCACGGAGAGTCGGCGCTTGCACTCCTCTGTGCGCCACCAGGTGGCTGCTGCATCCCTAAGAAGATGAACTGCCACTCGTGCTTTCGTGTTGCTCTCATACGGTCGCAATGCGAAACACCTGTCTAAGCTAATTAGCCAAGCCTCGGCCACCGCTCCCTCTGTAGCTCCTGCGAAGGTGGGTGGGTTGAGCCTCAGTAGATCTCTGATAGGGTCCCCTCTGTCTCTAAGTCTCCCTAGTGGCTCTTCCACACCATCCTCATATACTCCCTGCTGAACCTGTTCTTGTCTCAAAAGTCTCGGAGGACTCCTGCTCCGTGCTCGGGAGGCCGACCCTACCTCCTCTACTGTTGTGTCAGGAATCTCAACGAAGGGCTCCACACGTATCACCTCTAGTGGATCAACGTGGGGCTCCATACGTGGCTCAATACGTGACTCGGCACGTGGCTCCTCTCGCAGATCAACACGAGGCTCTATACGTGGCTCAGGAATCACTGGTGGTAACCTGTCTAACATCGTCTGTAGTGCCTGTAAGATCTGTGGACCTATATCTGATACTGGTGTCGCCTGTGGTACTAGTGGTGCTTGTGGTACAGGTGGTGCAGGTGGTGCTGCTGAATCTGCGGGTGCCAGTCCCTCGGCTGAGGAATCGCTGTGCACCTCGACTGACGCTGTGTGGCGTGATCGCGCTCGTCGAACACGTCGGGGAGGCATCCTACAAAACAAGGTAGAAACTAATTAGCCAAAGTTGCAGAATAATAACGTGCCCAATTACGCCCAGTGTTTACAAACTGGGCTCTGATACCAAATGTCATGCCCACATTTTCCTTGTGGTCACAACACACATCGCACGTGTCATAACCACATCTGTCATGTGGTTGTGACACGAGATATGAAAAACTTTTCTCACACTGTCCTAAAAACCCCTTTCGCATGCGTACGCATGCTCAACGGTGTTCTCTCATGGCGAAACACTATACTCTTCGGCGGAATACAAGTACAATGGCGTGCAACCAGAAGCATATAGATCAACAAGAGGGTCTATACAACGCTGCTAACGTCATTGCAAGAGTGAGATTACCAAAGTTCTTAAATCGAACCCTCGGCAATGTTCGGTAGCAGAATGCCTTACGGCGATAGTGGGAATTACGCTGCACTCATTTACGCACGTGGTTCGCTGATAGAGGAACCACTCCCCACGACGCCTTGTTCCGACTAAACCGGCTAGTGATCTCCCTATTTAGTCATTTTTTAGCCAGGCACGGTTGTCTGTCTTCTCTCTTGTTTCCTGAAACATACCCCTCCTATGACTTAGCATTTTCAACAAGGCAGTTTGGTTGCCCTCTCTTCCCTTTTCACAAGTTCTTAATTCTAATTATATCTTTATCGCCCTTACCTTAACTATTTCTTAGTTCATTTAGTGTGTTTATATTTCAGTCTCTCTCTCTCTTTCATTTTCTATGCTTTCTTTATGTGCATCCTGACCTTTCTTCATGATTTACGTCAATCAGGGTTATTACTGCAGCTATTGTTGATATTAAACCTAATTTCAGGATGATCTCGGTCACAAAGGCTGGTTTACTATTTCGCTGGACTCGGTCTCCTAATCTTCCCCGATCTAGGTTCCTCCTCTTCGTAAATACTTAGTCAACTTGTTCCTAAGCAAAATTTGCAGAAGGGTCCGTCAACTTAGTTCTCTTATCCCGTGTGAGAAATGTCGCGCATTTTCTCCTCTGTGTTTTCCAATGTTAGTTTTTTTTTTTTTTCTTCTTCGGAACCTCTTACAGGTTTACATAAGAGATCGTTTGCTACAGTTGAGATTAATATGGCCACATGGATTGTCAGTGGTGGCTTCTTAAGTTTATTTCCAGTGTTCTTTTAAGCAAAGAGTTGTGTAATTTTCGTCTTCAATTTCCGGGTGATTATTAGTACGTTAATAGTTGAAACCTCCGAGAAACTCTTTCCAAAGTATCACTGCATATTCCTAAACTCTCTTTTACATTATAATTTTATTTTCTCTTGTTTAGAATTACTGTTGTTACTGTTACTCTTAATTACGATTCATACACTGATTGTGACTCGTATGACGTTGTCAATAGATGTAGGTGGTTCACCACTTTATAAAACTCTGTTCATGGTAATATATCTTCTTTGGTTGTTGTGTTCAACACTTAATAACATCTACTGTGAGAATATAATTTATATATATATATATTTTTTTATCCATGAGACATAGTTTATAACGATTTGAAACGAGGGTCCAACAATATGGTTCATAGATTTACTCCTATCGATATGATATATATATATATATATATATATATATATATATATATATATATATATATCTATATATATATACATATATATATAATATATTTATTTTAAAGTCTATGCATAGGACGAAATTGGTTTACCACGATATATATATCTATTTCTCTTTATATATATATATATATATATATAATCATTATTATATTATATATATAGCTATATACATAGACATATATAGTATATATATATGCCTATATATATAAAACTATATAAAAAAAACTGTATTTATATTACAAATACACCACTCATATGTTAGGGCCCAAGCCCTAACATTTTTTATTGCTTTAGATTCACAGCAGACGGCGGCCATGGGCGGCGTGACAGAGGAGCAGGGCCGGTGGTGGCCGCAGAGCGGCGGGCAAGACCTGCGGTGGCCGCAGAGCGGCGGGCCTGATGCGGGCCGCGGGAGGCATAAGGGATTGGGGGGGGGATGTGGAGTGGGGCAGAGCCCCACCCACATTCCCACGACGTGGGGTGTGGGTGGGGCTCCGCCCCACTCCACACCTCCAAATGTAATAACAAACCTGCGGTGGGGTTTACTCCCCACCGCCCAATATAAATTCGACTGTGTTTTTTTTTATCCGCGGCTTACATTTGGTCCGCCATTCTCATGTACTATTAGTTGATTTCTCACAACATTAAAATATATATATATATATATATATATATATATATATATATATATATATATATTCTTATGTATATATATATATATATCTATTTATCAATGAGTATATAATTATAGATCTATATATATATATATATCTATTTTTATATTGATATTTATCAGTCCATTTCATAGAAATAATAATTTATTTCCAATTTCTCTATTATTCTGGAAAATGATAATTACTCAAAATATGAAATATATATATATATATATATAGATATATATTTAAAATTTATTTATATATAAAAATATTCATATATGTGCTTAACTAATTCCTAAATTTCTCAATTTCACTACTTTATGCATTTTCTCCAAATCAACCTGTTATAAAGAAATTGTCATAACAATTAGTTATATATATATATATATATATATATATATATATATATATATATCCCAATTTCACTTAATTGATAGAAATGGTAACTAGCTATCCCCTTATTTTAAGTATAATTTTTTTTTCATTTTCATAAACATTTAAGACTTCGTAACTTTGCAACAGATTATATATTTACATGCTAGATTTCCTCTAATCCTTCTAAATTAACAGAATCCATTAATATGGAGAATAACTCAAATATTTAAAACTGTCTTTTCCATTTTAATATTGAAAAGAAAATTAGCATTTCAACTAGTTAAGCAATTCCAAACTTTCAAATGTAAACAACTCAGATTAGATTGCAAAAACGAACTTATTCTTTTCAGTAATACTTGAAACACAAAAATTGCTATTGAACAAAGGTTGCAAACATCAACTTAAAAATTTAAGCACATTCATATTACAGCTTCTCAATCATGAACGCCAACTTCCCAGATATGAACTTTCTCCTCCCAAACAGTATACAACTGAAAACTTATGACAACCAATAAAATCCAATAATAACAAGATCAGGGAGGTGATTTTCTTCACTCCCAGAATATCATTAATTTACAACAATAACAAGAGAGGTGTTCTCTCTTCATCTCTATGAAATGAACCAGGCCTAATTCTCATGACAAGAAGATGATCTGTTTCTTCATAAATAGCCAACCAGAAGCTCCAAGAGAAAAAACCTGCGTATCAAAGACAAACAAAGAAGAAAAATACCACTCGTCTAGCTCTCCTCCCTACCGTAGACCCGCAAGAGGGTCACCCCCGAGCTAGGGAGACCATACTCACACCTGGGTACTCAAACACTCCACTTCACAACAGAAACAACAACAATCCCAAAGCACACATACACCCGTGGTTATTTTACACAATACGGAAACTCAACTACAGTGAGTTTCATAAGGGGCAGGAGAGTGGACACACTCGACTCCAGAGTGTCACCCTGACAGATAAATGAACTCATATCAATTTCTCTTGGTCTCAACCAAGTGTGATCACAATTTGTAAGAAATCTGTATATGACTCTCAAGTCAAAAATACAGTCACAGATACATGCCCTCAAGGCTTTCAACATCCCAAAAGATGGAAACAGGTATGCACCCGAGGAGGATCTCTCCTCCCCTACCCCAAACTTGATGAGCATTTCTCCCAAGTGGGAGACGCTCTATCAAACAACTCGACAAGAACCCCACAGAACACAAATTTAAACACATATTTCACACACATTTCAATTCTACCAAAACAAAGGTAAAATTCAGACCAACCTTGCAAAGCCCTCCTGGAATGAAGTTGTTGCAGAGTCCACAGAGTTCACTTCCAACCTTAGCCACCAACTCCCTCTCCCTTCTCTATCTTCCAAACTAACTTCTCTATTTTTGGTAAGGCCAAAATGAAAGATTTCCCCAAAATTCAACTAACTCCCTCTCATCCCAAAATTTCAAAATAAATAACCCAAAATTCTCTTTCTTTCAAATTTTGAGAAATGGGGAAGTGACACTTGTCACCTCCTCACCCTTCCCAAAAATCACTATTCTGTCCAGGTGGCTTATGTCACTCTCCATTCCCAAGGGTACTCCTTATTCCTCTCATGTGACTCCACTTTCTCATGGGAGAAATAAAAAAAAAAAGAGTTAAATGGGAACAAGACAGGTGACCCATGCCTCTTTCTCCTTTCTTCACATGGGTGTCCCCATAGTACATGGGGGAATCTTACTAAAGAAGGGGTAACTTTCACTAATGGATGGCATCTCTTATCTAGGGAAAAGTAGAGGGGATGGGTTGAGTGTTGGTACATCCCATCATGTCCCCTCCTACCTCCAATTTTCGCCACTTAACTTCAGGGGAAGGTTAAGTTGACTAGATGGAGGTTACTCAAGGGTTACCCATGCCAAATGGGCCCCTGGACCCATGGGGTAGAACCCAGGGTCAATTTTAACCCATACAAGACACCCCAGGTCAAGGTAAAGCACAAGAAAAAGGGCCTCATAATTTAAATAAAAATAGAAATTTCAAATTCAATCCCTTTACAACACTTACTTATAAAAATAATGTTACATGAGGGTAACCTAACCCACTCGACCATACGAAAGACCACATTACATCATGACATCAAACACAAAGAGATCTTGGTTCCTCGTGGAACCAGATCGGCTTAACAGGGAATAACAATTAACAAGGTGTGGAATGATCTCCGAAATCTGTGGTTTGATTAGTAGTCCCTGCACACTCAATTACAAGATCAGTAACCACATAAATTCATCATAGCCGAAGCAACTTAAATAACACATGCATTCTCATGCCTTAGTACAATTTAACATAATTAAAAATCATATTACAATTTTCCATCATCCCTAATTCATTTTTCTGAAAAGTAACTTATCCAAACATCACCCAATTAGTTTTTTCGAAAACATAATAAAGTTAAATAGTCTGACAAATTTCGGGAACTGCTATCCCACAAATATGAAAGTAACAATAACAGTACTGTAAATAGTCATAACAACAGTAGTAAAAAGGGCGGTCCTCACACTCTCTCTCTCTCTCTCTAAATGTTAGTGTTTGTAATATTTAATACTCTTTTTAAATGTTGGTATTTGTAGTTTTTCATGTGTTAGAATCAAACTAAGTAAATGGCTTATACGTAAAGAACAAAAGAAATGCTAAGTATGTTATATTAAATCAATTAAAAAAGACTATATATTTGTTTCAATTTTATGAAACAAACAAAATATGTCCCCAATGAGTTTGAGTCCAAGTGAAAATAATTCATTCATCCATGCCTTTGTTGCTCTAACAATGTTAGTCATCTCATTATTGAAGGTACATCTTTAACTACAACTTTGATAAATGGAGTATGCGTGTCAATAGAAAAGCTAATTGGCCCCACCAAATATTATATATAATTGGTTAAAATGTATCTTTCTCTATCAGTTCCTCTTTTGTTGCTTTATCCTTTTCATTTTCTTTATCAAGAGGTCAACAAATAGACTTGGCTATTTCTTGGGTGCTTTCCCTTGTATGCTTTCTCAAGGACACAATTGTTACCTGATAATTAAAGATTTGCAAATCTTCCTCTATTTCATCATACATTGAGGTTACAATATTTACATGCTCAACTCCTTGAGCATCTATTGTGATTCTAACTTTATTTGGAAGTACAATCTAATTATCATTAATTTTTTATATAATTAAATCTAAAATAAAAATTTAAATAAAAAATATTTTTAAAATTGTATAATTTATAAGATGATAATTATAGTTTTTCATTTTTTTAAATCTATTTTGAATTACAATTATTTATATTTTTTATTTGAATTGAGGAAAAAAAAAGCTTAATGTGAATCGGTATGGTAGCCACAAGCTAATTCTATTTTTACTAAAATTGACTAGTAATTTTAAATGATATATTAAACATAGTAAGATTAGGAAAGTTGCACCCTTAATCAAGGCTAGCAATGATAATCCCTTGGTGATCATGAACGAAGTTTGACCATTTAAAGAAACGAATAATTGGTTTAGTAATTTTAAATGTGAAAAAGCAATCACGAAGATTACGATGACCAACACCACGATGTATGGGCATTAAAATTTGTCAGGTTCACTTATGCTTTCCCACCACATGAAATGAACGCACCGCAGAAAATAAAAATGGTAAACCAAAAAAATCCGATGTGACTTTTTAAAATCGACGGGAAAGGAAAATCGACAGAAAGAGAAAACAATGGAAAAGAAGAAATGATGACTGAAATCAAACGGACGACGAGATTTCAATCATCTTGCATGCATTCAGACAACCTGTCAGCCATCGATCTACCAAGTCAGGGCAACATATGCCAAAGGGAATGCCTTCGGCATAATTACCCTTTGATAAGGGAGGGGGGGCAATCCATTACCAACTATACCTTTATTACGCCGAAAGCATTCGCTATCTGAGAGACACGACCTCGCCTGGTAGATCAAAGGTCAAAATTCATGAGAGGGGGAGACAGGCTATTGAAATGATTTGCACCAATCATTTTTCCATGCTTTTTTTTCTCGTTCACCTAGTTTTTGATTCTCTGTCACCACTATTCATTGTTTGTCACTCACATACTTGGCATGCCTATTGGCCGAGTTGCGTACTAAACTCATACGTGTATTCCCATGGAGTCATGGACCATTTAATGAAGGAATATAAACTATCCTAAAATATGTTTGAATTAATAAGGATACCTACATAGGAATAAATTAGGTAGTATCACATTTCCGATGAATTTAATAGTTGACCAACACTTGTCATGTATATTAATATTTCCTTCAATGTCTTTGTAACCCCCATAAAAGTGGTAAGGCAAAAAGCTGATTTGTAGGCATTTTAATTATTAGAATTCAAATCAAGAACTTATATATCTTGTAAAGAAGAAAAATTGATATATAAGACCCTATTTTATTAAAAATATATTAAATATTATTTAAATTTATAATTAAATATAAGTTACTAAATTGATTTTTTATTTAAATATTATTAAAAAAGGTTTCGAAAATAGAAAAATCAACTTTAAATGGAAATAAACTTATACAGATTTATTAGATTTGATTATATCAAAGATTTTATGTAATCCATTTGAGAGAGAGATAGGAAGAGATATATTGATAGAGAGATGAATATAAAAATACAGATAGATTAGGAGAGATATAGAGCTAATAGATATAAAAGTAGAAAGATTAAGAAAAGAGAAGTTGGCTTTTGGTCAACTATTTCATGCCAACTATCCAAAGATGGAAAATGCCCATGGGGAGAGAAAGGAAGAGAGAGATCATTTTAAATTATGGCTACCTCTAGACATCAATTTTTGACACCATCTTATAATGATGCAAGACAGTAGAAATTATGGGTGGCACTAGATATTGTGTTTATCGATAAAAAACCTAAAGAACAAGAGAGCCATATAGCATCTATCAAAAACTATATACCATCTATCCCAAAAGTTTTTGGATTTTCCATCGTGCACACACCAATGAATAAGGAATTGTTTGCAACTATCATGTAATGGATGATTTGTTCTAGGATCGATAAAAAGAGCACATAGATCAACTTTCAAAATTTTCCTATCTTTAACTTGTTTGTATGATAACTTGTCTGTATAGAATTACTGAAATCTATCCCTCTAGTCTGCCCATTGGTTGATTTGGTTTGTCAATGAGTCAATGTGAGAAATAATGGACTCTAATGAACTAGAAAGGGATCTCTTGTGATTGTTGCTTGCATTTGGATATTTTAATTTTTGAATTAAGGTTTCAAGTTATTTTTTATTCTCTTGGATTTGCCCTAAATAGTTTTATTGTGTGTCACATGGATGGTAAGGAAGTGAAAGTAGTGTTTGAGGAGGGCTTTGAGCCTCCTCTTCAACTAGAATCTCGTCTCCTGGATTAAGGTTTTGGGGTGATTAATTGGCAGAAAATTGAAAATAGAAATTTAATCAAAACAATGAAAAATGAATTCAATTCATTTTCAAGTGTAGAGAAAAGATGAAATCCCTACCTTCTTGAGTTTGTTGTCTTTCTTAAGCTCGTGCATGATGGGAATGGTGACGTGACATTGTGTTTGTGTGCTTTCTCCCTCAATCTCCTCACAACGTTCTCATGGAATAAAACTTATCACGTTTTCACACATCTACAATGCAAATGAAAAATGACAAGTCACAGGTCTGTGTTTTTTATGTTTAGCAGTAAAAAATGCGATCACATTTTCATTTTCTAGGACCAAAAAATGGGGTGGCCACTTTTTGGTCCCCCATCTTCATGCACATGCCCTTTTGATCAGTCATTTCATGCCAACAATCAAAAGATGCCACATGTAATTAGCATTCCAAATTGGAGGTTAGTACTACATTAAAGATCATGGAGCTTGGTATGGGTTGGTCCAGATCATCTAGCTCCACTAGAGACTTATTAAATGGTACTTTTCATGCCAAAAATCCAATGATAAATAAAAGAGAGTAAGTTTCAATCATTCATTTCATGCCAACGATCCAAAGATGACATGATCTATTTTTGAGAGATCAACTAACAATTTACGAGAGTGATGTAAGATGCTTCAATAATCATGCCCTTTCATTCTACCATGTACCTTCATTTGTACACATGCAAAGAAAGGAGAACTTTTTATACAACATTTTCCAACTATTGGCACCTATACATGAATAACACCTACATGATTGAAATCATTCATTACCTGCGTGTATCAAATGAAATTCCAGGATTGAGTAGCAAGAGCTCACATTTTTGTTGAATAAGGGAGATTGGTCAGTGCCAACAGAGACTATCCCTCGATAAAATATATTCAAGTGGTGATTGTGGACAATCATGAGTTCTAGTTTATGGGATTTATTAAATACCACAAAGCTCTTTCAATGCTAGATAATGATATGGGTCATACAGATACAAGAAAATTCTTATTCTCTTAAAGACATGCTCATTAGTTTAATTAGTCATGCTAAGTTCCATGCTTTCCTTTTGCAAGGATCAAATGAAAGCCTAGAGGATGTGTAGAAAATTAAATCTCATAAAAGAAGGCACTTATATTTAAAAAAGGATTAGTATGAAACCTATCACAAGAAACCATTTCAAAACATAAAGCTCAAAGAAAGTATGTCCATATAATGAAAATAATGTCCATAATTTCCAATATTTGTCTTTCCTCTTCAGTTTTGGGTAACATGACTATAGAAAACAAGAAATTACTAATCTATTTAAGCGCAAACAAGTACAAAATAAAGAATACATTACTAGAATATTGTATGGGTCTACAACTTGCAACATCCATACTTGCAATTAGTCCCATGCTGATTGTACAAACAAATTTGCTACATAGAATCAAAATAATAATAATATGCATAATTTTCAATACTTGTTTTTGGCAGCCTCTTCAATTTGGGTGGGCTATGAAAAATAAGGAACTTATAATCTATTGAAATTCATGGGAAATAGAGGAATGCTTCCCCTCTAGTCCATCCCTTGTGTTCCTGTTATTGCCTGTTAGATTATTATAGGGGATTTCACCTATTATCTAATCAAAACCTCTAATTGAATTAATCATTTCATCAAATCTTTCTTTTGTCAAATTCTATACATCTTCCACCTCAATCAATTTACCCTTTTGATGTGCTTTTTCCACCCCACTTTTAAGGTCAAGCTTATTTTCTTTACAATTTTTTGTAGATACAATATAATTGAGTAGTATACCCAAATGATGCAAACCAACTTCAGTAACCCCAATTCTAGAGAACAAGGAAATGATATTGATCCCCTTTAGATAAATAGGCTCCAAAATTAAAAGATGGTATCCTATAATGAACAAATCAAAATGATAAAAAATTTCCTCTTCTTCCATTTTTACATCTATGGAAGCCAACTGACTCCCTACTACATGAAAAGAATTTAAAGAATTGACTCCCTCATGCATCTTTGAAAAAAACAAATTTCTTTTCAAGAATAACTCTTTTACAAGACACTTAGTTTGATATATTGTAATAATTTTATCTCATAAATTCTTAGCAATATTTTGAACTAAAAAATTCATCAAGATTGAATTAGAAAGACACAACTTGATTGAGAGAGAGAGAGAGAGAGAGAGGTTGGGGGAGAGAGATAGTGATTAGCTTAAAAAAAGATGATTGCCTGCTCGTTGAAAGAAAATGATCAAGTAAATATATAAAAACTCATTCAACATAAGCTTGCCTCAAGGTATATGCATAATGTGTAATGCATCGCCATGCAACCCTAGAGATAAGTCAACTAAAGAAATAAAAAGGCAGAATTTTTTTTTCTTAAATATAAATAATGTTAACAAACTATAACATAGTCTCATTCAACAAGTTAACTAACATCTCTAGGGATAACATGACTGCATTATTGAAATTAAGCAACATTCAACCATATACAAAAACTCATTACTACACACGAACACGATCAAAATAACCATGGTTTGTTCTAAGTCTAAATGCATCAATTGAACAAATACACACACACTTTTTGTAATGCTTATCTCTAAAAATATTGATAGATAACAATAATGAAATTAATTGCATGATAGATACAATTTACAAATCTTAACTTAGTAAAGCTTAGATTACATAACAGAGTATATCACATTCATCGTAATTAAAATGTTAGATACAATATAACAAATTTAAATTATACATATGTATACCCATTTACCCTAGTGCCAGATGATCATCCATACGCCAATTGGAAAGGTGCTTCCTTAGCTTCTGAGTCCTGCATGGCTAAATGTCTCATACTGAATATCTAAAGAAACATTAGTCCTGCATGATTATTAGTTACACAAAAATCAATTTCATGAAGTGACAACCTAAGGCCCTAAGGGGCCGACCTAATGTCTCAAGGGCTCATTCATGATGGCCTTGCCTATGTATGTGTAGCGCAAAGACTTCATAGTTCAGGACTTGAACTTATAACCACATGACAGTATTATACAATTACAAACTTCTAGAATATTGTTCATATGAAATCGACACCTTCTCAAACTTAGATACACATTCCCATTTTGAACCATGCATGCGGACAGAAGAAGATTGGGGTTTACCTATCTAATAATAATCTCATAAAAATTTTCTACACATAAATGATCTTCTTCAAGATAGTAAACAAGTTACCACTATACTAATCATGCAAGGTTAACAATAGATCTTCTTTTCAATGTAAACAATACTATTTTTTTTTCGAACTAATTTAGTAATCAAACATAGTATAAGTCTTAACGTACAAGTAAGAAAATATTAGAAAGTGATATTTCATTCTTTACAACTACCGTATAAGAAAAGAAAATTATTAATCTAAGAAAACTTATTCTTCCTAACAATCCATTTACTTAAATATTACTTAACCAATTAATTTACTTTCATTCAATCATCAACATGACAATCATATAAAAAATACCTAATTCACTCAAAGATATTTCATCTTCTAAATGCAATGATATATTTTGCGTTGCCCATAAGGACATAAATCAATTAATGATTTAAGTAAGGTACCTATATGATCCTTATCAAAAGACTTGAAATTATTAGTCCAGTCACAAATATAATGTGGAAACATCAAGATGACATGCAATAAACCATAGTTAGTTTACTAAAAGGAACGCTAAGAAAGTACTCTAACCAAGGCATACTTGTCAAACTAAATATCTTTATTAAATTTAAATTTAAATAAGAACATAATTATATCAATATCAAAATTAAATACCAAATCAAATAAACATGATAATATATGAGATAAATTCTTTTTATAAAATTGGATAAACTCATATTTAACTACATCATCTCAAAATCTTTCTAATGAAGGAAAATAGAATCTTCTATTTAAATAAGAGAATTTCTATCTAAAACAAAATAATTTTCTTTAATTTCTTTTAAATAGCCAAGACAATTTCATATATGTAAAACTCAAGATAGTATTCCTTTTATATTTAATACAAAATAATCTCTCTTTTATAAATAAACCAATTTATAGTGTCACTCCCTCAAAATAAATATAGACATAATTTATGATATTATAATGCATTCAAAAGGAAGTATATTCATACAATTTAGTTGTGGCATATTTAATCTCATTTTAATTTAATGAATTAAATTATCAAAAGAAATAAGAACAAAATAAAATAATAAAATAAGTAAATAAGCTGTCCTGCCACCAAAAAAATAGACAGTAGTAAATCTATGATAACTTTCTTGATTCTAAACAAAATTTAAAAATTCAAAATGTCTTAGAAAGATAACAAATGAGGCAACAAAACCCAGAAAGCAATTAAGAAAATTGTTTATAAGGTATGAGCAGTTTTTTTTGCAATCTACCCCTTTTTATCAATCCAGATTTAACCCACAAACAAAATATAAATTCTACTTCTCTGCAAAACTTAAGTATAATCATCAACTTAGACATAATATTCAATTACACCAATAAATTAATAAAGAGATTTAATAAACATGGTGCAATGATAAAATGATTCAAGCTGCAGGATAGAAATAAAATAAATGCCTTTAAGAGACCTCAGCTAAGGAAATGTAATGATTGCAGGATATGTACATAATGGATTTGACTAAAGAAATAAAATAAACTCATATAATTTTTAATGAAGTCAGATGAAAATTAAATCAAATACAAAACTTTAAAGAAACCAGATGTCTCTGGATTAATACGACAACATTTAAATTAGATCCTTTAATATTTTGATGCTTAGGGAATTGGAAAGTTTAAGTAGATACAAACATATATACTCTATCTACTAATCAATTGAAACCATCAAATGTGCAGATTAAATCATTCATATGACTCAGGAGCACCCAGATGAATGAATAACAACTAATTACAGAATGCAATTTCCACACAGCAACAATGCAAAAGAATTAAACAGAGGGTTTCAACATAATGGTTCTTCCTAATATCATCTGATTCCTCAATTAATAATTTAAAGACAAGGGATAAATTAATAGATTTCAAAATAAGACAAAGGAACAAATTTTACAGAGGAAATACAATAAAATCCAATTTTAATATGGAATCAACCATTCCAGAATTATACTGAAATATAGTATAGTGATTACAAGACTAATTCCTCAATCATGCAGCAACGATCAATTTATTAATTATACAACTTTAAGGCATTCATCATTTATCAAGAAAAAGATTCTATGAAATCCAGTAAAACATACCTATGATAAAATTTGCACAAAGATAATTAATTCTTAGCAGCCCCAAATCTATAATTCCTTCAAACTTGTATCATAAATTAATTCTCCAAACCCATAACAAAAATCTCCTCCCATCAAGCTTCCCCATCCACAATTCTTCTAGATCTAAATGAATATCCTCCAAGAATAATGCTAGAACGAGTGAAAACAATATCTTTTTTTTTTTTTTTTGCATTCAAGACAATCCCCTAATTATATCTCCAAAGCCTCTTCTCAAACACATGCTCCAAAATAAATTAGTGAAGGTATTTAATTCCCATAACTTCACCTCACTCAAGATCCCCTCCTCCCTTCCAAGATGGAAGGATAATAAATAAAATATACCACTTCTCCAATAACTCCCACTAACTTAATTTATTTTAGTATTTGCTAAAAATAGATTTTATGACAACACATAAATGCTACCTATTTTACTTGCCATTCAACACAACATTTAATAATAATATTATATTTATTTATCAAATTTATGAATAACAATATTATTTTAATGCCATGGTTAACCTAAGCATCAAATAAACAATCCAAACTAAATAACCCAAATGTTAGACGTACCTGACACATCCTAAGTGAAAACGGAGGGGCACTACATCCTCCCCCCTAACACTCGACTTACTCCTAGAAGTCGCAAACTAGGGTGGAAACAAAATAGGTTAGTATCAACATTATAATTGATTCATTTCATGAAAATAATATACACCAGTTTGTCTATGGAAAAGATTTATCTCACTAAAATATAAACTTATATACTCCATTTTAAACATAATCCAGCTTTCTAGTTTTTTAATGTCTCATCAGTAACACAATCACAACTTGCATTTCAAAGTTATTTCCTTAGTATATAAACCACTCAAAATCCTTACAAAATAGCATTGACACCCAATCAGTTTCTTTAGAACAGAGAAAACTTTGCACCCTTTTCAATCCTAACTAGTAAAAATCCTCACATCATAAACATATAAAGTATTCAATTTTTAAATATATCACCATAGCAATTCCTCTTCCACTTTGTTGTTAAGCAATCAATAAGTCAGAATGCTACATTTCAATGTATTTTCACACATAAAACACGTATTTTCCATTAAATATCCATCATTTATAAACAAGGTATTTCACTATAATTATTGTACCATACTAAATCCATACACAATTTATCATTTCATAAGTACAATTTTCATAATTTACCATATATTCTTCACATACATACAAATCAACATTACCATGATTCACATCACAAGGCAACACAAGGGTCCATCTGGATACTGGAAAGCATCATACTAATCCATGATACATAATCCATGAGCTAAGAGCCAAAATCCATCTCACATAATCCATACCTCACACTCAGTGGCTTGTTGGTGTTAGGCCACACACATAGGGTGAGACCATCCAAGCAAGCCATAATGACCTCTCTCTTGTTGTATAAGGTGGTTAGTCTCCAAGAGATAGTCATCACCCATAGGTGGGTAGTGGGTCCTAGCTGTATAACAGCCTCACATACCCCCATCCTCAAGGTTCCCTACGTTTTCTTCCTCGTATACACTCACCAAGTCCGCCTCATACATCCTTGGAGAGGAATAACAATATGACACATGGCCGACATTGAAAATAATAAGGATAAATTAGTTTAGCCACCAAGTCATAAAGAAAGATTTAATAAAAATTCAATTTCAACAATAAAGTGAGAAATGTACGCAAATCCAACACTAAATCAAATGTAGCCACGAGGATTACTTGCAAATAAGATCACAAGGCATGGCTAAACCATCACAATCAAATAGAAACAAAGTGCTGGCCTTCACAATCAATAGAAAGTCATCAATAACCATAGAGAAAGTCCACAATCTTTGAAATTGCATTGTACAACACTGTGTGACTAGATACTAGCCACTGAATGAGGAAGGAGGGAACAACATCAAGCTATAGTAGTAGCCCTCATGTGGTGCATAGTAAGCACACCATCCACATGGCTCAAATTGTACTCCTCTGGAGACACCCTGCATCACGTCATCACGCGGCATGGACTAGCCAAGTGGCCCATGCACTCCTTAGCTGTCCGCATGGAATGTGCACCTCAGCGACATCCCGCATCGCGTCTCAGCGTGACATGGTCATACGCCAGCTGGAGAAGGCACGTACTGGTCGTATACCGCACGTAGTGTGTCTGTGGTCCGCAGAAGTAGGCACGTGTAGAACACACCCCACATAGTGACACCTCATGGAAAAGGCACACGTAGGTACTCACCGTAGCCAAAGGTATACAAGGCTAGGACATACCCATATGCTAACCAACCCAAACACTGTCGAAAGCAAACATGAGTATCCCTCTACAAGTGTGCGAAGGCCCCATTATGCTCATCACACAAGTAGGCTATAACACAATCTCGTAGTGCACCTTCACGTGTCTAAGCACATGGCATCATGTCCTCAAGCCCAGCTCGCTACCATCAACAACACAACATCATCACCAGCACTGTGTCGAAAAATTAGTGGGGTGTGGCATCGTACCTATTGCATCATGTCAGAACATGTGTAGATACAGGATTTGTCTCAGCATGGGTAACAAATCTCCCTCCACATGCTAGACCTCAAAACATATATGGGGTACATGGTCTCACTTGGGTTATCCCTGCAGGTCCTAGACCTCGACCCCCAAGTGACGACTCATGTCATCACATAGTTCCAGTTGGGTTGTCCATGCAGGTCCTAGACCCTGGCCCCCAACTAACAACTCATGTGGCATATCATACCTTTCATGAAGACAAGGTAAATGATCCTCCAAGAAATACCATCTAGATGCTCAAAAACTGTGGGGATTAGGCTAACACATATGGATCAAGTACCTTGATCCATCATAAAGGGAAGTAGTGAGTACATTTCCTCAGGTTAGGTTGAGTGAGGGACCGCTCTGTGCCATCATAAGTATAAGCTGCACACTCCACCTAAGAAACTTTGTGGCTGCTACTACCCCTTCATAGACTGAGGGACTAGAGAACCAAAAGAAGAGAATCTATGAATCTAACTTTTGACTACTCTTTTATATATATATTTTCAACCATACAAGGGTTGGCCCTCAATCAGGTAACAAACATACAAACACACATAATAGTATGGTTAATCCCACACCTAAAATACACATATTCCCCATAGATGGGTACCTAGTATCTCCATCTCAAGGGCACACAAAGCAAGTACGGGGTATTCACAATGCTCAACCAATGCACATTTACTAGTTTCTCACATTTATAGGGGAGGATTACAGTTACATACACAATTCCATTACTACTCAAGGATCACATGCCATAAGTATATTTATTCCCATAACCAATATGATTTCCCCTTGCAAAAACATAACATTACTTGTTATTCACTTCCTTTTTCCAATTTCCTTCCACTTTACCCTTTCTACATATCACATGATGCTAAAAATCAATATCATGATCATCTATCCAATACATCAATCTAGGTGTTTAGATTAAAGCATGTTATCCAACACAAGAGTTCCTATCACATGCATAAAAAGAATTACTATAATTAAACATAGGCAACAACCTTAACCAGAGATCCCAGTGCTGAAACTTGGCTCTGATACCAAATGTAATGCCTCACCATGCAACCCTAGAGATAAGTCAACTAAAACAATAAAAAGGTAAGATTTTTTTTAAATAGAAATAATGTTAACAAACTATAACATAGTCTGATTCAACAAGTTAACTAACATATCTAGGGATAACATGACTGCATTATTAAAATTAAGCAACATTAAACCATATACAAAAACTCATTACTACACACGAACACAATCAAAATAACCATGATTTGTTCTAAGTCTAAATGCATTAATTGAACACATACACACACACTTTTTGTAATGCTTATCTCTAAAAATATTGATAGATAACAATAAAGGAATTAAATATGTGATAGATACAATTTACAAATCTTAACTTAGTAAAGCTTAGATTACATAACAGAGTATATCACATTCATTGTAATTGAAATGTTAGATACAATATATCAAATTTAAATTATACATATGTATACCCATTTACCCTAGTGCCAGATGATCATCCATACACCAATTGGAAAGGTGCTTCCTTAGCTTTTGAGTCTTGCATGGCTAAAGGTCTCATACTGCATATCTAAAGAAACATTAGTCCTGCATGATTATTAGTTACACAAAAATCAATTTCATGAAGTGACAACCTAAGGCCCTAAGGGGCTAACCTAATGTCTCGGGGGATCATTCATAATGGCCTTGCCTATGTACGCGTAGCGCAGAGACTTCGTAGTTCAGGACTTGAACTTATAACCACATGACAATATTAAAAAATTCAAAACTTCTAGAATATTGTTCATATGACATCGACACCTTCTCAAACTTAGATACACATTTGCATTTTGAACCATACATGCAGACATAAGAAGATTGGGGTTTACCTATCTAATAATAATCTCATAAAAAATTTCTACACATAAATGATCTTCTTCAAGCTAGTAAACAAGTTACCACTATACTAATCATGCAAGGTTAACAATAGATCTTCTTTTCAATGTAAACAATACTATTTTTTTCTGAACTAATTTAGTAATCGAACATAGTATAAGTCTTAACGTACAAGTAAGAAAATATTAGAAAGTGATATTTCATTATTTACAACTACCATATAAGAAAAGAAAATTATTAATCTAAGAAAACTTATTCTTCCTAACAATCCATTTACTTAAATATTACTTAACCAATTAATTTACTTTCATTTAATCATCAACATGACAATCATATCAAAAATACCTAGTTCACTCAAAGATATTTCATCTTCTAAATGCAATGATATATTTTGCGTTGCCCGTAAGGACATAAATCAATTAATGATTTAAGCAAGGTACCTATATGATCCTTATCAAAAGACTTGAAATTATTAGTCCAATCACAAATATAATGTGGAAACACCAAGATGACATGCAATAAACCATAGTTAGTTTACTAAAAAGAACACTAAGAAAGTACTCTAACCAAGGCATACTTGTCAAACTAAATATCTTTATTAAATTTAAATTTAAATAAAAACATAATTATATCAATATCAAAATTAAATACCAAATCAAATAAACATGATAATAGACGAGATAAATTCTTTTTATATAAATTGGATAAACTCATATTTAACTACATCATCTCAAAATCTTTCTAATGAAGGAAAATATAATCTTCTATTTAAATAAGAGAATTTCTATCTAAAACAAAATAACTTTCTTTAATTTCTTTTAAATAGCCAAGATAATTTCATATATGTAAAACTCGAGATAATATTCCTTTTATATTTAATACAAAATAATCTCTCTTTTATAAATAAACCAATTTATAGTGCCACTCCCTCAAAATAAATATAGACACAATTTATGAAATTATAATGCATTTAAAAGGAAGTATATTCATACAATTTAGTTGTGGCATATTTAATCTCAATTTTAATTTAATGAATTAAGTTATCAAAAGAAATAAGAACAAAATAAAATAATAAAATAAATAAATAAACTGTCCTGCCACAAAAACTAGATAGCAGTAAATCTATGATAACTTTCTTGATTCTAAACAAAATTTAAAAATTCAAAATGTTTCGGAAAGATAACAAATAAGGCAACAAAACCCAGAAAGTAATTAAGAAAATTGTTTATGAGATATGAGCAGTTTTTTCTACAATCTACCCCTTTTTATCAATCCAAATTTAACCCACAAACAAAATATAAATTCTATTTCTCTGCAAAACTTAAGTATAATCATCAACTCAGACATAATATTCAATTACACCAATGAATTAATAAAGAGATTTAATAAACATGGTGCAATGTTAAAATGATTCAAGCTGCAGGATAGAAATAAAATAAGTGCCTTTGAGAGACCTTAGCTCAGGAAATGTAATGATTGCACGATATGCACATAATGGATTTGACTAAAGAAATAAAAGAAACTCATATAATTTTTAATGAAGTCAGATGCAAATTAAATCAAATAAAAAACTTTAAAGAAACCAGATATCTCTGGATTAATACAGCATCATTTAAATCATATCCTTAAATAATTTTGATGCTTAGGGAGTTGGAAAGTTTAAGCAAATACAAACATATATACTCTATCTACTAATCAATTGAAACCATCAAATGTGTAGATTAAATCATTCATATGACTCAGGAGCACCCAGATGAATGAATAACAACCAATTACAGAATGTAATTTCCACACAACAACAATGCAAAAGAATTAAACAGAGGGTTTCAACACAATGGTTCTTCCTGAGATCATCCGATTCCTCAATTAATAATTTAAAGACAATGGATAAATTAATAGATTTCAAAATAAGACAAATGAATAATTTTTACAGAGGAAATACAATGAAATCCAATTTAAATGTGGAATAAATCATTCCAGAATTATACTAAAATTTAATATAGTGATTACAAGACTAATTCCTCAATCATGCAACAATGATCAATTTATTAATTGTACAACTTTAAGGTATTCATCATTTATCAAGAAAAAAACAATCTATGAAATCCAGTGAAAAATACCTGTGATAAAATTTGCACGGAGATAATTAATTCTTAGCAGCACCAAATCTATAATTCCTTCAAACTTTTATCATAAATTAATTCTCTAAACCCATAACAAAAATCTCCTCCCATCAAGCTTCCCCATCCACAATTCTTCTAGATCTAAATGAATATCCTCCAAGAATAATGCTGGAACAAGTGAAAAGTGAAAATAATAGCTTCTATTTTTTTTTTTTTGCATTTGACAATCCCCTAATTATATCTCCAAAGTCTCTTCTCATGCTCCAAAATAAATTAGTGAAGGTATTTAATTCCCATAACTTCACCTCACTCAAAATCCCCTCCTCCCTTCCAAGATATTGAGAAAATTAGTACTATCAGAAACAGAGAAGAATAGTGAAGATAGTGAAGTAAAGATCCCAGCTAAGATGAAGATAAGAGGATGCGAATCAAAGGGTTTTTAGATATGTGTCTAAAGGTGATCCCATAAATATTTGGGAGGTCCACATGAAGATTTGAAGAAGTTATGGCCTTATGAGTAAAACTGGTTCTGGCAGATGTTCAGAGGTGACAGAGTGACACAAATAGGTCCGGTGAGATCTAGAAATGCAATATCTTGTTTTGCAGATTTGGTGGAGTGTTTAGTAAGTCAATGTGAATTGAAAACCCAATTGGTCCGTGGTCTAGAGGTCCACAAGCATCTATTTCAATATGACAGTGATAACAGACTATGTTCTTGAGGTTTTGGATGAAGAAGAGAATGATTTCAGTAAGCAAAAGTAGTGTGGATGTTCTTGGTGATTCAGGCAAGCTTGTGGGGGTCTATGGATTGTGTCTAGTTTGTGTTGGTGGTCCACATTGAAGATTGAGCTCGTAATTGAAGAATTACTTCTAGATGATGATGTTCTTCCTCCTTGGCCGACCAGATGATTTACACATCTTGTGGATGATCTTGAAGATATTATGCTAAGGATGGTGTGCTCCTCAAAATGATTGAAGTCCCAGATATGTGTGGCTGACAGCATAAAGTCTTTTGTAATAAATGAAGTTGTATTTGTGTATTTGCTCTATAAAGTTTGCTGACATTGATGATTATCCCAAAGTCAATGTCTTGTATTAATAAGAGTTGTGAAGTCATTTCAAAAGCATCTTTGCGAAGATGAGAGTGTGGTAGAGAGGAGAGGAGCGAAAAGCAAAGCAGAAGTATTGAGCTTAAATGGAACTGACTCAAGCATGGTGAAGATGCTATTCTTCAGTTCAAGTATGTAATATTTATTATTCTGTAGACAGTGTGTCTCTTGTAAGCAGTGGGCCTCTTGTGAGCAGTGTGCTCGGGTAGTGAGCCCTAATTGGCATGTGCCATTTTGTTCTTTTTATTCTTTTAACAGAGAATACAATCTTGGGTTAGTCACCCCGTGGTTTTTCCCTTAACCGGGCTTTCCATGTTAAAATCTTGGTGTCATATGTGTTAATATGTTTCTGCTCTTGAATTATTGCATTGTGTTTCCATGATTGATTCATTGTTATGCTGCTAAATTACAAGAAGGATTTAAGTGGTTAATAAAAGAAAAATTTGAGACAACTGATTCACCGCGCCCCCTCTCAGTTGTCTGTCTTGAAACTAACAATTGGTATCAGAGCTAAGTTCCTCCAGAAAAATCTTAACCACTCGAGGAGATCTAGAATGTTGACCTACAAGAAGGACAGTCGAAGGTTTGATGGTTCAAACTTCACTGCCTGGAAAAGCCGCATGGAATGTCACTTACAATGCATGGGATATCAGTATTGGAACATAACCTCAATTAAATATGTTCCCCCAACAAATGGTCCTACAAATCTGAATGAAATCAGAGATGCAAAAAATAATCTTCGAGCTAAAGAAGCCCTAATGAGTGCCTTGTCTGATTCAGAACTGACAAATGTTATGGATTTGAAGACTGCCTATGAAATTTGGACAAAGATTGAAAATCTATATGAAGGAGACAAATATGTTAAATGTGCCAAGCTACAAAGTCTGAAAGGAAAGTTTGAAAACTTAAAGATGAATGAAGATGAGAATATCACTTCTTACATGATAAAAGTAAATGAGCTTGTTTGTGGCATCAGATGTGCTGGTGGAGTTCTGGATGAAGATGAAATTGTTGCTAAAGTTCTCAGGTCCTTACCTCCTTCTTACAAACACAAAGTTGCTGCTATTGAGGAAATTAGATCCTTAACAACTATCACAAGGGATCAATTGGTTGGTAAGATATCTGCATTCGAGTTAGCTTAGTTTGGTGATGTACTTCCCAAGACTGAATCTACATTCAAAGCTAGTGCCTCTACAAAAGGCAAATAGAGATATGATCCAAGAGAAAGTTCCTCAAGAAAATCATCTTGGTATGAGAAAGCAAGAAAAGATCTAGAAGAGGATGAATTAGAAGCTGAACAACTTGAGCCCCTCATTGCAAAGAGACTGCCAAGAGGATCTGGTAAGTATGAAGGAAAATTGCCTTTCAAATGTTTTAACTGCAACAAGATTGGTCATTTTGCCTCAAGGTGTCCGGAAAGATTTTCTAGGCCAAACCCTAATAGATCAAGATTTCAAAAGAAGTGCTACTATGTTCATGAAGATGATGATGATGAAGGAGTAACAGATGGTGAATCAGAGACAGAAAATAAATCTAGAAGTGATTGGGTGTTTATTGCCATCAAGGACGAAGATCCAATGACCCCTGAATCTGTCAATCATAAAATGATAGAAAGAGCTCTAGCTGCCCAAGTTGAAGAAAAGGATGATTGGGTCATTGACAATGGATGCTCCCACCATATGACAGGTGACAAAAATAAGTTCATAGATTTGGAAACATATGAAGGAGGTGTTGTAAAATTTGATGATAATTCTGCTGGCAGAATCAAAGGTAGAGGAACTATTTCCTTTGATGGAAAGAACAAAACCAGTGATGTGATGTATGTTGAAGGTCTGAAGCACAATCTTCTCAGTGTTGGATAGTTGGTGGACAAAGGCTATGATCTCTGATTCAAAAATGGAAAATGTAAGATCTTTGAAAGTTCTGGAACAAAGATTGCATTCGGTACTCAAACAAAAGGTAACATCTTCCACTTGGCTGGCACTGGCAAAAGTTGTATATTTGTTCAAATTAATCAGAGTTGGTTGTGGCATAGGAGAATGTGTCATGTGAATTTTGATAATATCATCAAGATAAGCAACACTCAAGCTGTAAGAGATCTTCCAAGACTGGTGAAACCTACTAATAATTTGTGCAAAGAATGTCAGTTGGGTAAGCAGAGCATAGTCACATTCAAAAGTAAGGAACAATCTTCTACCAGACTGTTGGACTTAGTACATACTAATCTATTGGACTGGAAAGAATGAGGAGTTTGCAAGGTGATAGATACTTCATGTTATTAATTAATGACCACTCCTGGATGATGTGGGTAACTTTTCTGAAAGAAAAATCTGAGGCTCTTGAAAAATTCAAAATATTCAAAGCTATGGTAGAGAATGAAACCGGATTAAACATAAAATGTCTCAGGTCTGATAGAGGTGGAGAATTCACATCTGGAGAGTTCATAGAATTATGTGAGAAGATAAAAAAGATAGTTATCTACTCCAAGGACTCCACAATAGAATGGAGTAGTGGAGAGAAAGAACTGGACCATCCAGGAAGCATCTAGAACCATGATGTTGGAAGCAAATATTCCTCAGATCTACTGGAGAGAAGCTGTAAGCACTGCTATTTATACTCTTAATCGAATTCAAATCAGAAACAATACTAGTAAGACCCCTTATGAACTCTGGTTTGGCATCACTCCCACTGTGAAGTATTTCAGAGTCTTTGGTAGCAAATGTTACATTAAAAGAAATGAAGACCTTGGAAAATTTGATGCTAGAAGTGATGAAGGAATATTCTTGGGTTATTCTACTCAAAGCAAAGCATACTGGTGTTATAACAGGAGATTGAGAAAGATTATAGAAAGTACAAATGTGAAGGTTGATGAAGGTATTGAAAAACCCTCAAGGTTTTATGAATATGAAGAAGATGATCAAAATGATGTTTTGGTTCAAGAAGTCCAAGCCCCCTCTGAAATTCAGACCCGGACTGATCCGGAGAATCCTAAAATACAGGAAGAAGAGATAAGTCCAAGAAATTTCCAAAACTCCCAGGTATGTAAGACTGAATCATTCTGAAGATCAAATCATAGGTAATAAAAGCAAAGGTGTTCAAACAAGAAGAAATATTTCTCAAGACTCGGAATGAAGATTGTGAAGTAGTCAGAAACAAAGCCAGATTGGTCTATAAGGGTTATTCTCAAGTAGGAGTTGACTTTGAAGAAACTTTTGCTCCAATGGCAAGAATTGAAGCAGTCAGATTATTTCTTGTTTTTGCTGCCTTCAAGGATTTCAAAGTATATTAGATGGATGTCAAGTCTGCCTTCCTGAATGGTGATTTGGAAGAAGAGGTATACATTGAGCAACCGGATGGATTTCAATTGTCTGGTCACGGTGATATGGTTTGCAAGTTGAAGAAAGCACCATATGGACTTAAACAAGCCCCAAGAGCCTGGTATGAAAGACTAGATAAACATCTTTTGAAGATTGGGTTCAACAAAGGTACTGCTGACAGTAACTTATACTTCAAAATTGAAAATGAAAATATCTTGATTGTTGAAGTATTTGTTGATGATATCATTTTTGGAGGAAGAGATAGTATGTGCAAGACTTTTGCAAATCAAATGAAAAGTGAATTTGAGATGTCTATGTTTGGGGAAATGAATTTCTTCTTGGGTCTGCAAATCACTCAAACAAAGAAAGGAATCTTCATATCTCAGACCAAATATGTAAAAGAATTGTTGAAGAAATTTGGAATGGAAGATTCAAAACTAATGAATACTCCCATGGCAACTAGATGTAAACTAAGAAAAGATGATGAATCTCTCAAGGCTGATCAAAAAAAGTACAGGTCAATTATTAGAGGACTACTGTATCTTACTCAAACTAGACTTGACATTATGAATGTTGTTGGTCTTGTTGCCAGATTCCAAGCTGATCCTAGAGAATCTCATGTCATGGCAATCAAGAGGATTTTTAGATATCTAAAAGGAACAGTTGAGTATGGTTTATGGTATCCTAGAGATCATGATTTCTCTCTTCATGCATATACAAATGTGGATTGGGCAGGAGACGTGGATGATCGGAAGAGTACCAGTGGTGGAGCATTCTTTTTAGGGAAAAGATTGGTTTCTTGGCTAAGCAAGAAACAAGAGGCAATATCTTTATCCATTGTAGAAGCAGAATATATTACAGCAGTAGGTAGTTGCACTCAAGTATTGTGGATGAAGCAAATGCTAAGAGTCATTAGAGTGGAGTATGAGGAACCTATCACAATCTTCTGTGATAATTCAAGTGCAATAAATATATCAAAAAATCTAGTGTTGCATTCAAAGAGAAAACATATATCCATCAAGTTTCACTTTTTGAGAGAGTAGGTAAACAAGAATGAAGTTAGATTGGAGTTTGTACCCTCCAAGGATCAGATTGCAGACACTTTTACTAAACCTCTACCTAAGGACTCTTTTGAGTATCTCAGGGAGAAGTTAGGGGTTATTACCCCTCCGGTTCTGAGTTAAGGTGCACTGTTGTGCATCAGTCTGGTGGATCTCACAGTCATATCTTGTGGTCTGGATTGATGATAGGAAGCTACTACTCAGGTGGAGCAGTCTATATGATTATGAGTGATGCAAGTATGTGCCCTTTGCCATTGATGTCAAAGGGGGAGAGAAGACATGTGAAAAACAAAAATAGTTGTTGATCAAAGGGGGAGCAGTAAAGGAAGAGAAGAGATGTGAATGGTTGTTGTTGATAGGGGGAGTTATGTCAGTCAGTAAGGAGAAGTTCTTGTCTTGATGGTTGAAATAATTTTTTCACATCACATGTTTCCATCACTGACAAAGGGGGAGATTGTTGCAAGTATGGGCCTAACCGATGTTGTCATTGATGTCAACATACTCTTGTTGCATTGATGTCAAGGATTGGTTGAGTTGTGTGCTGAGGATATCGAGAAAATTAGTCCTATTAGAAACAGAGAAGAATAGTGAAGACAGTGAAGTAAAGATCCCAGCTAAGATGAAGATAAGAGGATGCGAATCAAAGGGTTTGTAGATATGTGTCTAAAGGTGATCCCGTAAAGATTTGGGAGGTTTGCATGAAGATTTGAAGAAGTTATGGCCTTATGAGTAAAACTGGTTCTGGCAGATGTTTAGAGGTGATAGAGTGACACAAATAGGTCTGGTGAGATCTGGAAATGCAATATCTTGTTTTGCGGATTTGGTGGAGTGTTTAGGAAGTCAATGTGAATTGACAACCCAATTGGTCCGTGGTCTAGAGGTCTGCAATCATCTATTTCAATATGACAATGAAAATAGACTGTGTTCTTGAGGTTCGGGATGAAGAAGAGAATGATTTCAATAAGAAGAAATAGTGTGGATGTTCTTGGTGATTCAGGCAAGCTTGTGGGGGTCTCTGGATTGTGTCCAATTTGTGTTGGTGGTCCACATTGAAGATTGAGCTCGTAATTGAAGAATTACTTTCGGATGATGATGTTCTTCCTCCTTGGCCGACCAGATGATTTACACATCTTGCTGATGATCTTGAAGATGTTATGCGAAAGATGGTGTGCTCCTCAAAATGATTGAAGTCCTAGATATGTGTGGCCGACAACATAAAGTATTTTGTAATAAATGAAGTTGTATTTGTGTATTTTCTCTGTAAAGTTTGCCGACCTTGATGATTATCCCAAAGTCGATGTATTGTATTAATAAGAGTTGTGAAGTCATTTCAAAAGCATCTTGGTGAAGATGAGAGTGGTAGAGAAGAGAGGAGCGAAAAGCAGAGCAGAAGTATTGAGCTTAAATAGAACTGACTCAAGCACGGTGAAGATGCTATTCTTCAGTTCAAGTATGTAATATTTATTTATCTATAGACAATGTGTCTCCTGTAGGTAGTGGGCATCTTGTGAGTAGTGTGCTCGGGCAGTGAGCCCTAATTGGCATGTGCCATTTTGTTGCTTTTATTCTTTTAACAATGAATACAATCATGGGTTAGTCACCCCGTGGTTTTTCCCTTAACCAGGTTTTCCACGTTAAAATCTTGGTGTCATATGTGTTAATATGTTTCTGCTCTTGAATTATTGCATTGTGTTTCCATGATTGATTCATTGTTATGCTGCTGAATTACAAGAAGGATTTAAGTGGTTAATAAGAGAAAAGTTTGAGATAACTAATTCACCCCCCCCTCTCAGTTGTCTGTCTTGAAACTAACAATATATACATATTCAATAAGCTAAATTTACATAAAGCCATTTATATTTATTTAATTATCAAAAATGTGTTTATGACTAACAATATTATTTTAATGCCATGGTTAACCTAAGCATCAAATAAACAATCCAAACTAAATAACCCAAATGTCAGACATACCTAACACATCCAAAAAGAAAACGGAGGGGCACTACATAATGTTATTGTTTACTGTATAATATTTTGTGCATTTGTCATGTTTTTTTTTATCATGTGATTTTTCATAATGTTGTATGGGTAGAGAGATGGGAGAAAGATATATAACATTTATGTTTTATATTTGAATATGCAATAAATTATATATTCATTTCATCTATAAATTCATATTTATAACTATATTTATTATTGTATATTATATTATTATTTAAAATATAATATAATAATAAAATGCATCTTGTTATATATAATTGAATTAAAATATTTAATATACAATTATATTATACTTTATCATATTTAAAATATATTTAATGATTTAAATCATATAAAATGTATATATAATAACAATATAGATTTTAACGAAAAATGAAGACCATTTTGAGAATAAGAAGGCTTCTAATTAAGAGAAGTAATTGTATTCTATGTAATAAAAAGGTTTGCACATTGTCAATGTGCATCTAACTAGTGGTACTAAGTTTTTCTTTAAGGCATTTTATCAAACACTTCCCTATGTACCAACACCAAAAACTCTGTCATAAGGAAACAAAGCACTAGTAAACAAAAATACCTTACAAAATATATTTCAACAAGTGAAAGGCAATCATGTATCTCACAAACATGTTCAACATGTTGGATCTACTTTCATAGCCATTGCTTGCCTATGATTTGCTTTGATATTAGTAATTTTTAGGAAATGTATCTTCAAATATAAGAAATGCGTGGCTTTGAAATTCAAAATGGTGCCTCTGATATCACATGAGAGATGAAATTCTTGAGAAGTTTTCATGGAATTATATATATATATTTTAAGAGCAAAAATTAATTATAAAGATTACATACTTGCACAGTTATACAAAAAAAATGTTGACTACAAGATTAATGCAAGCTTTGTAATGTGAAACCGTAGTTTTGATGGCCTTTTAATACAAATTAGGTTGAAATCTTAAGGAACCTATGAATTTATGATCATAGATTTCCATGGGCCAAAACCCAAGGTATAAGAATCCTATTTATCTCCAAGTATTACATTATTAGTTCCCTTGCCTCTCTCTCCTTTGGGTAGGAACAATCACTTAGATATTGTGTGTGAATGTGCCCTCTTCATAGTCACTTTGTGTGTTGAGCTAGCATTGTGTTTGAAATAAGGGGAGTGTAAGGCCCAAACTGGTTTGACATTAGACACATTGTCATGGTTAACAATCCTAAAACTTTAGCTAAATTGTTATAGTACATACAACATTCTACCCTAATTAGTGCACTCATGTTGATGATACTTTCCAATATTGTGATTCATTATGTAGTTGACTAACTATTTATTTTTATTTAATTCAAGATGAATAAAGGGAAATATCTCAAATTGGTAGTTGTGATTGTGATTTATTAGCTGACAATTTTAATGTGGATTGATCATTCTTATATTATTTTGAATAAATTATGAATGTGTAAAACATTTATATTATTTAGATTCATCCCATGAAGTAAAAGTGTAAATGTCAAAGGAAAGTGTTCACCCAAATGCTAGAGTGACTTCTGAGCTTAATCGTTGGGACTGTTGGCAAGAGACACTGCTTCGCATGATAGGTGTTATCATTGATGGTAACTAAGACTATTCCACACATCCGTATAACATAAGTTGTTCATACTGGAAGTCAGAATCATAATTTATCTAAGTCCGGGTAGCCAGAAACAGAGCATGTGACAAGGTCCAGTATCTTGGTTTGGATCTCTCTGGTGGTAAATCAGAGTATGCTGCGGATTTGAATGAGTTATAAGGATAGTCAAGGCAATCTAAATCCAAAATCTTAACCTCCGATGATGAAGGATTCAAAAGTTATTTGCATCTAAGTATAGGGTTATAGTTCGTTAGTGCATACAGTAGAAGAACAAGCCGACCTTGTGATTGATCTTAGTTCCAGATAAATGGAAGTTGTTAGTTGAACGATTTGTGATGATCAGTGATAGTAGTTGACATGATTGATTATTTGTGAATACAAGATTTGGTCCGCGTTGCAAGTTAAGCATGGATTTAGTCGACAGAGCAGAGTCTTCAACAAAGTTCTAAGTGTTCTTGAAGCCGACTAGAAAATGATTGAATATCATGATGTGGATATATATAGCCGATGGATTCAAGTGATTTGTGTGTGTGTGTGATGCGACTATGAAATAAGTGGGAAAAGGGTAGAGATCTAAGGTACAAATGACAACATAACAGTAAACAGGGGAGAGTAGGGATGAAGTGTATCAAGTTAGTTTTCAGTACTTAACCGGAACTGAATCCTTGCATTGGTAGATGCTGATTATCAATTCAAACTCATTGTAATTTTTTTTATATAGACAGTGAACCTTTTGTAGGCAGTGAGCCTTCTTTTGAGTAGTGAGCCCAAATGCATGTGCATTCCCCATTGTAATACTTTTAACAGAGAATAATCTTTGTGGGTTAACCCCCACCCTAGTTTTTCCTTAACCAGGTTTCCACGTCAAAAATCCTAGTGTCAAGTGTGTTATTTATGCTTCTGCTCATGTGTTATTGATTCATGCTTTAATGTTATTTGATTGTAAGTTGTAAAAGAAGATTAAAGGTAGAAAAGTTTAAATTGTGTGACAATTGATTCACCCCCCCTCTTAGTTGTCTAGACTAATTCCAACAATTGTTATCAGAGTAAGGTTCCTTTGAGAAGCCTAACAACTTAAGGAAAGATCTTGGAAGGAGTTTTAATGGGTTCGCTCAAAGATCAACTTCAGTTAGCCCTAGAAGATCTTGTTCAGTCTAAAGCATAAATTAGTAATATGAGAAGTGAACTTAAAGATACTAATGATACCATTGAAATGTTAAAAGATAAATTAAAGCAATCTATGGAAAAGAAAAAGGAGCTACTTCTACAGTTATCCAATTTAACTGAAGAAAATGACATGAATGAAGCTTTGGAAGAAAAGACAAAGGAATGTGAGAAGCTGTCAAAAGAAGTTTTTGTTCTGAAAATTGAGATGGAATCTGGGTTGATGAGGAAAACAAAAGAAATTGAAGATAGGAAGAAAATTGAAGAAGACTTGAATCAAAAACTAAAAGAAAGAATTGAAGAATGTTGCAAGTTGGATAGAATAGCTGGCCATCTAGAGTCTGATCTATAAGAAAGCATACACAATGAGAGAGAACTTGAAAGGCAAATTATCATTCTCAGACATGACCTAGAAGTTGCAAATGAATACAGGGAAAAGTTCAAGATAAGCTCAGCTAAACTTGAAGCACTGCTTGAAGGACAGAAAAAGGCTGATGACAAGCATGGTCTTGGATATGAAAAAGGTGAATGCTCTAGATCCGGACAAAGAAATTTTCAACCAAGGAATGGGAAAAACAGACCTAGAAGACCTCCGATAAGACAACCTAATGCTCAAAGATATCCATCATTCAATGGAAATTGTTTCAAGTGCAATAAATTTGGTCACAAGGCTACTCAGTACAGAAGCAGAGTAAATCAAAGTGATTCATCCTTCTCCGGTCAATGCTTCAAGTGCAAGAGGTATGGTCATAGATCCAATGAATGTAGAAGTATGATGATGAATAACTCTAATGACAATTCTTTCAATGGCTACTGTTTTGCTTGCAGTGGATTTGGACACATGGCTAATCAGTGCAGATTAAGAGGGAATCGAGTATATAAGCAAAGAAATGTTGTGTGCTATAATTGCAATAAATCTGGTCATATTGCAAGATTTTGCCAAAGTAGGATTAATGAAAGAAGGGGCCCGATAAACAGAAAACCAGATAAGCAAGACAAAGGCAAAGGAAAAACTGATGCAAATGAGATCCAGAATGAAATGAGCAAGTCATGGGTCATGAAAACAATTGTGAATAATAGTAATGGGTCTGTACTGGAATCTAATGCTGATAATTCCTTCGGGAATTAAATTAGGAGCTCTGGCTCAGGGGTAGCTGCATCAAAAATCAAATCCCCCCAGCCGGTAAGTGGGTGCCTAGATATGACACAATGAGAGAAGATATTTTGAATTGTTTCAAAAACTTTGGAAGAATTTACGGAAGAAAAGATGTTGATATGGAAATTTGCGGAGTGATTCATGAAAAACTATTTAAGAAATAGAGTAACCGAATGAAGTTAGGGCAACACATTTATTACAATGTCAAATTAGGTTTTGCAGAGGATAAAAGGTCACTTGGTCATGCATTTGAATCACTTTGCATTCAAAGGAAACAAGAAGAAGAGAGTCTAAGCTGCAAATCTAGAGATTGAAGCACACAGAGCAAATTCAACCAGCAAATTGATCAACCTTAACTCCACAAAAGAAAAAGGTACTTCTCTATAAAGCTTTGAATCTAAAATCTATTGAGATGGCTACTCCTCATGTTGTTAATGTAACTAAAAGGCCCCAACCAATATTTAAGAAGCACCCATACAAGTCAGTTGAAGTTGAACCGTTAGGTGCATTTTCTGGAGTTCCATATGGCGTTCTGCATGTTGAGGATAATAGGGCTTACATCCACTGTAGCATTGGTGAATTTGGAAACCTAAAACTCTTGGATTTGTTTGACAACTACCTAAGGGATGATAGCTATAAATTGAAACTGGAATACAAAGCCCTAGAAAGAAAACATTTTCTACAAGTCATTAATTTTCTGACATTTGATGAGAATGAATGGATTAGATATATCTTGAGCCAAATACATGATGAGTTCATATGGTTATTGAAACCATTCAAGATTACAAAGGATGTTATCAAAATTGTAACTGGGTTGAATTTGACCAGTGGATTACCCATGTTGAAAGCTATGAAAAACCAGACAGTGACTGATGCTACCAATGCCAAGTTTGACAAAAGGGAAATGACCATTAATGATATCATAGAACCGGATGTTAAATTTGCCTCCATGGTGATTGGGTACAATATTTACCACTCCAGTAGGGAAAATTATGTCTCTGGAAATGCAATATATGTAGCCTATCAAATGTTGAAGGAGAATGTTGATTATGACCTATGTGAGCTGCTACAAAATTAGTTGATTGAAAATCTGAACAAAATAAAGAAAGATAAGAAAAATACCTTCAAGTATGGTTTCTTGATTATATATTTGTTCTTATAATTTATGAATGAAGTGCCTAGAGTTCAAAGTGTGCATTGGACAAATGACAGGCCAGTTGCATGGCAAGAAAGAGATCATCTACTCAACCTTGGTAATCCTCAAGCTCAGAAGAAATCCATTTGGGGTTACTTCAAAACCTTTCAAAGTATGATGCATCCAAGAGAGAATCCCTAAGTTAGTTGTGGAGAAATATGAGAACGAAATATGCTTTATGGTTGACACTGATCAGTGCCTAATGGAGGCTATGGAACCCAGAACCATATGGATTATGCCAATGGGCTAAGAGGTTGATGAGAAAGTTTTGGAAATGTATGCTCAACATCTCCTAAACACATTAAAAGACACATCTATGGAAAGATTTGGAACTTATAAGGAACTAAGTCTAAAATTGCATGTGGAGCTTGGATAGCCAGAAACCAAAAGGAAAGTGCAAAAGCAAGTTGAGATGTATGCTAAGAATATTGGCATCACAAAAGAAGTCGTAAGAAAGAATAAAGAAAGAATTGAAGAGATGAAGAAAAGAACTGAGCAAGCTTCAAAAGAAAGGGCAGAAAGAGAGCCAGCAACTGCTCTGGAAGTCCTACCTAGCTCTTTAAGGAAAACAAGAAGCTCTGGAACTGTATCTGAGAAATCTAAGTCTATTCCCACTAAGACACTAGAATCCACACCATCCGGTGAAGGAGGAAAGAGAAAGAAAACCAAGGCCACAAGAACCCACAAGAGCACAAAAGATGATGAGGAGATAGACACAGATGAAGAATTTATGAAATAAGATCCAAGAAAGCTAGGACTTCAAAGGCTTCTGAAGACCAGCCTTCCGGAAGTAATAAGGCCAGTAAAAAGCAAGAAACTGGTAAGGTTGCTATGACTATTGATGAAATTGTAAAAACAATCATTGTTCATGGAAGTTTAAAGCCTCTCAAAGTTTACTATGATAATTTTGATCAAGCAAATAAGAAAATATTGGAAGATGCCACCATCATGTATTTGAATAAATTCAATAGAGCCCTATTGGAAATTTTACAAGAACTTCCTAAAAGTTTAAGGAAAATACTGGAAATGAGGAAAGAAGCAGCCAAGGATAAAGATCTAGAACTCAGAGAGTATGTCCTCTCCACTTTGTGTTCTATAATGACTAGAAGAGAAGCAGATAAAATCCTCAAAGAAGTTAAGGAGAAATTAAGAAGCAAGATCTAGATGAACAAGATAATGCTTAGTGAAATTGAGGAAATTGCAAAAGAAACAAAGGAAATTTTGAGAAAGGCCCTAGACAAAGATAAATATTATATTATTTCAGAGAAGCAAGTTGAAGAAGACAATCCTCCAGTTCTGGAACAAGAAGCTCCAGAAGAAGAGATTAACAAGGGAATTGATGACCAAGGTGATAATCTAGATCCTCCGGAACAAACCTATAACGAGACAGATGATGGGATTGACTCATCAATTCCAGATGTTGAAAAAGTAAACATCAGTGGGCAACAAACCGAAGTTGATAACTCCTTAGCTCTGGAAGAGGAGCAAATGAATAAAGAAGACTCAGAGATGATGGATAAAACTGATGATGTTGGAGATACTCCAATTCCACCTGATCAATCCAGAAAGGAAGATAATATTGCTACTACACAAAGCCCTCCAGAATAGGTAGAAATTAATGAAGACAAAGAAAAGATTCTCCCTATAGATGATACATAAAAGAGTAAAGCAGAGGAAGAAAAAGAAGAGGGTAAAGAAGACAAGGCAAAAGAAGATGGTGCAAATGTTAATGCACCCACACAAATAAATTTCGATATTGAGAAACCTCAAGGGAAGGATAGTGGCTCAGGAATTGTAGCAAGAGACACTGTAGATGCAACAAAAGGTCTCTTGAGTAAAGAAATGCTTGAATTTGATGAACTAGAGAGTTGTTTCAAAGACCGATCAATCTAGATGCTCTCCCTCTGGTTCAAGTAATGAAGATAGCATCTTTCACACAAGCCAAGGCAAGAGAAAAGATGTTGAAATCTCACATTGAGGATAGTGAGCCGCTAGGACTTGCAACCAGAGTATTGGAGAAGATAATGCCAATATTACAAAAGAATCCATCTGACTCTCCCTCCGGACATCTGAAGAATCTTGTAAATTTAGTAAGTACACATTTTGAGTCCTTTGAGAAGTCTATAGAAACCAAATTCAGGAATGAATTTTTGGATAATAAATTTAGGGAAATGAAGAGCCTAATAGGGTGTGATAGGAGGATACTTGGTATCAGTATAAAGAATATCCAAAATGCTCTAAGTGATGGAGGTGATATATACAAATTTTGTGTATCCTGGCCCAAAGTCAGCAAGGATATTGAGAAGATAAAGGAGCAAGAACAAAAATTATCAAATCTATCTCAAAATTTTGATCCTCTATCAGTTTCTCCTATAATTAGGAATGTCAAGTAATAAGCTTGACCGATGAAATAAAGAAGCTTGTTAAAGAAAAAGGTAATATTATGAAGAGAATGTGTGAGCTTCGGGGATTGATTTCCCCCAAGCTAGAAACAATGTTTAATGCACTATTAGAAGCTCAAACTGTAGTTCAGACAAGTGATCCTTCAGATCTGACAAAGGCAGAAGCATACACATTTCTACTGAGTGGACACATCTCAATTTTGGATGGCATGAAAAGTAGTTGGGCCTCTAAACTTGAGCAATTGAAAATTAGTTTTGCAGATATTCTCAAGTTCATGTAAATATAGCTTAAGGATTGGTTGTATATATGCGACATTATATACATAATTTTTGGGTGAATTTTAGTTTGCGGACCCCACGCTTTTCCATTGATGTCAAAGGGGGAGTGAGGAGCAGTGAAAAATGAGGAATCCAGCAAAGGGGGAGCTTTGAAAACAATGGAGAGCACAAGTGTACAGAGTAAGGGGGAGTAACTCCAACACTTAGTCATTTTTCACTAAGTGTTGCCATCAATGCCAAAGGGGGAGATTGTTGGTAAGAGACACTGCTTCGCATGACAGATGTTGTCATTGATGGAAACTAAGACTATTCCACACATCCACATAACATAATTTGTTCATACTGGAAGTCAGAATCAGTATTTATCTAAGTCCGAGTAGCCAGAAATAGAGCATGTGACAGGGTCCGACATCTTGGTCTAGATCTCTCCAGTGGTAAATCAGAGTATGCTACGGATCTGAACAAGTCACAAGGATAGTCAAGGAAATCTAAATCTAGAATCTTAACCTCTGGTGATGAAGGATTCAAAAGTTATTTGCATCTGAGTATAGGGTTACAGTTCATTAGTGCAGACAGCAGAAGAACAGGCCGACCTTGTGATTGATCTTAGTTCCAGATAAATGGAAGTTGTCAGTTGAATGATTTGTCATGATCAGTGATAGTAGCTGACATAATTGATGATTTGTGAATACAAGATTTGGTCCATGTTGCAAGTTAAGCATGTATTTAGCCGACAAAGCAGAGTCTTCAATAAAGTACTAAGTGTTCTTGAAGTCGACTAGAAAATGATTGAATATCATGATGCAGATATATATAGCCGATGGATTCAAGTGATTTGTGTGTGTGTGTGTGTGTGATGTGACTATGGAATAAGTGTAAAAAGGGCAGAGATCTAAGGTACAAATGACAATAGAGCAATAAACAGGGGAGAGTAAGGATGAAGTGTATCAAGTCAGTTTTCAGTACTTAATTGGAACTGAATCCTTGCATTGGTAGATGCTGATTATCAGTTCAAACTCATTGTAATATTTTTCATATAGGCAGTGAGCCTTCTGTAGACAGTGAGCCTTCTTTTGAGTAATGATCCCGAATGCATGTGCATTCCCCATTGTAATACTTTTAATAGAGTATAATCTTTGTGGGTTAACCCCCACCGTGGTTTTTCCCTTAACTAGGTTTCCACATCAAAAATCTTGGTGTCAATTGTGTTATTGATTCATGCTTTAATGTTTATTTGATTGTAAGTTGTAAAAGAAAATTAAAGGCATAAAAGTTTAAATTATGTGACAACTGATTCACCCCCCCTCTCAGTTGTCCGAACTAATTCCAACAAGGACATGCCAAAATGGGATTGGATTTAGATAATTGTATTTATGAGATTTCAAGAGTTACATATGTAAAAGTTATAATGTTAAGTGGCAAGATTTGATCACTCTATTATTTTGAGGTTGGATTGTGTCCATGTAAGAGATGCACACTGAATCGCATTCAAGCTACATGAGCTTGATTTAATGAATACTAAGTAGATGATGTAGCTATAATTGCTTGGCTTTTGGCTATTTATATATTGGATGTATTGATGTTTGCAAGAGTGTGCAGGTATATTCAATAGTCAATGGGAGGACGAGAGAGTCATTAGGACCCTAAGTACCCCACTTCACATTGTGAAGCAATGTGATTTTCATTTGTGTAGTTCATTAAAATAAATGTGTCTTCTACTATGAGCCAAGTATTTTAAGTGTTCAATTTCTATTCTAAAACTTTAGCTCAGTGTAAATGTGTTTATGTGTGTTTCTATGAGTTATCAATTGGGCATAGGAGGGCAACCCATATGAAAGTCTCAAGCCATATTTTCTAGTGTGTAAAATGTGAGAATTTGTGTTGTCATTTTTTTTTTGACCCCAACCCAAGTACCCATGGGTAGGGTACTTGGGGAAGGGTGTAAGATGTAATTTGGGGATTTGGGGTGTACTTTAGAGGCTCTTGAAAATAGCAATAACTATTGAGGCATGGGTGCTTGGCTCAAGGCACTCCAAGGCAACCCAAGACCTTCTAAAAATGATGAATAGGGGAAAGAGCCCATTTTAGAATAAGCCCATGTGAACTCACATCATCTCTTTTCTTTTTTATGTAATACATTATAAGGAAGGGTATGGAGGGGAGAAGTGCCAAATGTCTCCACCCTATTGGAAAGGCATGAGTGACATGGAACTCTTATTTAAACCTCTCCTTTGGCTTGTTGAGGGTGAAGTTTTCTTTGTTTTCATTTTTTTAGAAGAATTTTCTTACTTCTCCTTCTAATATGGGGAAGAGTTTGGGTAGATAAGGTGGAGGGGGGTGAAAAGGAAATGAAGGATTCATGAGGAAGGGAGATGTTCAACTTATTTATCTGCCCTATTTCACCTTGAGAGGTAGGCTTTCCTTATGTACATTTTTCTTTTTTTGTTGGTTATATATTATGTTTGCATAGAACTTGTATAGGCCTTGTAAAATCATGTGGACATTGCATTGGGTGTTTTTATTTAGTTGCTTGGAAAGAAAAGTTCTTCATCCTTTTTTTTTACATCTCTTATTTGGTTGTATTGGGTTCCCTTCTTGTATTGTGATTTATCTATGAGCTTAGGCATGTGTCTCCTTGTGTGGTAAAGGCTTGTTCGGGGTCCTAGTTGACTCTCCTAGCTTGAGGGATGGTGAGAGTTATAGATGGCTTGATTAAACCATAATGGTTTGGTGGAGAGCATTCCCTCACCATTGAAATTGTTCTCGAAGAGCTGGTGTAGTTTGATAATTTTTAAGAGTTTCTAAGTTTTCTTGAAAAATAAAAAGAGCTCTCATCTCTTGGAGAGCTTTTGAAATGTGTAAGTCTATTGGAAATCCTTGTTAAAAAGGGTTCTCTCACACTTGGGATTATATTATATTAGAGTTTTTTTTGAGGTAGAGGCATTTACATTTCATGAGAAAAAAAATAGTAGCCATGTAGAGGAATCTGCACATAGTTTTTACGTATATGGAAAGAAGACTTGTAACTTCATCTTCAAGATATTGTATTTGATATGTGAACTAAATTGTAAGAAGAGGAAAATTGTAATATTGTTATTGTTGTCAAATATTAGGAGTAGTCTATTATGGTACTCATTCAACATAGCTCAATCATTAGTTATATATATTTTAAAAAAATATTAGGGATGTTTCATATATATCTAAACCATTGTTAAACTAAAAAACAGATAAAAACAATAATAATTTAGGAGAAAAAAAATGCATATTTTCTTTTGAAAAAAATTGAAAATATTAATATTTGAATGGGTCGCGACACCTTTGGAGGGCACAGGGAGGCTGCAGGCCCCTCCTTTAAGGTGTTTGACCCCTATGAGTGCTTGTGGCCACCACAGGATCCAACACCTTCCAAAGTTGTAGCCCTATGGTGGTCGCAAACCACCACAGGCCTTCCCCTTCCTTTGGGCACCGCCTTTAAGTGCAAAAATATGTTTAGCAAAACGTGTATTCTGTTACTAGTAAAAATAAAAATAAAGATATAACCTATGCCTTTAACTAGATGAGATAAATATGATGATTGTAGCATTTCCTCCATTGTCTCCTCCGATGCATAATCTCCTCTGCCATGGCCACTTGCATGCAATCGAGAAAAAATATATATATAGAAGAGAAAAGGAGGAGAAGTTAGGACTTGTGTGTTTAGACTTATATTTGTGACTATTTAAAGTTTCTAAATAAATTAAAGTTCATTAGAAATAAATAAATATATGATCAAAATAATTAAACCACAACTCTTTTCTTTCCTTCATTTTTAGCTTCTATGTTTTATAGTTTTCATTAGACTAATATTTATGTCGAAGGAATTCCCTTTGGCAAACACAGATCTCGCTTAGTGGATCGATGACTGCTAATGTCTTAAACTAGTGCAATACAATTGAAAGTATGATGTTCATTGATCTCCGCAAAAATATTGATTTCTCATTGTTCATTTCCCATCAACGTTAATAAAAGATATTTGGTTTTGTAGTGTGAAAATTTGATGTCGTCAACAACGGGTAGACCAAACAGAAGGAAGAAATTTGATTGTAGTTGCTTGGGACCCGCTTGATTTACACGGATGACTGTACGACGTAACACTGCAACGTCTGTGGATGGTGAAGCACACACACATCATTTCATAACACGTCTTTTTTCTTTCTTTCATTCATGTCCTTTGCTAAATAGCCTACAATTAGGTCAAATTTTGTATGTAGTATTTTAAGATTGATGTGTATTATCCCCAATCATTTTTCCAACACTAATTATGCCAAAAGACATTCTACAGTCACAGCGGGGTGGAGATGAGAGCACTCATTTTCTGTGTAAATATATAGCAAAGAAACTAAAAAAGAAATTGGAATAAATAAAAAATAAAAACCAAAAACAAATTGTAAGGAAAAAAGGTGGAAAAAATCACAAAAACCATGGAAATGCAAAAAACATGGAAAATAAAAATAAAAACCAAAAAAAATTGGAAATGGTTGAAGGAAAAAAAGGTGGAAAAAATCACAAAAATCATGAAAAGACAAAAAAAGGAAATTGAAAATGGTTGAAGGAAAAAAGGTGGGGAAAATCATAAAAGCTATAGAATGGAGAAGATATCTCTCAGCATACTATAGATATATATATATTTTTAAATATAAATATACCAGTAATAAAAATAATTATAATATAGATTTTAAGTATAAAACAAATATATATTTAAATAATAATTGTATTTTATTAACATATACAACTTTATAATATAATAATATATTAAAAATAATTAATAATTTATATTATAAAAATAAAATATTATAATAATAGATATAGGTTTTTCTTTGCTACGTAATAGTGATTTTATAGATTGATATCAAAAAAGATTTACATTTTCTGAGACTTCTTATAAAGCAGCTTACTAGCTGCGCCCCACCACCCCCTGGAAACACCTAGTACCCTGTATATCGGTCGCGCAGGGCCATAAAATATTACATAAACGGAAATGAAAATGTCTATGAATCAAACCTAGGACAATACAGAGGATATACAAAAGATTACTTTAAAACCCTCGAACCACTGATCAATATACTACCATAACACAGAGACTATCACCTAGCCGCTAAACTAGAAATCATTGGAACCTCACGCCTCCTCTATCTCATACTTATGCAGTTTGAGGTTGAATTCTGTTGGGTGAATATTTTGTCATTTAGCTAACTAACGGTAAAATGGTTATATCGCCATAGCTATAATGAGACTGAGTCTCTCCTCTTAGCAAGGGGAGGTTCCCTCTAGATGATGAGTTCTTTCTAATAAACAACTTTTAACACTTACATAAACTAGAACTAAGCTTGGGGTGTTTTCATTGTATCCTATTCTCTTTTTTTCCGAATAGATGTTCTTCTCTTCAAAATGACAACTTCAAAAGAAATGATTTTTAATAACTCCTGGATTGAGACAAACCATAGAAACACAAAGTCTTCTATTGCTTGACTTGTTTCCTACAAATAAACTTGATTGAATTCAAATGTAGCTCAAAGTCTTCACTCTCACCCAATATGATATAACTAACTTGAACACAACAGTTTACAACACAAAGTCTTTAAACAATTCTATTCTCACAAATGTAAACACAAACTCCCACAATAAGAAAATAGCATAAAGTCTATTTATCCAGAGCAAGAACACTTCCCTTAATTTTCAATAAACTTCACGATTCTAGCAATGATTCAATACAATATAACACCAATGACATAAGAACACTGATATCATAAAACAAAATGATTCAACTCAAAGTTTGATACTCAAATTGCTTGCTTATATTGATATTCACTTGAAAATTTGATACACCTAAAAAGCTCAAAGTCTTAATATGTTTTCCAATTCAGCAGAGTTTCTTTGCAATAGAAAAAAGATAAAAAATTACAATAGAGGCCCTCTTTATTTAGAGGGAGAGGCCTTGAGAAAATTTAGGAAAATCCTAACTACTTTGACTTATTCAACAAAAGAGTCCTATTTGGCTTATGACTTCTTTTGTCTCACATGTAATTACATTTTGAGAAAATACATGTGAATATGTCCACAACAAAATTCAAATTACATCTACAAGACTAAAAATAAACTAAGGCATTTGAAAAGGAACTTCGGCTACCACCATCATTCTTCTTCAAAAAGTCTTTGTACATAGCTTGTATTGCTGCCATTTCACATACATCGGGCTTCACTGTATTATCAAAAATGGTACGGGCCCTAAGAACTGCATCCTTGACCGCCTTTATCACTTTCTCATGTTTCTCAAGATTATCCTTCAGATTTTCAGGTTGAGTGATGATCATAAAGGCTATCCATTGAAACCACTGTAGGCACTTCATCTTCAAACTTCTATTGAACCACTTCTCAAAAGCATCTATCATTTCCTATGCTGAGAGAAACTTGTGACCTTCACCTGTTAGAGTGCATGGTAGTTCCTCTAACCTGTGTAGAAGTGAGACATCACTGTCTTCAATGTTTTCACGTACCTGGCACAAGTCATCAAGTAAACCTTTTATCACATTGATGCGATGGCTAATAGATTCTTTGGTCTTAAGATAAGACTCTCAGTTTGAAATGACACTAATGGTAATTAGATTCTTTATTTTGATCTTCTTCATTTCAACCCATTCCTCCAAACTCTTCTCTTGATCTTGTAGTTCTTAAGAAAGTGAATCAACAATAACATCTAGCTCAGCCTTTGCCTTTGCCATTTTTTCCTTTCTTTCCACTGAGGTCTTCAATAGAACTCTTCCCTGTGCCAACAACTGTTCCAAAATGTCACCAACCACTCTTCCTCTAGCCTGAGCTTTCTCAACCTTTTGAATCATAGGATCTTCTAATGTCACTGTCATTGGTTTCACAATCTCAGATGATTTCACTATTTTCTGAAGAACAACATCATGTTGTTCTGCCTTTGCTTTGTATTTCTCTTTTTCCTTCTTTAACTCATCATATTTCTCAAGCAATGAACTTACAGTAGCTTGAAAATCTGCCTTGATACCTTCATGAGTTAGCTTACCTAACTCAACTCTAGAGACAATATAATCATTCATATCAAAGGTATCTATAGTAGCATCATCTGGTGGCTTACCAATTTCTGCATGCCTGATTCCTTTTTCATTAATAAGCCTAGAAACAGTTTTAGGCTTCTTCTGAGTCTTTGATTTAACAGGCAATAATTTCTCAGTATTAATTTCATCAGGTGAAATTGCTTGCTTCTTTCTCTTAGGAGTGTAGGCAGACAACCATGGAGGAAGTGTTGAGGCACCAACATTTGGAGAAGAGTCAATTACATGTTTTGCTGGATCCATGCTCACACCTATTATAGTAACAATAGGACTAGTATCCACGGTAAAAACTACACTGGTGTCAACAACTTTCTCTGAACCATCTAGAAAATGCTCCAGAACAGTTTGTTCACCAATATCAAATGATGGGGAAGATAAACTGGGAATGGAACCAGAAGAATCAAACATGATCCCAAAACTTATTCTTACAAAAGGAGGGGTATTATCAGAAGACACAACAAAAATAGGTGAAATAGGAACATTGGAAACTACTGGAAAACTACCAGAAATAGGAGCATGAGGTAGGGGTGTAGAAACTTGTGATTCCAGTGGGAGATCCTTATGAGGGGAAAGTTGTGAATCACCAAGTTGTTCCTGTTCTACATTCTCCTCTTTCTCTTGTTCTTTTTCAATTTCCTCATCAGGCTTCTCAACATCTTGCTGTTCAATCTCAATATCTTCAATCTCCATTTTATCAACATTTATATTCTCGGCACCTGATTCTGTGACAGTAGAAGTTCTTGCAACCTCCTTCTTCTTACCTCATTTAGATACAAACTTAATTTTTGGTTTATGCTCTTTAGAAGAAGAATGAGTGTCACTTTTTTTCTTTGTTCGGTTTTCTACCTTTTTCCCTGTTTGCTCCTGAATCTCAATTTCTGATCCAGTAAGAAATTCTTTCAGACTAATTCCTTTACTTCCTAACCACACATTTGTGTTGGCTAGAATTGGCTGAAATCTTTTCCTGATTGAGGTTTCCTCTTTGACAGACCATTTGACCTCTAGTAGAGGCAAGGCCTCGATGTTCTCAACATTGCATTTGGGATCCAAAACATCCCCTTCATCTTCCATTCCCTTCGAAATATCTGCGAGACCCAATTCTTCAATCTAACTCAAAGAAGTCTGCAATAATCTAGCTTTCTGGTCTCATTCTATGTTCTGAGATCGGCCCAAACATATTCAACCATTGGCATATGAAAAACTGACCTTCTCTTGATCTTATCCTATAGTCTTCTGTAATCAAAATGATCCTTTTTCTTGAAATTCTTCATAGTGACCAATTACATTTCTGATTCAACTACTTTGGCCTTGGTAGCTGATTGAACAGAGTACCTCCCAATTTCTACAGGAAACTTAATTCCTGACTTTTTGAGCTCCATCTGCTTATTGTGCACAACAATGAACTACCTGCATAGTTCCATCAGAATAGTTCTATCACTGGGATATCGTGGAAGCATATACAGATGATCAGGATAATATCCCACCCTTAGGTAAGTGAAAGTTGGAAACTGTAAAAACAAACAACCAAAAGAGTTGACCACTTCCCAAGCCTCGTCTGATTCTCTCTTCTACACAAGTTCATTATTCCACAAACACATAAATATTGAAAAGAAGGCATCATTAACTCTGTGAAAATGATGGATTGAACCCTTTAAAGTAATATGTGGATAATACTCATAGACTGGAACCAATCTCTGATCACCAACTTGAGTTAGACCAGGAAAACTTCTCATACTTGTAGCAACATACACCAAATACAAAGTCATATAAAACTTGAAAGTTGTATTGACTTTCACCAGTTGATCATGAAAAGCATTACTGATATGTTCTCCCCAAAAGATTTTCTGTTGGCCCCTGAGAATCACCTTAATATATGTATACATCCATTCCTAAAACTTGGGTGAAGAAGGAAGACCTCTGATCTGACTTAGCAATGTAATCAAATCATTTACCTCCTTGACAAAGTCACTTCTCGGGAGATCTTTAGGCCATCTGGAAAAATTACTCTGAGGAATCTTTAACCACTTACTGTTGATATGTTTCTTTGCAGCTTCAATATCTGCATCATAATCCTTTTGCCCTTGAGCAAAATCTATCTCTCCAATATTTTTGATAGGAGGACACATAAAGATTTTATCAAGAAACTCTGCATCTAATCTCATGATCACATTTCCTTGGGAATCAGACACAGTCCTGGTATCCCTGTTATAGTGACTAGCTACCTGAAGAACGAATTCAGGATTATGGACAGCGATAGGAAAAGAGGCAACCAAGTGAATGTTACTATTAATAATTTTCTGCATATACCAAGGAGGATTGGGCTACTTTGTTCTATCCACAAACTCGGCCATGTCCACATGACCAATCTCTGTATCTCTGATCTCATCCACATTAGACTACAATGAAGTCATAGGGAAAACCTTTTGGTACTTATACTTCATGATTTTAGCCTTTAAGGGAGAAGGCTCTGATATCAGCTTCGCGAAGAGCACTAGAAAAGGCATTGACTATAGATATTTGTTGAAACTGCAAAAAGCCACGATCTCATAGTTAGGGAAAAATGGGTAAATTGGGGTTACTGCAAATTGATGATCATGAACACGGAAACATGCATTGAAGGGCTTGAGAGCACACAAGTCGAGGAAATAGGCGAAAGTGGGCCAAAGGTATTGAAAGGCAAAATTTCCCAGTGTTAGGAAAAATTCAGGAAAATATGCATGGGCGGTCAAAATGACTACTCCTGCATATTGGGTAGGTTTTTTTATCATGCACGGTTAGCAAAAATGACCGACATTGCATAAGAGAGAAAAAACTGTTTGGTGTAGGGGTGGTTAAATTTACCGCCCTTGCATGAGGGAAAAATGCAAGTGTCCAAATGTGAAGTCAATCAAAATGACCGCTTACACACCTCTTTGTCAAAAATTGATACATATGTAATGGCAGCGAATTTGACTGCTTAAGCATATGTATCAAGGTCTCATTTCCATGTAGGGGAGGCAGTTTTAACCACCCCTGCATGTAAGGTAGAAAGACAAGGTAAATGTACCATCTATAATTTCTCCCGACAATACATACAAACTGATTGGGTAAAGAATGTGAGGGTGATGGTTTTAGCCGCTCTTGAATTTAAGGTGAAAGACTAAAGTATAGTCAATAAAAATCGCCAACTAAACAGGAAAACAAGTTTTAAAAACCTAAGTCAAAAAGCCACAAGATCTTAACATTAATAAACTTAGGGTTTATTACAAACGGTGAAATCTGCCTGAGAAAACAAAGATAAAAGGAAACCTAAGTTTAACAAAAACTAGGGTTCTACTAAAAATGACTCACACAGAGGAAAAAAAAACAAACAACGATACAAGAATTTAGACACAACAAAATCTTTTACAAAAACCAAAACTTAAACATACATTTGATTTCAAAAGAAAACTCTAAAAGAAGACAAAAACAAAACAAAAGAAAATGAGAGCATACCTGATACAGGCGTTTGAAACCCTAGACACGACTTTGAAGACCGATACCTGCGTAGATCCAAAATTCGTGCGATCAAAATGACTTCAGGTAGATTTTAACAGATGGTTGAATGATTTAGGAAATAAGAATTAAAAAAATAAAATGAGTTTTAAACCTTTAAAAGGTTAAAAGAAGACGTATTAATGGTGGCATGAGTGTCATTAATGGTACTCGAGTTCACTTGATCTGCAAAGATATGCTAGGTCAATGAAAATGACCGACTCAACATATATGCTTTAAAAGGAAATGCATGGGTGGTAATTTTTATTGGGAATTAAGGTGTCTCAACCTTGGTAATTCCTTGCATTATTTATTTTTGTATTTATTAATTCATTTCCTATGTTGTAAATAATTTTAAATTCCATATTGTCATGTTGTGGGATGTGGCACGGTGATGTGTCATCTTACATGGAAGATGACAACTTGTAATTTTGTCCTCACATGAGGAGTTAGGCATCCCACTTAGTGGTAGGAGAATTTTGCCATGTGTCAACATCTTGGATGTTGTGTAAGGGAATGTTGACCGAAACAGTTATGACAGATTCCTATGACGAAGTTATGACATGTAAGAGTCGGAAATAGAAGGTTGAAAGATAGGTGAAGACATGTGTCATGAAGCATCTTTGAAAAAGGCATATTTGGGAGCCCCAAGGTGGACTATGGCATGTTGTAAGAGAATATGCTATTTATGGCCTGTGTATAACAGATTCTCTTACAGCTGTAAGTTGTAAGTGCTATGATAGATTCTATGATAGTTGTAAGAGTCGTAAGAGCATCTATCATAGCCCATTTTGGAAATAGGCGACCCCCTTTGGGATGGGAGTTATGGACAAGTGTCAAGCACATTCTACAATGTTGACCAAGTGTCCTTAGGCGTGGGTTTTGGGCCATGAGGCCAAGTTGGATGCCCATCTCAAGAAAGGTCCAATATTGCCTTGTATTTTTCTATATAAACAGGTGCTTGGAGGAGTAGAGGTATTATAGGTTTCACAGGTATTGTTATGCTTCTGGATTGACTCCAGACATGAGTGTCGAAGACCATTGAAGCTTGCATTGCAAGTGTATTGTAAACAAGATTTCAGATTTGTTAATACATTGTGCAGGTTTTTGAGTGTGGGGTTTTTCACCCGATAAGGGTTTTCCCCACTGTAAATCTTTGTCTCTCTTCTTTTGTCTTCCTTCTGGTTCATGTGTATTGCTGCAATATCTTGTTTATGTGTTTCATATTGCTGTAGTTGTAAGGATAAATTTGAATTTGTATAACTCTCCCCTCATTAGATTAGTGTAGGAAGCGATTTCTGCACACCTAGCTTCCTTTCAATTTTCATCACCCATGCATGTCACTCTAAAACCATGCAAGCATGCAGAAGCGGAAATAAGGACCAACTTTGCACATCAAAACACCAAAAAACATGCAAGAGCAATGGTTTTAACCAACCTTGCACATGAAACCCCAAAAAAATTCTAACACCTTAAAAAGGTCAAAATTGATATTTTGACAAACTTGTACCCTAAACGATTTTTACGAATCTCGAGGAATCAACTTAGGGGAATGTCACAAGCTATTCTATGGTGTCAAAAGACTTCACATGAGGCTAAGAGAACTTGCCTCGATTTGCAAACTTAGAGTGCAGACTACGAAACAGACAAGTTTCGTAGGGGTTGTCTACAAAATGAGCGCAACTAGTTTTGAGAACAACAAATTCCTCAACCCAATCGAAACCATGCACCTTAAAGACCTGGAAGACCCTTAACAGATAGTATGCCCTAGTCTGTGCATGCTTCCTATACCACACTATTTCTTCACGTGTCAGGTCGAGAATAAAGGGAAAGTATTTGACCACACTACCTGGCTTTTGCAGAAGATGGACATCTCTGGGCTGAGGCAACCCTGCTCCAAAGGTCACCATCTCCAACATTTCGTTCAACCCACTGAGCACACTAGGGATGAAAAGCCTACAGGTCACCACCTCCACCAAGGTCTTTGCCAAGTTTAAGTCCAACAGTGATGCAACAAACTGGGAACTAATGTCTTTGTCAACCTAGTATCCATCACTCCCCTCCATGAAAACCTTCCCTAGTACCATTTTGACCGCTCCTAGCACCAAATCATCCTGCATTTTAAGAATATGATTGAGGTGCAGGACTATGATCCCCCATAGGAAGGCCATCTACCTCTTGGAGCTCACCAAGCAAATGGGGGTATCCATCCCACCACACCTGATCCAATCTGTCGAATACAACACCTTTGGCTTTGCAGACATTATCAATGTGTAGAGACCAAAATGGAAATGAATGCTATAAAGAGAGTTGAGAGGCGATCGTTGGTCTGGACTCATGCCTTTTATTGATGGCAATGTCCTATCACACTGACAGATCCAGCCTGCCATCGTTCCTCTACAAATTTGCCTGAGTGTGAGAAACATTCCGACCATCGGCTTACATAAGCTGGGTGCAGTGCTTCTTGAAGCGAGTTAATGAGAAATGATTACTTATTTTAGCGCCACCCTGAAATGATAGGAATGGCATCCTCATTATTTTACCCACCTGACCACTCCTAACAAACTTTCCACCACCATGTGATGGAAAGTCGCCCGCCCTACCACCAACTACAATCCTTTCTATGTTTAGTTTGCGATCAGACCCCTTGGGTCGTAAACCTCCTTAACTATAATCCTGTTGGCACCAGTATTGGAGAGGAGATCTGCTTCTCAATTACCTTCCCTTAAGATATGATTGATTGTGACTCTCTTAAATTCATCTAACAAGTTAAGGGCCATTTCCAGTTTGGCTTGCAGCCTCCAATTTATCAATCTTATAGTTCTCAAATCGTTGATTACCAAAAGAGAGCTTCCTTCTATGGATAGATATCTGATATTGATGTCTTTGCACAATCTGAGCCTGAGAATAAGTTCATGTATTTCTACTTCGTTATTGGTGCCAGGGGAAGGGGAGTTGCTAGTTTTCCTATAGAGTTTACATTCGAGTCACGTATAATACACCCTGCTCCAGAAGGACCCAGATTTCCCCTGGCAGTAACATCGAAATTTAATTTGTGCCATTCTAGTTCTGGTGGAGTCCATTACACTGCTTTCCTTGCCTCTTGAGTTTTAGTGCCTCCTGATCCCATTTGCGGAGCAGGTTTTAGACCTAACCATCTTTTGATTATATCTACATCCCAACCAGTGAAATGTGATTGAGAAGATCCTCGCTCTTCAAGTCTGGAACTAACTCTCTCTACTATACTTGCTTCGACCTTATTCAGGAAGGATTATATTGGCATTTCTTTTTCTTGAAATATCCTTCTATTACATTCCTTCCAAATCTCCTAGATTAGGATGGAGGGTCCCGATATCCAAAGGCCTCCAAACATTTCCTTCTAACATAGGATGGGTCAAGTTGTAAGCTTCCAATCCAAAAGATTGCTAGGGGGCTAAGTACCATTGGAGCTTGTTGATTAACCATTGCCATCTTATTGATGAGTAAGAACAATGAAGAAATAGATGATCTCCATCTTCTTCCGACTCTTTACAGAGATTGCACCTGGAGGGTCCATCAAAGCCCATTCTTCTGAACCTATCAACTATGAGGGCTCTGCCTTGTGCAATAGCCGAAGTGAATATGCCTGCCTTGGGAAGGCATTGCTTATTCTAGTATAATTTAATTGGGACTTTACCTTCCTCTTTATTTGATCTGTTTAGAACTCTATATCCTTCTTTAACAATGTAATGACCATAAGGTGTAGCATTCCATCTGAGAGTGTCTCTTCCCTCCCTACTACAAATTATGCATAGGGCCATCAACCCTTCAAAGGATTCAATTTCTCTGTCATTAAGACCCAGATTCCACATTTCCATTTGGGAAGTGAATTCTCCTCTCGAGCTGTGAAAGAAAGGTAACCCCTTACTTTATCTCCCCACGCCTGTTTGGTGCGAAGCATAACTGTGGTTAATTCTTCTCTTCCAGCTAAGGCTGGGAAGCCTTCCTAGGAGTCTTCCTAGAACTTGGCATCCCCTCCAGCCTAAATTTCCCAAGTTAGGTGATTGGTTATCAAGCTGCGGCTGTTTTTGATGAAATTCCAAATTCTAGATCCATTCGGTAAAGATCTGGAAGTGAAGATGCTATTATCTTCTTCGTCAAGATATTTAGCTTTCAAAATCCTAACCCACTTTAATTCTAGTTTAGCATACATCAACCAAACCAACTTGGCTCCTAGTGCTTTGTTTTGCATGAGTAGGTTCTTTACTCGTGCCCCATCCTTTTCCTTTTGCTCACATATCTGATTCCACTTGATAAGGGGGTATTTGAATTGTTCTGAAGTTCCTTTCCATAAAAAAAGGTTCTCATCTTTTGATTAAGTTCCTTATTGATCCCACTTGCCAACGGCAAACAAGACATCATGTAGATGGGGATGGCTACTTTGACTACTTTAATCAAAGTTAACATGCCTGCCCATGTAATCCATTTGCTCTTCCATGACGCTAATCTATTCTTTACCCTCTCTAAAAGCGGATCCCATGTTTTCCCAGGTTGAATGCCCTTGACTAGAGGTAGCCCGAGGTATTTGCAAGGAAGAGCTACTCTTCTGAAGGCCATAATTCTCAAAATAGATATAGTTTTAATATAGATTTTTTTAATATATAAAATACATAACATAATATATTATAAAATGTTACATCTTATTTTGTTTTATTTCATGTATTTTTCTTTGTGATACCTTTTTATACAATATTATAAAATAATATTAAATATCATATAAAATATATTATAATATGAAAAAATTAGTGAGCGAATGCGAGGCTCTACCAAAACCCTCCCTCCAGATTGATGTTACATAGGAAAGCAAAAAAGAAGTTAAAGTTTTATCAGAGATTGCTCTAATTTATCACTTCATCGAGCTGAAGCTCAGCAAAAACCAAGTTAAGGACTAGGTGGAAGAAATCTGGCAAATCTAGTGCATCATCAAATTCCTTCCCAAAGGTTTTTTCCTCACCTCCTTTCTAACAACAACCAATCGTAACATGATTTTAAGGGGGAAGAATTGGACAAGAGCTGGTGTGCCACTGTACACGTAGAAATGGGCACCAAATTTTGATCTGACAAAATGCGATCCATATGATGAACCCAAATGGATCAGATTATACAATCTTCCACCAAAATTTTGGAGAGTATTGTCTTCTAAAAATTGGGTGGTCACTAGGAACAGTAATCTCAATTTCAATGAAGACCTATTCAATAGTGATTCTTATCTGTTTGCTAGAATTCTTGTGGTGACCATTTACAAGATTCCAAACGAAATCATTTTACACACTAAGGATTTTCAAAGGTCACATAAATTGGAGATCGAAGAAAGGTCTTTCTTCTACTTAAATTGTCACAGTCATAGCCACATCCAAGACACACACCTAAAGGAAAGGAAAGATTACAAAAATCTAAGACAGATTTTGAAGGCAAGCTTAATTCACAACCTTGCACACCTTCGAACACTGACACTCGCGGCTCTTAGGGTCAAGAGGCTAATCCAAATTGGGAAGAACTTATAGTGGGCAACACCCGTGCATTGAATCTCGCAAGTGAAATAGGCAATGAGGTTTCCCTATGAACACAAAACAATGCATTTAGTCCTGTCATTTTGAACTCTAATTTCTAGGATCACATCGCCCATCAAAAATTCAAAAATAATTTAGGTTCTTCAGAAGGAAGGACACCAAAGGAATCAACGATGGGTCCTTGTAAGAATAAACAATTATCTTCAGTAGGAAATTCACCAAGGATGGGAAATTGCATAACTAACATTAAATTATCAAAACATAGAATGGGTTGGTTTGATAGGTTGTCATTCAAATTTAGAAGGTGTAGATTATATCTTTATCCTTCCATAGAAGATCTGATTTTGGAGGAGGAATTGATTTTCTAAGATTTGAGATGCAAGGAATCACATGCACTGGTCGCAACTCGACTCTTCTCGGGATCATTCGCAATTTAATCATAAAGTGGGAGCTTCTAGAGAAACAGTTCTTACAAACAAAATAGCGAACAAGATGTCGATTAATTGCATTTGTTGGAATACAATGGATCACTGAGAGGGGGGTGAATTAGTGATCTATTAAAAGTAATTCATTCATTAGCCCAATAGTGCAAATGCAATTAACATCAACATATGGTATCCACCTTATTCTATAATCTTAAAAACTTTTCAAAGAAAAACAATATGAATGAACACCAAGCACAACATCCACACATGACACCAAAATTTACGTGGAAGCCCTATGAGGGAAAAAACCACTGAGAGTTGCTTGAGTCTATTGTTGAAATCCAACCTCAAAAGAAAGAAGATTAAAATTGTTTTAGAAGCACCCATTTCAAGGTATAACCACACCTAATACACTATTTTCAAGACACCAATCTCAAGGTACATTTCACACCTGATAAACAACATACTCTTCTTGAGGTACCAACCCCAATGAGGCATCAACCTCAATCAATGAAACTAAGACACCAATCTCCTAAGACTTGACAAGTTTATCATATGCAATCATTAATTCTAAACAATCTGATTTGCATCAATTTGAATCAAACATCCCCTCTGCTAAACAATCTTCTGTATACCTCTGTCCTCTCTACACACACACACATTAGATCAGCAAAATATTCTTCATAATAGTGCCCTTCTATTCATCTTTGTATCATGATCACTGCATAGTAAAATCCTCACATTTTTCTTCCATTCATAGTCTTAAAACAATTCAAAAACATATAAATAAAATATATGTAATAGTCAAAAGCAAAGATCTCTCTCTGTGTGTATCTACACTCCTAGATCAACATCTCAATGGCATCTTTTACAAAGTAATGAAACAACATGTCATTTTGACTACAATGGCATCATGAACTACAATCCATCTCAGACACATTCTTCCTTGTTGTCTCTAACTTTCACTCAACACAGAATATATGTTAGGCATCATAGAAATATATAAAACTTCCTGAATCAAAGGCATATCTACATCTTCTTGAACCCACATCAATTCCTTACAAAATGAGAGCACCAACTTCAATGACAAAGAAAACAATTAAGCACAGTACTACTCTACCCATGAAGACATACATATACTTACAAAATGAAATCTTGCATTAATTCATATCACCTTTAGTCTCTTCAAGGACCTGCACATTCAATGTAGAAGACCCTGTTCATGAAATCATAAAATTGTCCTATACTCTGGCATATTCTCTGCAACATCATAACTCTTTGTCACACTGTTTTACTCTTCTTTTAAATGCCCACTGCATATCAAAAGTATCTCATTCTATTTGATCTAATTTTGTATATATATTTTACTGATAAGATCATCATCCTAAAAGATACAACCCTCTGCAGATAAAAGTAATACTTTGTTCTCCTTAACATAAAAAACTATCCTTTTTCATCTTCTCCAACTCCATATCACATTCAGAAACCTCACCATTCTACTCTTGGTTGAAACTAACAACCCACAGAATATGATGTAGTTACAAAACTGACATAACAAACTTCTTTACATAGTACACTGTCAAACCACTATCAAAGTCCAAACACCAAAGAAGTCTGTTGGAATTTGAAACACATTTAAACTGCCACCGTTGATTGCCCTATTTGCACTAGAGAATAAATGAATGCAAACCTTTGATTTATTTTGGTGCTCTAACCTCAACACTTCAACCAGAGAATCCAGTAACTGTTAGGAGAGGAAGCATATTGCCCCATGAAGATAAAGACGTTAAGATATAACTTAAGTGACTTGTAACCTTTAATAGCAAGTCAACGCCCAAACATAAATAAAGTAACTTCCCATCGCAATATAAGTTTTAGTTTAGACTAAGGGTTTGCAAAGAGCACTTAGGGTTTGTTGGTTAACAAATTTGTCACTTCCAATTTATACTCTTTGCCCACAAGAATGAGAAATAGACCAATAGTTGAGACACTTGCAATGGATAGTTGCAAGTGCTCTCTGCTTATTTTACAAGGCGCAACTACCTTTGAATAGTTTGGAATGAATGGAAACCGGGTGTGTTTTTAACTAGAAAGCTGGAAAGGTACCCTACCATCTACCCATAACCATGAAATAGATGTGAAAGATTGAATTCAGAATGGAGGGGAATGCAAAACGAATGACACAAAGTTCACTTATTCTACACTCGTAGCTGGGAACAAGAAAAGATTAAGCAGCAAATCTCTTCAACGAATGAATTGTCCTGAAAACAAAGTTCTAGAAATAATCACACACACACACACACACAGCCTAATATAACAGATAGACACAAAAAAGTGATTACAAAGAAACAAAGTTCAATTTCAACCAAAAGAAGATACTGATAAATGGAAAGATTTAGAATATCTCTTTATTTCTTCAATGTTCAACATGTGCTAAAAGTCACAAACTTCTGATACAATCAGACTGAATGAGAAAGAAAAACAAAACTCCCCTTCTTCCCTACCCCCGAACTTAAAAAGATCCCCCCCTAAATAAGCCTTTCGTGAGTTTTTAAAGGCTTCTCCTTTGCTTCTGTAACTGATTCTTGGAAAATAGGTTACAATAAAGAGAATCTTCTTTTTAACTTTCCATTCCCGTAACCTATTTTTGAAAATGTTTTCCTATTTGCCAACAATATCTATAAGGATGGGCTTTGGATTTTTTCCAGTAATTGAAAACTGAAAAGACTCAAATGGAAAAACAAATTGGGGCCTCTATTAAGGACCGACACCATATTGAGGTTGAAAAACTTAAGATCATTACAAGTATCCATATGCCATATGACTAGGTGTTTTCCTCAGTTCAAGTCCTGCATGAATATATTGGATAACTGAAGACTGTAGCTCTAAATTGAGTAATTCACAGACATCCACCAAAGATTTAATACCCCCAGAATATCCATTTTATGTTGACCTTGAAAAGTCAGTTTGCAGAGAAAAATCATTGGGCACTAAAACTGAAATTTCTTTTAACATGGCAGCCAATCTCAAAGTATCGATGACTCCTTTTAAAAGCTTCAACAAAAACAAAACTCTATCTATAATCAAAATGTCTAATAGGTCAATTGGTATAAATTTTCACCATATTCCATGTATGCCTGCTAGAACTTATACAAATTGCCATCATGCCTTCCGTGGGGATGCATTTCCTTGAGGGATGATGTTAAATGGCTTGGATGCCATGTCCTTGGTTGCACATTTACATACATGTCTACCAGAGCATTACCACTTCTCAAAGCCTTCTCATTCGATAATGACTAAGATACGTTCCAAACTCCATTTATTGAACAAGATGACCCTTTGAACATGCAATTCTAATACCATCAGATACTAATTTTCCTAGTCACAGTATCCGCACTGAGTAAGTGTATTGAATCAATGAAAAGTTCTCTATGTGCACCAATAACAATCTTACAGCCAACAAAAAGCAAGCTTCTCTCCTCCACATTTAGCCTTCGGTCCAATTTGACAACATTCTCTATTGACTGCACCGCGAGACTACTCCTTTGAGGTAATCTGTCAAAAAGTTTGTTTGCTGAGTCTTCCAGCATTTCGAGGCATAATATCTGATAAAACAAATGCCATGTTATTTTGATTTTATGGATGTCCATAACCTTTGGAAGCTCACACGATGGCACAACCAAGAAGGATGCTGGCAAACGTTGTGGAATCTAACTTCGCGCATGCCGGTTGCATCTGTTTAAAAGTTTCTAAGATCTTTAACTGCAATGAAGCATTGTTCTTTGGGCATCAGGACGGCCGCTTTGTAATACCAATCTTTCGTTCATCGCCTTCAATTACCATGATGTGCCTCACTGTCCTAGTAGAAAGGCTTGCAGGCAACTTAATGAGCTCTTCAATAAATACATTTCATGTGCATACTGTGATTATCAAGGTGTTTTATTAAACAATTTATGAGCTTCTCTATGATAATGTAGTGACTCTCAGAGAGACAACCTCTTGACCTGATAATGTTTTACTTTTACGCCTTGTATACCATTTCTTGAGCAGCAGTCTATCATTCAACCAACACCGATGCTTTTGGATGCTTTCATGAATTCCTCATGTGGATCATTCGAAGTATGTGGGGCATCTGCAACCTGGTCTATCACTGACTCAAGCACAGGCTTTAGAATTTGAACTTACACTTGCCAAAATGCATTTGCTTGGAGGTATTCTTTCAAACAGCTCACGAGCTCTATCTGTGCTTCCACATATGCATACGTGTCTGCCAGAGCATTTCAGACTCTAATAGATGCAAAAATCTTTGATTCCAACGGAGTAGGCAATGAAGAATGCTGGCAGAGGAATGAAGTCAGCAAGTTGGGAATTTTATGAATTTAAAAACCTTATGTTAGGGGTTCGGGATTTCTAAAAACTCCTGACCCAGTGACTTCATAAGAACGTTTCCCTTCATAAAGTTCTAAAAACAATATGACTCCCGACAACAAAGGGATAACATTAAAATATGACTTTTGTAAAAGCCCTCTTCTTTTGAAACATTAGGTTTTATAATAGGTCCTTCAATAACATCGCCCAAACCTTATACAATGTTTACTCTAATAGATTAATTTTTCAATCCAACGGGAAGCAATTTGTGCCTATTTGTGATAACAAAACCTTTGTTTATTCCTCTGAAACTATGTCTCGGCCATAAAGATAAAACCTTCATAATTTCTACATAACACCTCCTTTTGGCATGAAATTTGGATAGCAGGGTAATTGAACCTTCCTGAGCAAAACCCAGAAAACATTTAACCTCCAAGAGCCAAAATATCCGATTTTTGCTCCGTTTGCAAATCCTGGACGGGGGAATGTGAAGCTGAGAATCTTGCAAACGGTGAGGCTTCTTGGCTCAAAATCTAGGCATATTGTGTGTATTGCAGTTATAATTAGGCCCATAAAAGGATTTTAGACCAGCTCTTAAGGATTTTTATTTTTTAATTGTTTTTGAGAAAGTGGCAGGGTAAGGCAGACAAAGGGGAATGCATTTAAAATTTTAAAAAATTTAGGTTCAAATTTTGAGGCAACAGGGTTTCAAAAATAGCACTAGGGTTTTTAGGAATATAAAATCTTAGGTCTTCAAAAATAGAAGAAACCTGATGATGTCTCTCTAGATGAGTGGGATAGACTAAATAAGAAGGCACAAGGAACCATCCAGTTGTGTCTTTTAGACTCTGTCCTGTTGAATGTCACAAAGGAAGAGACTGCATACAAGTTGTGGAAACGGTTGGGTGAGATCTATCAAGCCAAGAGTATGGTAAATAAACTTTATTTAAAAATGCAAGAAGGGGAATCAGTTGTAGAGCATTTAAATTCTTTTAATTTGTTAGTGAGTCAACTTGATTCAGTAGATGCTGAAGTTAGTGAGGAAGATAAATGTATCTTACTTCTTTGTTCTTTACCTGAATCTTGGGAGAATGTTATCCTTGCTATCATTGCTAACCTTGTGGATCCGAAGTTGGATGCTCTTGTTTCAGTGCTACTGTCACAAGAATTGAGGAAGAACAGTTCAGATAGTTCAGGGGATGCTCTCAGTGTCAGAGGAAGGTCTAAGGAAAGAGGACCTAAAGGAGATCAGAAAGGGGCTAAGGACAAGTCCAAGGGCCGATCTAAGACTCCTAGTAAAAAGAACAGAGTTAAGTGTTGGAATTGCGATAAAAGGGGACATGTAAAGAAGGAGTGCAGAAACCCCAAGAAATAGTGGGAGAGTGCTTCGGATAAGTCCTCGAATGCAGGTGAAGAAGTTTTACTTTCTGCATGTAATCTTGTTTCTAATGATCACTGGTTGGTTGACTCAGGATGCTCGTTTCATATGACTCTGCATAAGGAATGGTTCTCCTCATATGAAGAATATGATGGAGGTAATATCTACCTTGGTGCTAACTCTACATATCCGATTGTCAGGAAAGGAAAAGTATTGTTGTGTTTCAGTGATGGGAGGATTAAAACCCTCCCTGGTATTTTGCACATTCCTGGATTAGCTAGAAATCTGATTTTAGTTTCGAAGTTGAATGATTTGGGAATGCATGTGACATTTGACAAGCATGGTTGCAAATTAGTGAGAGGGAACTTGGTAGTAGTGAAGGGGAAGAGATTCAGAAGCCTGTTCAAGCATGAAGCCACTACAGTTTATAATGCCTCTTATGTATCTGAGGCTAATACTGAAAATGCATATATGTTGTGGCACCGTAGATTGGGCCACGCAAGTAATAATGTACTGAAAACTATTAAGAATAAAAATTTGTTGGATAGTTTCTCTTATTTTGATGAGCACTTTGATTTTTGTGAGCATTGTGTGTTTGGTAAACAAAACAGAAAATCATTTCCTTCAGGAAGCAATAGAGCAAAAGAGAAGTTAGAAATTATTCATACGGATGTGTTTGGACCCATGGATAATGAATCTATTGGGAAATCGTGTTATTTTGTAACCTTCATTGATGATGTATCTAGATTTACATAGATTTATTTTATGAAGCATAAATCTGAAGTTTTCACTAAGTTTAAGGAATTCAAAGTCTTAGTAGAGAACCAATCAGGTTTAAAGATAAAAATATTAAGATCTAACAATGGAGGGGAATATTGCTCTAAGGAATTTGATGAGCTTTGCAAGCATGCAGGTATAATCAGACAAAAGACAACTCCGTATACACCACAATAGAATGGTGTTGCAGAAAGGATGAACCGAACAATTATGGAAAGGGCCAGAAGTATGCTTAGTGATGCGCAGTTGGATAAATGCTTTTGGGCAGAGGCTGTGTGTACTTCTTGCTACTTGATAAACAGATCTCCTTGTAAGGCTCTTGATTCAACACCTTATGAAGTGTGGACAGGTAAGAAACTTTTTGTTTCTCATTTAAGGATTTTTGGCTATGAGGCTTTTATTCATGTGCCTAAGGAAAAGTGATCTAGGTTGGATCCAAAGGCTGAAAAGTGTACATTCATTGGATATGGTGATAATGTCAAAGGTTATAAGCTTTGGAATCCACTAACCCACAAGATTATCTTTTCTAGAGATGTTATTTTCAGGGAACTTAGAGCTATTTCTGAACCTGAGCAGCCAAAAGAAAAAGATGAAAAGGTAAACAAGGTGCACTTTGATTTAGAGTAGCAAGATGCACCTCAGGAAGAACACAATGATGGATTAGGGGGTCAAGAAGAAGAAGAAGATTCGAGTAGTTCTGATGAAGATGAATCTGTTGTGATAGAAAAAGTTGGTACAGATGATCATACAGAAGAACGAGTAGAGTCTCTTACTCCACCATTGAGGAGATCCACAAGACAATAGAATCTAGTTGATAGGTATAGCCCACCAGATTTCTGTTGTGTAAATGCTTTATTGAGTACTAACGATGAACCTAGATCCTACAGGGAAGCTATTTCTGCAGATGATAGTTAGTCTTGGTAACTAGCCATGTAGGAGGAGATGATGGCTTTAGACTCTTGTAACACCTAGGATCTTGTTCATTTTCTCAAAGGAAGAAAGGCCATAGGTTGTAAGTGGGTCTTCAAAAGGAAATTTGGAGCAGACGGGTCATTGGAAAAGTACAAGGCTAGACTGGTAGCCAAGGGCTACTCCCAGAGAGAGGGAGTTGATTTTGGTGAGATATTCTCTCCTGTTGCTAAATTGATTTCTATTAGATTTCTCTTATCCATTCCTATAGCTTATGATTGGGAGATTGAGAAAATGGATGTTAAGACTGCATTCTTGCATGGAGATCTTGAAGAAGAAATTTATATGCAACAACCTATAGGTTTTGAGGTAAAAGGAAAAGAACATTGGGTTTGCAGGTTAAAAAGGTCTCTCTATGGTTTAAAACAGTCCCTCAGAATGTGGTATCAAAAGTTTGATTCATTTGTTTTGAAATTGGGTTTTGTTAGAAGCGAGGGGGATCATTGTGTTTACATTTATTGTGTTGATGATTCTATACTGGTTATTGCTTTGTATGTTGATGACATGTTATTTTTCAGCAATACTAAGGGTATGGTCAGTGAGCTTAAAGCCCAACTTTCAGGTGCATTTGAGATGAATGATCTTGGTGCTACAAGGTATATTTTGGGAATGGAGATTAGGAGGGATAGAGTTAACAGAAAGCTTTGGTTGTCACAAAGTAAGTATGTGAATACTATTTTTCAGAGGTTTAGTTTACAGGACTGTAACCCAGTTAGAGTTCCTTTACCCATTGGTAGTAAGCTTTCATTAGATATGTGTCCAAAGACTGAGGATGATCTTGAGGATATGTCTAATGTGCCATATGCTAGTGTTGTAGGGAGTTTGATGTATGCAATGGTTTGCACTAGACCAGATATTGCCCAAGCAGTGGGAGTTTTGAGTAGATTTATGTCTAACCCTGGTAGACAATATTGGAACTATGCGAAGAGGGTGTTTAAATATCTTGCAGGTACTCCTGATCATTGTTTGGTTTATTCTGGTACTGATAGTGCTGATAAATCTTTGGACATACAAGGTTTTTTTGATGTAGATTGGGCAGGTGACTTGGATAGTCGAAGGTCCACTAGTGGATGTGTTTACTTTGTTTGGAGGTACAGTGAGTTGGATGAGTAAGAGGCAACCCACAGTTGCTTTGTCCACCACAGAAATAGACTATATGGCTGCTACTCATGTCTCTAAGGAGGTAGTTTGGTTGAGGAGACTGTGTACAGGTATTGGTTTTGATTGTAGGATTATTCAGATTGGTTGTGATAGCTAAAGTGCTATCTGTTTGACCAAGAATCCCATGTATCATGCTCGGACTAAGCATGTTGATGTTCAGTATCACTTTGTTCGAGAGTTGGTTGCAAATGGAGAGATTGAGGTGAAGAAGATAGATACTCAGGAGAATGTTATAGATTCATTGACCAAGCCTGTGAGCACAGAGAAGTTCGTGTGGTGCAGAGAGGCCATGGGCCTTATTTCTAGTGTCTGCTTATTTTCATTTGATTTCCTATGGGTTGATTTACAATATATAATGTCAATTGGGAGAATGTTGGGATAAGGTGCCATTAACCTTGTAAATCCCAATATTGTATTTATTCCATTTATTATGTAATTTGTAATTATGTATGAGGAGATGTATTAGTTTCACTAGCAGGGCTAATTTTGGAGTCACCAGAAGTTATTACGGAGTGACTTTTACTATTGGCAAATGTAAAAACTCATGGTAAATGAGGATAGGCGTGATCCCTTGAGGAATATACTATTTTTGGCATGTATGAAAACTGTCATAATGTTTGGTGAATGAATCTATGACAGCTGCAAGTTGTCATAAGATTATGAGATTCTATGACGCATATGACAAATATGTTAGTTGTATATTTGCTATATTTAGCCCAAGGTTCCTATCATGGAAAGATACTCTTTTGTGTAATCTATGACGGTTATGATGCATCATAGGATGTTGTAAGAGGCCAGATTTAGTCTTGGGCATCCAACCTTTGCATGGCTATTTTTGGATAAGTGTAAGATGCTTGTAAGATGGTAATTAATGTTTACAGGTTGGAGAATCTTAGGAGAGAGAAGGTGAACGCCTAAGATGAGTTAGAAAATGTTTGTATAAGTATTTTCCATGCATTAGTTGCTGCAATATATATTTTAGGTACTCGGGTGCTACTGGAATGCTGCCAGATTGAAGACTGGTGGAAAGAGTTGAAGTGTTGTTGTATTGTAAACCATTTTCAAATTAATACAAACATTGGGCCTCTTTCCTGTGTGGATTTTTTTACCTGAAAGGGTTTTCTCCATGTTAAACATTGTGTTATGTGTTCATATTTCTGATTTTGCATTTCTGTGAAGCATAGTTTTGTTTCTGTGTTACAATCTCCATTAATAACACACAGTTAAAGATTGTAGAAATTTATATTGAATCAAATTTCCATTGAAGTAGTGTTGCTTTCATTTCTAACACTCAAGACTACTCCTTTGAGGTAATCTATCAAAAAGTTTGTTTGCTGAGTCTTCTAGCATTTCGAGGCATAATATCTGATAAAACAAATGCCATGTTATTATGATTTTATGGATGTCCATAACCTTTGGAAGCTCACACGATGGCACAACCAAAAAGGATGTTGGAAAATATTGTGGAATCTGACTTTACACATGCCGGTTGCATATGTTAAAAGTTTCTAAGACCTTTAACTGCAATGAAGTATTGTTCTTTGGGCATCAGGACAGCCGCTTTGTAATACCAATCTTTCATTCATCGCCTTCAATTACCACGATGTACCTCACCATCACAGCAGAAAGGCTCATAGGCAACTTAATGAGCTCTTTAATAAATACATTTCATGTGCATACTATGATTATCAAGGTGTTTTATTAAACAGTTTATGAGCTTCCCTATGATAATGTAATGACTCTCAGAGAGATGGCCTCTTGACCCGATAATGTTTTACTTTTATCCCTTGTATACCATTTCTTGAGCAGTAGTCCATCATTCAACCAACAATGATGCTTTTGGATGCTTTCATGAATTCCTCATGTGGATCATTTGAAGTATGTGGGGCATCTACAACCTGGTCTATCACTAGCTCAAGCACAGGCTTTAGAATTTGAACTTACACTTGCCAAAATGCATTTTCTTGGAGGTATTCTTTCAGATGGCTCATGAGCTCTATCTGTGCATCCACATATGCATACGTGTCTGCCAGAGCATTTTAGACTCTAATAGATGCAAAAATCTTTGATTCCAACGGAGTAGGTAATAAAGAATGCTGGCAGAGGAATGAAGTTGGCAAGTCGGGACTTTTATGAACTTAAGAACCTTATGTTAGGGGTTCAAGAGTTCTAAAAACTCCTAACCCAGTGACTTCATAAGAACTTTTCCCTTCATAAAGTTCTAAAAACAATATGACTCCTGATAACAAAGGGGTAACTTATTAAAATATGACTTTTGTAAAAGCCCTCTTCTTTTCAAACATTAGGCTTTATAATAGGTCCTTCAATAACATCACCCAAACCTTATATAATGTTTACTCTAATAGATTAATTTTTCAATCCAACGAGAAGCAATTTGTGCCTTTTCATGATAACAAAACATTTGTTTATTCCTCTGAAACTATGTCTCGGCCATAAAGACAAAACCTTCATAATTTCCACATAACACCTCATTTTGGCATGAAATTTGGATAGCATGGTAATTGAACCTTCTTAAGCAAAACGCAGAAAACATTTAACCTCCAGCAGCCAAAATATCTAATTTTTGCTTCACTTGCAAATCATGGACGGGGGAATGTGAAGCTGAGAATCTTGCAAACGGTGAGGCTTCTTGGCTCAAAAACTAGGCATATTGTGTGTATTGTAGTTATAATTAGGCCCATAAAAGGATTTTAGACCAGCTCTTAAGGATTTTTTATTTTTAATTATTTTTGAGAAAGTGGCAGGGTAAGGCAAACAAATGGGAATGCACTTAAAATTTGAAAATTTTTAGGTTCAAATTTTAAGGCAACAGGGTTTCAAAAATAGCACTAGGGTTTTTAGGAATATAGAATCTTAGGTCTTCAAAAATTTGCCAACCCTAGTGTTAACATATAAACCTTAATTGTTGCAGAGAGGTAATAAAAGAATAAAGATATTTTAGGGTTCTTAGAAATATTAGGGAATTAGGTCTTAAAGAACTTGATAAACCCTAGATAGCACATTTGCAAACCAACCTTATGAAGATATAGGATAATCTTGTTTTGATCTTCAAAAACATGAAGTCAAACCTTCTAATGCATATATACCTCCTGATATAGATGTAGAATGAAGTCAAACCTTCTAAGGTAGAGTAAATATACCTTCTAAGACATGTTCACAACTCCCAATCAACACACCTTGATAACACATGTCATACATAAGTACATCTTGTCATACCTTGATACTGCCATACTTTGATCAACACGATTCAAATATTCTCCATTCAAACTCTATGATTTGTGAACCATAAACACCATGAAGTGATTCTGATATCATAGTCATAATCAACAATACTCTTGGACATCCTAGTGCTAACAAATTGCCAACAACCTCATGCTCTTTTGACCAACATACCCTCTGTCATCTTTTGACATCTCATGCATCTATGATCAACATACTTTGATCACCTTATTTCGATAGTTGATAGTCAATAATACTAATGAAAAACCAATCAAGTATGAACTCCTGAAGCTCCTAAAGCATGATCATAACAAATACTGAAGCATGAACACATAACAAATATTGAAGGATGAACACCATAACAAGCATCAACTCAAACCAACTTTTGACATTAATGACAAATAAACATCAATAACATTTGCATTTGCCAAGCTAAAGAATTAGAGGATGATGAGGATGAAAGAGAGCAAGAGGAGGAAGATGAGGAGGACAAAGAGGAAAGAGAGAATGAGGAGGATGAAGAGGAGCAACATGAAAATATGGTTGAAGACCCAAAAGTACAGATTACGAAGCTCTTCAACACAGGCTCTAAGGTTGTGACTAAGGGAATCTACAAACTTATCGAGGCACATGTCTTCAATGGTAATCATATCTAGGATGGGTTCATATACAAAGAGTTACTAATGAATTAAGTACTAATCTTGGGAAGGAAGAGCAATAGAAAACTTTTGTGAACCAACTTTGTTAAAGCCAACTATGTGAACACAACAAAGGCCACCATTTCCAATTTGAATAAATGACTGACCTATGGTTTGATGGTCGACGTCTTTGATGTAGCTGCATTAAACAAAAACTAGGTGGTAGACCAAGCTTTGGCAATCTACAGACAAGGTATTTAGAGGAATAACATGGAAATGTTTGCCTATTTTTTAAGTCAATACGGGGATCTACTTTCCCCATCCTATATGGAAAGAGCAAGTGAATTGGCTAAGGGATTTAGATTCCTCTAGCACTATGTCCAATAGCTTAGTATTATCTCTATACTATGTAATTGGTTGACCTCGGCCATTTTTTATTTATGTACCTGGTTTGGTTTCTTATTTTAATATATCTGTTGTCATACTGGCATCACTTACTCATCAATATATATATATAATATTTATATTAATTTATAACTTTGATCATATTTATTTTATATAAAATATTTAAAATAAGTCTATTTATTGTTATGTAGTATATTTAATATAATATCAATTAGTGAATATATTTTTAAAAACAATATTATATTATATAAATCATATATTTATATTAAATATTTAATTGTAATTTAAATATATTTATTTTATAAAAAAATAGTCATGGTGAGAAGCAACAGCTACCTACAGAGAAGCAACAGTAACTTGCAGAATCACAGAAGGAGCGCAAATCGATTCTGGTTACTCCAGAAAGATACAGGAGGGACAAGACAACAAGGAACTTATGGTAAAAAAGATCTTGCTGAAAATGAGAAAGCAGAGGTGAATAATAGAGGAGAGGTTTTAACTGGAGCAAACATGACCAAACTGGGCATTAGGAAAGTAGGGCACAGACTTTTCATAGGCCAAAATAATAGGGAGAATCTCCAAGTTTTTGGAAATCAAAAGGGGTTTTAGAATAGGGGTCAGAGGTTTGAAACCAAGGGTGGTATCAATGAAAGGAAGAATTGGGGACCTAGGAAAAACCTAGGCAACAAGTTGTTTGTCATGCCAGAGGAATGTATAGCCATTGGAGTAGAGCGATTCAAGGATCGAGCCCTGTTGGTGAAATGGTGTGGAGAAGGAGTCTCAAGTGCGAAGATAATGGAATGGTGGCTTTAATCCTATGCTAAACACGGATGCATCTGCCCCTTGGCAAACTCTTTCTTTCTCCTAGAGTGTATTTCTAGAGAACTAAAAATGAAAATACTATATGGAGACCCGATCTTTTTTCATGGATCAAGCTTCCATTGATTAAATTGGTCACTGGCCTTTAATCCTATGGAAAACTAATTTTCAAAAACTCTGGTGTGGGTAAGCTTGAAGGACCTCCCCATAGAGTTTTGGGATGTAAAAGCCCTAATCAAGATTGGAGATGAACTAGGAGGTTTTATCAATGTCGAGGAGGCATTTCTTAATGGAAAATCTGGGGCAACAACAAACATTTGTGTGGAAATGGATTCAGCCCTAGGTTTATATCAAGACTTAGAGATTTTCACAAAGTTTGGTAAATGGACTCAAAGAATCACTCAAGTGGATGGTCAAAGGATAGGAAAATTTCTGTTGAGAAGGAGTTTTGAAGCAGGATCTTAAGGGATGTCTCCCAACAGCAAAGCACTTCCAATTTCAACAAAAGAAATCAAAAACTCTATGGAACACCCCTTAGAAGCAGATCATCAACAGGCAAGAAAGGCTATGGAGATGGAGATAGTCCAACAAGGCTTGAAGATGCATGGAAGTGGGGATGGGCTAGTGGTCACAAAAACTCAGGTAGTGGAAACTTCCCAAGAGCTGGAAGCAGTTAGAGTAGATCAAACTAGAAGATCTTCTCCGCTTGCTGAAAGTGATGTAGTAGGACATGATCAAGTGAAACATAGAAAGGAATCCTTAATAGAAGAGAGAAGGGCTTCCCCCAATAAGGAAAAAGGCAACTTAAAGGCAAGGGATGAAGAAACAAAGGTATTTCCTCCCATTTTAAGAGCAGAATAGCCTTCTCAGGCTTCAAATGAGGCTTCTACCTTGGAAGTCTGTGGAACATAAGTTGAAACTCTACTAGAAGAGTAGGTGATGGAGGAATCCTCTGAGCTTATGGACAATTTGATTAAAAACATAGAGATGTCAGAATCCTTGGAAGCTTTTCAAGAAGACCAAACAGACAACAGGATGGTGCTGTGGAATGCTCTTGAAGAGGAAGCAGACCTAATTGAAAGTGAAAATAATACACTATTTGGGACCATTGAAATCCTAATGAAAGCTATTCAGTTAGAGGTCAGTGGAAAGCTCGAGCTAACACCTTCTTCCTCTAATATGCAGACTCTAGACTGTGGGCACAGAAAGACCCCTAGCAGAAAGTCCATCAAAGAACTGAGGGACAAAGATGGTGATGCGAAGGGTCAAGCAAAGATCTTGTGGATGCTAAGATCAGGGAAGGGGACTCGCCTTCTCAGGGAGCCATGAAAATCATAACATGGAATGTTAGGGGCCTCAATTCCCCTAACAAATAATGTTTATTCAAATGGAGGATCAAACTAAGTCAAGAAACAATTTTCATCCTTCAAGAAACAAAATTGACCAAGGTGGATTTTGAAATCTTTAAAAGAAAGCTAAGAAATTGGAATGTAATTTTAGTTCAGGCTCAAGGTGCTTCAGGAGGATTAGCTATATTCTAGGAAGCAAAATCAGTCTCCATTCTTAAAGTTGAAGGTAGTCTAAATTGGTTGGCATGCAAGGTGAAGAGTTATAATTCTCAACTAGAATTTTTACTTCTCAATGTATATGGTCCTAACAACTATAAACAGAAATGAGAAGCATGACAAGAGCTGATGGTTTCCTTTCTAGAAATCAACAAAGTCAAGTGATACTGGGAGGAGATTTCAATGCTATTCTTGGTGTCGATGATAAAAGAGGTGGAAAAGGCTCTGTCTCACAATCATAGAAAGATTTTGCAGATTGGGTAGGCAAAAATGGCCTTATGGAGCTTCTCCCTATGAATAGTAAGTACACTTCGACTAATAGAAGGATGGGTTTTAGTCACATAGCGAAGAGGTTGGACATATTTTTCTTTGCAGGGGATTTGTCATCCTTTCCCTTTGAGCTAGTTAACTCTATTGTACCATGCTCTGGCTTGGATCATTTCCCAGTGTAGGTGGAGATCTTGGGAGAAAAAAAACCTTATAGGTGCCCTTTTAAATTTGAAAATATGTGGCTGTAGGAGCCAATTTTTTTAGATTTAATCAAGGAATGGTGGAGGGATCAAAGATCTTCATCTTTGTGTCAAAACTCAAAAGCCTAAAACAGAAACTGAAATAGTGGAACAAGAATCATTTTAAGGATATATTTTCAAGTAAAAAAGAGGTAGAGGAAAAGTTATAGGCTTTGGAAGATAGGGTCATAAGGGATGGCATGGATTCGGGGAGCTTCATAGAGGAAAAACAACTCATGACAAAGTTGGAGGATATATTATCAAAGGAGGAGATTTTTCGGAGACAAAAATCCAGAGAGACCTGGATTAAGGAGGGTGATAGTAACACCAAATTCTTTCATAACAACACCAAACAGAGGAGATTAGTGAATAGAATTTCCTCCCTAAAAAGACCTGATGGCTCACTAGAAGAATCGGCCCCAGAAATCGTCAAAATGGTGGTCTCATATTTTAAGAATTTGCTTATAGCAGAAGAAGGATCCCTAATACATCCTCAAAAGGAGTTTCTTTAGAGCATCCTAAGAATTTTTAAAGAAGACCAGAACAGATTCTTAACTCAGGATTTTTCAGAAGAAGAGATCAAATCAGCCCTCTTTCAAATGCATCCAGACAAGGCCCCTGGCCTTGATGGATGGGTAGCCAGATTCTTTCAAAAATGATGGGAGATTTTAGGTAAAGAGATGGTAGAGGCTATTAATGTAGCAAGGAACTTAGGGCATCTTTTACGTGAAGTAAATAACACCTTCATAGCCTTGGTCCCAAAGAAACAAGAAGTATCATCATTGGATGATTTCAGACCCATTTCCTTATGCAATACTTTATATAAGGTAATGACAAAAGCAATGGCAAATAGACTCAAATCCATTCTACCAGACGTCATCTTGGAGGAGCAGTCCAGTTTTGTGCCAGGGAGATCAATATTGTATGGGGTAATTATAGCCCAGGAAGTGATACATTCAACTCAGTCAACAAAAAAGTCAGGGATGATTGTAAAATTAGATATAAAAAAGGCATATGATAGAGTAGATTGGAGATTTCTCATGAAGGTGATGGAAGCCTTTGGTTTTAACAAGAAATGGTTGAATTGGGTCTTTCAATGTATCTCTACTCCTAGATTTTTAGTCTTAGTAAATGGATCCCCTAAGGGCTTCTTTGAAACATCAAGAGGGATATGCCAGGGAGGTCCAATGTCTCCTTTTTTGTTTATAATTATGGCAAAAGCATTAGGGAGATCAATTTCAAAGTAATTAAATTTGGGGATCTTACAAGGATTGGAAGTCACAAGCTCACTCCTATCTATTTCACATCAATAATTTGCTGATGATACTATGTTATTTGGAGCAGTAAAATGCAAGGAATCATAAGGATTTAGAGACATTCTGAACTTATACACCTCAGCGGTGGGTCAGGGGGTGAGTAAGGAAAAATCATAGATGTTTTTTATAAACACATAACTGCAGATGGAGAAAGATATCATGTAGATTTTAGGCTTCAAAAAAGGTTAGCTCCCCTGCACATATCTAGGTTTCCCTCTAACGAAAGGTTTAAGAGCATCAACTTTCTGGGAATCTTTGATCCAAAAGATGGGGGAAACGATAACATCTTTGAAAGGAAAACAGTTATTCTAGGTGGGAAGGTTAACAATGATAAAAGTAGTCATCTTAGCAATGCCCATTTATATCATGTCTTGCTTGGCGCTTCCGAAGGGAGTAGAAAATAAAATGGATCAGATAATGCATAAATTTTTCTGGTAAGGAACGAGGGAGAAGGATAAAATAATGCTTGTAGCCTGGGATAAAATTTGCACCTCAAAGAAAGAAGGTGGAGTGGGCTTGAGAATTCAAGCAATTCAGAATAAAGCCCTAGGTGCCAATTTGATTTGGAGGATGTTTAAAGAACCCCATAGAAAATGGGCTCAGATATTGAGGGGCAAATATTTGGGAAATGTCCCCTCGGAGGAGATTTTAACTTCATCAAATTCCCCTAAAGAGTCAAGGATATGGAATTTCATGAGCAGTTGTAAGATAATCATTTTAGATTTGCTCTCTCGGAATGTTCATGATCGAAGTAAATGTTGGGCTTCTCTCAGTTGTTTGTCCTTGATGCCAAAATCCACTACTGGTACTTGTTGATTCACTTTGATGATATTTCTCATGCTCATGTTGATCCACATTGCTCATGTTGGTTTTGGTTCACACTGCTCATGTTGGTTTTGGTTACATTACTTTGGTTATATTGTTTACCTTGGTGATTACCTTGGTACCCTAGTTAACCTTCTTGGTTTATTTGATATGCTATTCATCTAACCATGACATACAAGAGCATTTTCATGATGACGGTTGATCTTTATAGTATGCATATCACTTCAGTTGATTCACATCACTTCAGTTGTCGGATGATGCTTCAGACATTGACCATGTGGACTCTATGACATTATGCTAAATGGGTACTATGACTTTATGATAACAGTGACAATTTTATCATATGCCATGGGTTGGCATTTTGATCATATTCAGTTTGATATCACTTTGGTAGGTGATGTTATGATCTATTTTTCTCTTGGCACAAGTGTTTGGTTTCATGTAGGCTAAGGGCAACTACATGCAAGATTTTGTGTTGATGGTCTAAAGTCTTGACCATGGTATCAACTCCCTAGCGGGCACCACTTTAGTTGCATATGTATAAACAATAATTTTTCAACGGCATACACTTAATGTTTACCTGCCAAACAGGTCAATGGATGTTTGATGTGATAAAATGAAGGTTTTGTTTTATTGAGGGCCACCGGTCTTATTAGGGTTACCTATGGCTCCGGTTGCAATGAGATAAGCTTGGGCAAAAAGCATTTTTGGTTTTCATTTTACAAAGTTTTGAGCTTCGAATTTAAAGCTTTATACCCAGGGTTTCATTACTTTATGCAGAAATGATCAAGAAACATGATGGAAAATTCATGGAAGTTTCTAGAATGAACACGGGCTTTTGTGACTGCGACAATTTGACTTTTGGTAGCAGGTGACATTGTTATGATTTTTCCTAATTCAATTTTTATCTTTGACAACGACCATTATGATTGTGTGGTCTTTTGCATAAAGTTTTTCATTTTGGTGACAATTATAGTCTGCCATGAATGATTCAAAGGAAATATGTTTTGTTAAGGTTTTGAGGTTTCAAATAAGAATTGATATTTTTCAGTTAAGTAGTTGTAACTGTACATTGTATACATGGCCAGAAATCTTTGCATTTTATGATATGAAATGTATATGGGGTTTCGACCTAGGTTAGGGTTTTGACATATCTTACCCTTGGACTTTCTGTTATGGTTTAAAACTAAAAAATATATGGGCATTCGACCAAAAACTGTGTGACAATTATGAAACTACCTAAAAATGGTTATACCTGCAAAACAAAGGGAAATGAAAATGAAAATATATGTTATAAAATATGCTACTAATATAATATCTAGTGTGTATGTGCATCAAAAATACACTCTGAATGTTGAGTGAGTAACATAGTGACACAGAGCTTGACTCTGTACTTGTTAAAACGACAAATACATTGAATAAATATTGTATGCCCATGAGGCAAGAATGAAATTATGCTCGAGGCATGTAATCAATGAGTTTTTTATAAGCCAGTGAGGCATTTTTCAAGTGGTTTTCTGCCCTAGAGGGTTTCCACTCAGGACAAATGATTGTGTTATTGATTTCTTTATGTTATTGATATTTGTCTATTTGCACATCATTTTCATATCAGCTCTTTGATAATTGTTGCTTAATATTTCTTATGTCTATTTTTTGATTACATTCAATTCATGAATGATTAATCAATGAAATATTAAAAGCATATAAGTTGAACATCAAGTGAATTTTTTTAAGACACTAATTCACCCCCCCTCTCAGTGTCATACCACTCCAATAGTAAAGCTAACTTCTAGACTGATTCTTAGGCAGGATACTTAAAATTGAAGGATATTATAGACACTCCCCACATTAAGGAGCATTTATCAAGAGTTTGGGGAACTAAGTTAAAGGACTATATTGTTCACGGGCCTCTAGAACAAGGATTTAGATGGCACTGGAAGGATTTTACAGGTTTTAATGTTCAACCCAGGGAGGTAGAAAGGTTGAATCATGAACTCAATAAAAGGACTTTGGCTCTAAGACTTGGACCGGATGCCATAGTTTGGTGTGGTTCTAAGAATGGCAATTTTACTGTCAACGCAGGGTATGAGAGTTTAACTCTACCTCAAAGGGAATTTCCCATCAATATTCCTTCGCAATACTGTTGGAACAAATTTGGAATCACTAAAGTAGGTTTATTTACATGGGAAACCTTGAAGAAACGAATCCTTACTATTGAGAGATTCAGGAAAATGGGCTCTCAGGGTGCTTCTCGTTGCCTATTATGCAGAGAACAAGAGGAGTCAGTGGACCATCTTCTCCTTGGTTGTAATTTTTCCATTGAGTGTTAGCAATGGTTATGCGCTAAACTAGGTTGGAAAAGTGTGCTACCCAATGACATTTTGTCCTTGTTTCAAGCATGGTTCAATATTAAACGACACTCCACATTTCAATGCTTATGGCTAGTGAGACCATCAATTTTAATTTTGGAGTTGTGGAAGGAAGGAAATAGAAGATTATTTTAGGAAAAAGAGATGAGCATCATTTCCCACTAAAATAAGATCGAAGCAAGCATAGTGGAAATAGTGAACAACAAGCTAAATTTTATAAGGCAAAAGGAGGTAACCTTCTCTAATTGGGATGCAAACATGAGGAAGAATTGGGGAGGTTTGAGAATTCCCTCATGTTGTGGTGTAGAGGGTCACTCTAAGGAAAATATGAGGAAGAAGGTAGTGTGGAAATCCCCACAAGATGGTTGTGTTAAATTAAACTTGATGGTTCTACAAGAGGAAATCCAGGCCTATCAGGGGCAGGTTGTATAATAAGGGTGTTGACACTCATTTTGACCAGGGGTTGATTTGTCATGATCAGGAGGTTTCTTCATTTGAAGCCTTTATCTTCTTGCCCATTTTTTCTAAGTGTTGGACCTCCTCAGCATTTTTCAACTGCAGCATCATATTTTCCTGAGGAGGAGGTCATCATCATCATCTTGTCTTCGATGATGATCTGCATCATCATGTTCCTTGTCGACTTGTTTTTCAACGTCATCATCATATTTCAACTGTCGGGTGATGTTTGCTTATTATCCTGATGATACTGATGAGCTACAGTGCGCCCTCATCTGCTTGCGAGGGTGATTTTTCAAAGTATCCGGTGATCTTTCATTTATCACCTTGCTCAAACATGATGATGTTGCCCCGGTATCCTGATGGGGTTATTCTCTAAGTGTTCGACCTAACTTGTTTTTTCTTAAGGGTCGTCATCATCATGATATTTCCAGTTTTCATCCTGCTGCTGGCGGAGGTCATCATATTTTCTGCCTTCATGATATTTCGCCGGGGTGATATTTTTATCATCGGGTGATCTTGGTTATGATCATCCTGATGATGTTGTTGAAGAGTTCTAAGTGCGACCCGATATTCACTAGGGTCATCATATTTTGAACGTCAGGATGATCTTAGTCAATATCATCCTGATGATGTTGTATCACTTCTTGATTCGTTGTTTTGGCATCCTGATGATGCTGACGTCATCCTTATCTCAGGGTGATATCTTTTTCTCTGCCTATCTGCATCATGATATTCCGAAGGAGGGGGTGATATTTTCATATCACCCGGATATATGTTTGTTTGTTCGAGCATCATGATGATGCTAATATTAAGGAAATATCCACCTGTTGGCTTCGCGCATTATCTCCGGGGGGTGATCTTTTCAAGCATCATCATCATATTCAGTTATCGCCCCGATCTTACAGAGGAGCTACAGTGCATCCTGATGTTTGAACGTCAGGAGGATATTTTCATAATATCCGGTTGTCTTTCTAATATCATGATGATGTTAATATGATGATGACGTCATCCGGATATAAGGAGGTGCGCAGTAGGCAGATATGATGATGACGTCAGCAGTATATGATGATGACGTCATCAGGATGTTCATCGGCCAGATTTTTGTTTTAAGCTCAGCAGGAGGATGTTCCTCCGAAGGATCAGGTTGTACCGATTATCATGAAGGGTATATTTCAAATATCATGATGACGTCAGGGTGATATTTCGAACAGCAGGATATCATGCTGCTGGAGGATGATGATGATGAGGTTATATACTAGTGTTGTTAGGAGCAAAAGCACTGACATGATATATGCTCATGACCTAGTATATAAAGTGTAATTGAAGTCGCCGCGGGGTGCATGTGGGATATTGTTATCCTGCATTTTCAAACATCATGATGATGAATATCGGCGGGAAATGCTTGCGATAGTCTGTATGATGATCTTCCCAAGGCCGCGGGTTGGTGCGCCATTAATGGCGAAGGTTGCAGAGATATGGGCGATGGCGTGGGTCGATCTTGTACCCGACTGAAGGTGTCAATCAGCGGATGATGGCGCAGGGCTCGAGAAATCTTCCTGTCTCCTCCCCTACCTGCTGCATTCAAGTTTGGGCGCCAATCTGGTTGTGTTTGAGTGCCATTTTCATGATACCGTGTATCTGGCGAGATTTTGGTCAACATTGTAATTAATTGCTGAGCACCTACCTGGCTGTTATAAGCAAGTTGTGTTGTTCATTTGTGGTTGTTGAAAGTTGATGATTTTGGCTCTGTAATGCATATCAAGCTGATCTGGTTGCTCTGTACAGCTTACCTGTGAGTTTATGTATCTCTTGTTGTTTGTTTTTGGCATGAACCCACTGATTTCATGATTAAACTTATATGAGAAATGCTGTTTGGCATGTGTTGTGTTAATTCTGTCTCTAGTATTGCATGTATTCTTCTTCTGAATCTGGATGTTTAGTAATGTTTAGATTCTAGAGCATAGATTTCCTATGTTGACTGTCTGATCTTTTAACTTCTACTCAAGGGGTAGATTAAACTGTTTTCAGGTTGAACATTGGGAAGGGTATACTGCAGTAGGGATACCATAAGTAGAGATAACCTAACACTCTGTATTGGGAGATACCTGTAAGGCAGGTATCACATATGTCCCCTTGAAATCCAGTTTTAGCTGTTCATGCTGATCATTCACAGGTGTATGTCTACTGACTCCAGGCCCTGGATAGGCACCAATCATGCTTTGTTTTGTGTTATAACCATATCCAGCTTTGCATCCATACTTAAACTCCAAAGCAAAATCTAAAACCATCATTAGGACATTAGAGTTAGTTTTAGGAACCTCAGTCCTCTGTCTACAACTGCAAATAGGCCCAAAGCTAGCCCCTTTGCCCTTATCTTTCAGTTTTGGTCTACTTACAAGAGGACTATCTGCTTTCTGTCAGCATCCCAGCCTTGTATGCATATCCTCATGGATGTTGAATAGGGAATACCCCCCTAGGTCTTGCAGAGCCTGAAGAAGAAGAGGAGATAAAATATAGAGCCTATCTCCTACACTGTTGACCCCCTGGCCAGAGGTCCTGTTGATCACTGATGGCTACCTTGTAGGGAAATTTGGGAACAAGCATCCAGTCTGGGAAAAAGTCAACAGAAATTGGCGACTCTACCGGGGAGTGAGGAGTAAAAGTGCTATCTAATCATCTCCAGTGATATATATGTGACCCATCTGAGTCAGCAACAGAAGAAAACACCCTGGGGAACCTTGTGAAAGAACCCTGGTTTTCAGAAGAAAACAGTTCCTAGAAATAGGTGGCGACTCCGAAGTAATCTCCCAACCGGTCAAAGTAAAATTATATGCAGGGGAGAAGATCCCAACAAACTCCTTTATTTGAAGAGTTACCATTAACAAAAAGAATGATGTATAGGAGAAAGGGAACTGTCTCAGCTAGTCATGAGAGCTCCCCTAGAAAAAGTGATGAGGTACAAGATAACCCTAGGCCATCAGGACAGCATGCTCCTTATTTTTCAAGTGCAGAAGCAGATATCCAAGGTGCATATGAGAGGCAACAGGGTGGTAGTATCAGAATGAGGTCAGAGGTGTTCCAAGAACGCCCCTTTCTAGACCCAAGTGAAAGGTTTGAAGAGGCAGAGTCTCTGAGGGATGATGAGGATGATGACCAGAATGGCATGAGACCATCTACCTCCAGACCTAAGGATGAACAGCTGGCTGAAGAAATCAAAAGCCTAAGAGCAGAACTAGAATACCTACAAGCCATGAAAATCAGAGATGATATACAGCAGAAAGTGCAAGCCTTGAGAACTGCCCAAAATAATTCAGTTCCTACTCTAGAGAATGCAAATATGCAAAGACATCAGCAAAGATATGAAATGCAACATCAGCATCATGATGACAGACAATATGTGAATGATGCTAGGATACCACTGAACAATGCAGGAAACCAAAATGCAAATAGAAATGTTAATGTTAATCAGCCAAACAGGCAGCCCATGCAGTTGGACAGATTCAGACAGCTGGTGTTTGATGGTATTCCTGGGTATCCTAACCCTATTGATAAGCATCTGAGGCTGCAAGTGCCTAAATTTTCAGGAAACAATACAGTGTCAGGAGAAGATCATCTAAAGGCCTTCCAAAATGTCATGGATAATTTTGAGGTTGAGCATGAGGATGTTTTCATGAAGTCATTCATGCAATCCTTAATAGATGAGGCAAGAGAATGGTACAGGAATCTCCCTGACCGGAGTATTTCATCATGGGATGATTTTAAGAGGATATTCAAGGAGCAATATGGTGATAAAACTGACCCTAGCTTCTTTGTAAATGAGTTCACCAGCATCACCAAAGGGTCAAATGAGCAGGTTGCAGACTTTAATGCAAGATTTACTAAAGTGTTGAACAAATTGCCACATCATATGAGGCCAAATGAACCTATGTGCATAATTTTGTACATCAATGCCTTTGATGCAAAGACTGCATATGGACTGAGAGATAAAGGTCCTGCCACTCTCAGGGATGCTTTCAGAATTGCAGTAAATATTGAAAACAATAGGAAAGCATCAGGCAAAACAAATAGAAGGGATGATGTAAAAATTCTGCAGAATCCAAACAAGCCTCAGAACACTCAAGGTAGTACATCTGCTCCTGAAGATAAGATAGACAAACTGACAAACGTTGTTAAGGACCTGAGCTATAGATTAGCTAGAAGTGAAAAAGGGATGGGTCCTGATAGGCAAGTCTATCAAAGGCAGGAAAAGAGGCCATCGTTACATGATATGCCTTATAACACCAATTGGCATGATGGTAAGCCTGTATATCCACGTAACAACACAAATCAGAGGGCTCAACATGCCAAGGAAACTCCTGATCCCCTGAAGAAAACTGTAAATATTGCTGATGATGCTCCGTGGTGTATAATCTGTCAGATGCCACATTCACAGTCACAGTGCATGATTGCCCAATCTTTGTATGATAATGCTACATCTTGTAATGAGTGCAATGAGCCACATCATGTGCAGGATGATGATGTTAACATGATGTCCATAGGCAATGGATATACTCCGTATGATGCTGATGACAATACAGATCATCAGGTTCAGGCCTGCCAACAGTCCCCATATGATGAAGATCATGAGGATAACTATGTGTATGCTCAGAATTCACACAATTTTCTGAGTAGCTTACAACGACCTTCTGATGAGGAAATCAGAGCCTTCACAGCTGCAGCAGTTGCTCAGGTCAAGAGCAACTACAATCTCAGAGGTAGAAATCAGGTTGGCAGCTCACATCAGCCAGAAGATATTTCTGCAGGTCAGCTGGTGCATGGTCATAAAGGAACTGAACCACAAAAAAGGCAGTGGGTAAGTAATAAACAGAACTTTAGATACAGAGCAGGTCCTGAATTTCAAGGACCAGAAAACAAGATCCCTCAGGCAGAAGATCAAAGTAGAGGTTCCCAAGACAAGAATGATGATCAGGGAACTATGAAAATGAAAGCTAAATCAGCTCAGGATAAGAGCAAGATTGTGGAGCAAGCTACAACTGTTGCACAAAACTGTGCTCCATTTGATATAGCCCAGATCCTCTCTCAGGTAAAGCTCTCTGTTCCACTTATGGAACTCATGAAGGTGGAAGAGATCAAGAATAGGACAATATCCCTAATCTCAGGGGTACCTTTTCAAGCTAAGCAAAATGATCAGACCCAGGGTGAGAAACAGGTCATGTGTAATGAAGAAGATGAGACTCCTGAAGTATATTTAGGAATGACCATGACAAAGTGTCCTTCACAGGTGGAACCATTTTATGTTTCCCTGGTTATAAATGGTAAAATAATTAGAAATTGTATGCTTGACTCTGGAGCATCTACAAATGTCATGCCTTTGGCTATCATGCAACAAACTGGATTAAAGATTGACAAGGCATGTGGGAAATGTTATGCTATGAATGCCAGAGAGGTACCAGTTATTGGAATCATGAAGGATGTAGATTTCAAGCTGGCAGCATTTCCTGAAAAAAGATACAAAATGAATATAACAGTGGTTGACATCAAGCCACAGTATGGTATGCTGCTGTCAAGAAGATGGGCAGCACTAATTGGTGGAAGTATGCAGCTGGACCTATCATATGCCATGATTCCAATGAATGGCAGGGATGTCAAGCTCATTAGAGAGCAAAGATCATCAGAGACAGTGGAAGACCAAGAAGCAAATGAACAGGTGTGCTTTGTAGACACTGACTGTGATAACTTCAAGGTTGTCTCAGATGATGCAGAAGACAAAAAGAAAAATGCCTGTGTTGGAGAGCTAGATCAGCAAGGGTTATGGACCATGTTTTTTGATGGAGCTTGTGCAAAAGAAGGCTCTGGAGCTGGAGTTGTTTTCCTGTCTCCAACTGGTAAGCTCCTCAAATCCTCTTTCTTGCTGAGGTTTGATTGCACAAACAATATTGCAGAATATGAGGCTTTACTTTTAGGCCTGAATATTGCTCTCAAACATGGAATTAAAATGTTAAGAGTATTTGGAGACTCTGAGCTGATTGTATCCCAAATCAGAAATAAGTATGCTGCAAAGAATAAAAGACTGAAGCAATACAAGCATGCTGTTTGGGATACTATTGAACTTTTTGATGCATTTTCAATTGGCTGGGTAGAAAGGTCAAAAAATGTTATGGCTGATTTCTTAGCTAATATTGCAATAAGGCCAGATGACATCACTCTGTCAGGTGTCACAGATATAGAAGTTAAAATTAGGCCTGCCATACCAGAAAACATATGCAGTTGGCAAGTTTTTAATGATGATAGGGATTTGCTGAAATTTTTGCACTGCATAGATGAGTATGAGAATCAACAGATTGATTTCCAAGCTTTTGTAGAGACTGTAAATGGAAAAGAGACCCTTGTGGGAAAAGAGATCATCCAGTTGAAGACTAACAAGATCCCTAGAGGGTTAGTGGCTTTGGAAAGAGCCTTTGACAGTAGAGACAAAATGGTCACAAGGACATCCCCCACAAATAAGGAGGATTTAGAAGAAATAAATTTGGGGACATCTCAGGCCCCTCAGAAGGTATATATTGGCAAACAGCTCAAACCACACATAAGAAGTATGCTGATTGCATTGCTAAAAAGGTATAAACATGTTTTTGCTTGGTCATATGAGGACCTAAAAGCTTATAGAGAAGACTTATTCCAGCATGAGATCCCACTGAAGCCTGAAGCTAAGCCATTTAGACAGAGGCAAAGGCCTATAAATCCTACCTTAGCTCCCAAGATGCAGGAAGAACTCAGAAGGCTCAGGGAAGCTGGAATAATTGTGCCCATCAGACATTCAACTTGGGTGTCTAACCTTGTCCCAGTCAGGAAAAAGAATGGTGATATTAGGCTTTGTGTGGATTTCAGGAACTTGAATGTATCCTCTTTGAAGGATAACTATCCATTGCCTAATATGGAAGCTATGTTGCAGAGAGTGACTGGTTGTGAACTCCTATCCATGATGGATGGATTTTCAGGATATAATCAGGTAAAGGTAAAGGAATCAGAACAGTATAAGACTGCCTTTACCACTCCATGGGGAACATATGTGTATGTTAGAATGCCATTTGGACTAACAAATGCAGGTGCTACATTTCAAAGAGCAATGGATGTTGCTTTTGCAGGGCTGATTGATTCAATCCTGGCAGTATATCAGGATGACTTGACTGCCTACTCAAAGAAGGAAGAGCAGCACTGTTTGCATCTGGAGCAGATTTTTATAAGAGCACTAGAATATGGTATTTCTCTAAACCCAAAGAAGTGTGCCTTTGGAGTAGTTGAAGGAAAGCTTCTGGGACATATTGTTTCCAAGGATGGAGTCAGGATAGATCCAGACAGAGTGGCAGCCATTGACAGGATCCAAATGCCAAAAACTGTGAAAGGAGTTCAGTCCTTCTTTGGACAAATAAACTTTGTTAGAAGATTTGTTCCCAACTTTGCAGAGATCACAAGGAACATCTCCAAGATGATGAAGAAGGATGCAACTGTCAACTGGGAAAAGGAAGCAGCAGAATCATTTCAGAATATCAAAGAGGCAATAAAGATGGCCCCTGTTCTTAAATCTCCTGATTTTTCTAGGCCATTCCAAGTGTTCTCATTTGCTTCCTTTCATACTGTAGCTGCATGTTTGTTGCAGAAAAATGAAGATGGTTTTGAACAGCCCATTGCTTTCTTCAGTATGTCCCTGCAGGCCTCTGAGTTGAAATATGACATTATGGAAAAGCAGGCATATGCACTTGTTAGAGCCATCAAAAGTTTCAGACCTTACTTGGTAGGGTCATATATAATTGCATATGTGCCTCATGCTGCAGTCAAAGACATATTCACTCAGCAGGAGGTGACTGGAAGAAGGTGCAGATGGATAAACAAACTGTAGGAATTCAACATAGACATACAAGTTACTAAGTTAATAAGGGGACAAGGATTAGCCAAGATGATGGCACAGTCAAACTTGGAAGCATGCCAAGTCAATGCAGTCCAAGATGAGAATGTAAGTGTATCAGGATCTGAGTGGTACAAGGATATTGTCTATTATTTGCAAAATCTGAATTGTCCTTCCCATTTCAGTGACAATCAAAAGAGGACTCTAAAGCTACATGCAATCAGGTATGTCATTGTTCAAGGTGAGCTGTACTGGAAAAATCCTGATGGTGTGCTGCTGAGATGTGTGGATAAGAACATGGCTAACAATATTTTGATTGACATGCATAAAGGATTATGTGGTGGCCATTATACTGCCCAAACAACAGCTCATAAAATTCTCAGGGCAGGATATTGGTGGCCCACTCTCTTTTCAGATGCACAAAAGTTAGTAAGGAAGTGTGACCCTTGCCAGAGATTCTCAGGAAAGCTGAAATATCATGGTGCTTTACCCCTCAGAACTGCACTTGTGGATGCTCCATTCCAGCAATGGGGAATTGATTTTATAGGGGAAATTGCAGACAAATCAAGTGGGGGACACAGTTGGATTTTGGTGGCAACTGACTACTTTACCAAATGGATTGAGGCCATTCCAACTAAAAGAGCTACAAGTAAGGTGGTGACAGATTTCATACTAGAGAACATCATCATCAGGTTTGGAGTACCATCTAAAATAATCACTGATAATGCTATGTGCTTCAGATCAGGTGAGTTTGTTGATTTTTGCAACAGGTATGGGATAAGCCTGTCATATACATCACCATATCACCCACAAGGAAATGGTCAAGCAGAATCAAGCAATAGGAGCATCATGAAAATTGTCAAGAGGATACTGGACAAGAACAAGAGAGCTTGGGACTCAAAGTTGAATTTAGCGGTATGGGCTGACAGAGTGACTGTGAAAAGGGCTATTGGGAAGTCACCTTTTGAGCTAGTATATGGTGCATCAGCTAGACTGCCCATAAATAATCTCCTACCAGTTTACAGATTCATTCAGGAAAATGATGAGGACATTGAAGATCCCATGACAGAAAGAGTGAATCAGCTGGTTGCATTGGATGAAGACAGAAGGAGAGCCCACCAGATCAATCTCAAAAGACAACAGGGTATGAAATATCAGTTTGACAGGAGAACTACAAAAAGGAAGTTTCAAGTAAGTGATCTGGTGCTCATTTGGAATGCTAAAGATCAGGAAAAGGGTAAACATGGTAAGTTTCAACCCTTATGGATGGGCCCATATCAGGTTTGCAATACTCATGGGGAGGATTCTTATTTCCTCCAGGCCCTAGATGGTGAAATTCTGGAATTGCCTGTGCATGGCCAATTCCTTAAGTTCTACTTTACATGAATATCTGGTTGCTGTGCACATTTGTAAAATATGTATGTAGTGTAAATGCCTTGTACAGCTCGCGTTTTTTGGCTTTTTGTCAGGTCTGCCCGGAGATCTGGTTCTCGCTGCAGGTTTTCACCTGCACGTCCCCATTCGGAGCCACTGTTGACACTCATTTTGACCAGGGGTTGATTTGTCATGATCAGGAGGTTTCTTCATTTGAAGCCTTTATCTTCTTGCCCATTTTTTCTAAGTGTTGGACCTCCTCAGCATTTTTCAACTGCAGCATCATATTTTCCTGAGGAGGAGGTCATCATCATCATCTTGTCTTCGATGATGATCTGCATCATCATGTTCCTTGTCGACTTGTTTTTCAACGTCATCATCATATTTCAACTGTCGGGTGATGTTTGCTTATTATCCTGATGATACTGATGAGCTACAGTGCGCCCTCATCTGCTTGCGAGGGTGATTTTTCAAAGTATCCGGTGATCTTTCATTTATCACCTTGCTCAAACATGATGATGTTGCCCCGGTATCCTGATGGGGTTATTCTCTAAGTGTTCGACCTAACTTGTTTTTTCTTAAGGGTCGTCATCATCATGATATTTCCAGTTTTCATCCTGCTGCTGGCGGAGGTCATCATATTTTCTACCTTCATGATATTTCGCCGGGGTGATATTTTTATCATCGGGTGATCTTGGTTATGATCATCCTGATGATGTTGTTGAAGAGTTCTAAGTGCGACCCGATATTCACTAGGGTCATCATATTTTGAACGTCAGGATGATCTTAGTCAATATCATCCTGATGATGTTGTATCACTTCTTGATTCGTTGTTTTGGCATCCTGATGATGCTGACGTCATCCTTATCTCAGGGTGATATCTTTTTCTCTGCCTATCTGCATCATGATATTCCGAAGGAGGGGGTGATATTTTCATATCACCCGGATATATGTTTGTTTGTTCGAGCATCATGATGATGCTAATATTAAGGAAATATCCGCCTGTTGGCTTCGCGCATTATCTCCGGGGGGTGATCTTTTCAAGCATCATCATCATATTCAGTTATCGCCCCGATCTTACAGAGGAGCTACAGTGCATCCTGATGTTTGAACGTCAGGAGGATATTTTCATAATATCCGGTTGTCTTTCTAATATCATGATGATGTTAATATGATGATGACATCATCCGGATATAAGGAGGTGCGCAGTAGGCAGATATGATGATGACGTCAGCAGTATATGATGATGACGTCATCAGGATGTTCATCGGCCAGATTTTTGTTTTAAGCTCAGCAGGAGGATGTTCCTCCGAAGGATCAGGTTGTGCCGATTATCATGAAGGGTATATTTCAAATATCATGATGACGTCAGGGTGATATTTCGAACAGCAGGATATCATGCTGCTGGAGGATGATGATGATGAGGTTATATACTAGTGTTGTCAGGAGCAAAAGCACCGACATGATATATGCTCATGACCTAGTATATAAAGTGTAATTGAAGTCGCCGCGGGGTGCATGTGGGATATTGTTATCCTGCATTTTCAAACATCATGATGATGAATATAGGTGGGAAATGCTTGCGATAGTCTGTATGATGATCTTCCCAAGGCCGCGGGTTGGTGCGCCATTAATGGCGAAGGTTGCAGAGGTATGGGCGATGGCGTGGGTCGATCTTGTACCCGACTGAAGGTGTCAATCAGCGGATGATGGCGCAGGGCTCGAGAAATCTTCCTGTCTCCTCCCCTACCTACTGCATTCAAGTTTGGGCGCCAATCTGGTTGTGTTTGAGCGCCATTTTCATGATACCGTGTATCTGGTGAGATTTTGGTCAACATTGTAATTAATTGCTGAGCACCTACCTGGCTGTTATAAGCAGGTTGTGTTGTTCATTTGTGGTTGTTGAAAGTTGATGATTTTGGCTCTGTAATGCATATCAAGCTGATCTGGTTGCTCTGTACAGCTTACCTGTGAGTTTATGTATCTCTTGTTGTTTGTTTTTGGCATGAACCCACTGATTTCATGATTAAACTTATATGAGAAATGCTGTTTGGCATGTGTTGTGTTAATTCTGTCTCCAGTATTGCATGTATTCTTCTTCTGAATCTGGATGTTTAGTAATGTTTAGATTCTAGAGCATAGATTTCCTATGTTGACTGTCTGATCTTTTAACTTCTACTCAAGGGGTAGATTAAACTGTTTTCAGGTTGAACATTGGGAAGGGTATACTGCAGTAGGGATACCATAAGTAGAGATAACCTAACACTCTGTATTGGGAGATACCTGTAAGGCAGGTATCACATATGTCCCCTTGAAATCCAGTTTTAGCTGTTCATGCTGATCATTCACAGGTGTATGTCTACTGACTCCAGGCCCTGGATAGGCACCAATCATGCTTTGTTTTGTGTTATAACCATATCCAGCTTTGCATCCATACTTAAACTCCAAAGCAAAATCTAAAACCATCATTAGGACATTAGAGTTAGTTTTAGGAACCTCAGTCCTCTGTCTACAACTGCAAATAGGCCCAAAGCTAGCCCCTTTGCCCTTATCTTTCAGTTTTGGTCTACTTACAAGAGGACTATCTGCTTTCTGTCAGCATCCCAGCCTTGTATGCATATCCTCATGGATGTTGAATAGGGAATACCCCCCTAGGTCTTGCAGAGCCTGAAGAAGAAGAGGAGATAAAATATAGAGTCTATCTCCTACACTGTTGACCCCCTGGCCCAGAGGTCCTGTTGATCACTGATGGCTACCTTGTAGGGAAATTTGGGAACAAGCATCCAGTCTGGGAAAAAGTCAACAAAGGGACTGCCAGGCCAGAACTCTAGCCTATGCTGCAATTCCTCTCTCGACAGGGACAAATAATAAGGCTGAATACAAAGCCTTGCTACATGGTTTGTCACTGTGTAAAGACATCGAAGTGAAAAGAGTGGAAGTGGAAGGTGATTCAACATTAGTCATTAATGCCCTCAGATCTGGGAAAACACCAAATTGGAAGCTTAATGCCTTGTTAGAACAAGCATTGAGAATTCTAAGAGAATTTGAGCTACACATAGCTAATCATATCTACCGAGAAATAAATGGGGAGGCTGATTCCTTGGCCAATAGAGGATATGACGGGGTAGAGGACTTATAAATAATGGAAGCATCCCAGTAAATTTAATTATACTTTCATTTATGAAGGTGATCAAATCAATAAAGAAAAAGCACTTTGAAATATTGTAAGGACATAAGGTATGAGTCATATGTACCCCACGACACGTATGAATTTATTCTTCATTGTTGGGAGGTTGAGCTCGCATGAGACTCATTAATGGTGACGGGCTAGCCAAGAATGTTGAGGCTCTATTTAACAACACTGGTGATGAAAGTTTGTAATTCCATTTCAAATTTGTTGGCAGCTATCATGGAAACAACCATTTGCCTCCAGAGTGCTAGAAGGCAAATGACCTTTCTTGGATTCATCACCAACTCCCGCCTACAGAAAATCACCAAGCAACACAATAATCCCTAGCTCTGCTCTCTGGAATTGGAGGTGATAAGGATGGTTTTGGGTAGGGATTTCCTTACAAACAGGGACATGTATTGTGTAAACTCTGATATAGCTTCCTGGTTCCTGGCCCCTCTTTTGGACTTGTGCGGCGACAAGTGGAGATCCTTCTTTTGTTCAGAGAAATTTTCAAGGCAGAGTATCGTGGGATGGACCTAGAGGTAGTGGTTGGGGTAGAGCTTGGAGGTGGTATCCCACATGCAATGGATTTGGTGATGATGGTCCTTCCCAAAGCTAGGGTACAGAGGTTGGCTTTTCTCCTGAATTTGTCTGACAGGGCTTTAGAGTGCCATCGACACTGGGCTACAATTGGGTGAAACTTCCTCCATCTCTCCCATGCACTGGACATGGTGCAGAATGGTAACTGGCTACTGTGGTTTGTAGACTTGGTAATGGTTGGGGATTTCTATGGATTCCCATAGTTAAGGTATGCCCTAATCTAGTTTTTTGGCAGCGTTTTGTGAAGAAATCTCGAAGCTTGGTGGAAACAATCGGTAATGTCTCAATTTTTTTGTAAAATGTTAAAAAGGGTGTAATCCCTCATACTTGTATATCCTGTAAGTAGAAAATGAGAGGTTGAAAGTCCTAATATGTAAGTTTTTTATATTGGATGAAAGGGACGCAACTCCCCCAACTGTACATTTTTTGAATATATGAATAGAATCACCTGCTCGACGGTTTATCGACCAAATATATATATTATATTAGTATATGTAGTGCCCCTCATTTTGGCTTTCTGACAGTTTGTTAGCGTTTCCTTTATATTTAGACATTTTGACACATGTGGATGATGCATTACTTATTTATGCTCATTATGGATTATGGATTCACTGATGTAGTTGTTGATACTTATTTATGCTCATTATGATGACATTGTTGATGTTATGAATAGTATATGATGCTTTGATATGATCAGTTAATGCTTAATTGATTATGTAGATTAGTGTTATTATGCTTTATGTGATCAATCTCGCTATGAATGTCATGTGATTTACTTGATGATGATTCTTATTTAGTTGTTTAGTAACTGAATATGTTACTTGTTAGACAATTGTATGATATGCGTAATATGGTTTATCTGATTGATGTGTTGGTGTGAGGGACAGTATAGTATTACTCATGCATGAGTACCCTACTATGCTGTGAATCCCTTCTACGGTGTGTTTAGGGTTATAGTTATATGCATTGTTCAACCTTTGATTTGATGCAGGATGTAGGTACATGACACCGACTCCAACTGGATTATCAAGCCTGAGCGTGTCCTAAACTCAATGGAATAGTGGAAGGGAGATAACATGAGGTTCCCTCTGTCAGTCAAATTTCTTATGTGATGAGTTCAGTCTTGAGTTTCTTCAGTTGGTCAGTTGGTCATTGGGAGCTTGTTTATGGGTCTCTATGTCTCCTTGGCATATTGCTGTCATGGTATGTTTGGTATGTAGCTTTCAGTTTGTCTTGTGGCTAAATTAGTTTATTGATATATCTTGTGGGCAAACAAAATTAAGTTTAGTCATATTAGTATTTATTTAGTCAATAATAATTTATATGAAATTATAGAATATTAAACAATTGAGTTTAATTAGAATCAAATTAATAATTTTAATAAATAATAATAATGATAATAATGTTAACAATAAATAAATTTTAGATAATTAATATTTCATTAAGTAAATTATCTTATTTTAGTCAAAGATTTTTGTCATTAATTTATTTGTTTGAGAGGGTTGTCGGAAGTAATTTGCAGATTTGAAAATATTCCAGTAGGTGGTGGATGAAATGCATTTAATATTGGGATAAAAGTGGATTTTTCAGTAGCAGAAAGAAGAAAGTGGGAATTTACTGTATTGGGCTATTTTTGAAATGGGGAGAATATTTGAAGAGGGGATTTTTGCATAAGAAAAACACAAAAGATTTGGGGAAGTTGGCAGAAGAAGAAGAGGAGGGAGAAGAGAAAATATCTGGAGGATTTGGAACAAGAGTTTAGAAGATTAAATTTTTTGAGTATGTCTTTTGTATAATGAAATGAATGCTAGTTGTGTCTCTGAGTTTGAATTTCTCTCTTCTGTCATCTAGTAGGTATGTAATGTTCCTTTTTTTGGCGCATTGATTTTTGTGATCATTTTGGCTTGTTCTTCGTCTCTTAGTGGCTATCCAACTTTGTTGGAAGAACTCCAATGTTCTTGGAGTGGCCACATATCAGTTTTACAGAGAAATTGGTTATGGCTTTGAGCTCAGATGGTGTTCAGGATCGCAATGATGCTTTCTGATGTTTGATCGGGTTCCCAGTTTGCTTGGAGAGGCCGTCTATTTTTAGAAAGTCACCCGGAAGGCATCATACATCTTCCCAAACATCATGGAGTATGTTTGTATGCTTAATTTTGCAGTTTGGTGATATTTGGGATTTCCCGTAAAATTAATTGATTTAATGAGCTAAACAATTAATTATTGCACTTAAGTTAAAAAGGTTGGGAAATTTTTATTTAACACTTAAGTGTTATAGCTCATTGGAAAGGGGACGAAAAGCTCTAAATCATGGATGCATCATATTGGGGCCTTGTGAACCAAATATTTTCTTTATTTTGATAAAGGGGTCTTTTGAGCTAAAGGGAGCTTTTAATTAAAAAGGTGACTTTAAGTTGTGCACACATAATGAATTATTTTTTTATACTTTTGAGGAGAAATATGAAGGGTTATAGGAAATAATATTTTATTTCCCTTAAAAAGTTATAAAAGGAAGAGATGGGCTCATTGTTTAGGCATGCTTGGATTTGTATTGTTACTCTGCTGGATTGAACCTACGTGTTCTTTCATATTCTCTAGAGGATGAAAACCCTCTTGTGGAATGCTCTTGAGGATGAAAACCCTCTTGAGATTGGGTGTGGTTTCACTACAGGAATCACCATTGTGCTGAAGCTGGAGATTTGGAGCAAGCTCATACAGAGTTTTCCATTGTGCTATCATGGGAGATTTATATATTTTGATAAGTTTAAGTTTTGAAAATTATTATTGAGTGATTAGATTTTGGTGTGCAAGTCCAGAATATCTCTTAGTTATATTTTCTATTCATTTACATGTTGGGCCATACTCCTTAGGAGTGTCGTACCAATTGGGGTTTTCTTGTATGCTAATAATAAAATAAGTTTGATGCATTGATGATCCTTTAATCTGTATTGAAGTCTCTTGCAGCCTACACTGAAGATAAAGGATGCAAGTATAAAGATCAATAATAGACCATACCTTTCACAATATCAATTCATACCTGATGTGGAAGATTAGATATTTGTGATTTTAAATATAGGAAATATTCATACTGTTGAATGCATTCCATTACCATGTAATAGAAGATCATTTCTGAGCAGAATCTAGAGTCTTTGGTTGCAATCTTGTGAAGCTATAATGCAAGCCGTACCTTTTCTATGTGCCATACTATTTGGAGTTACCAATAATTCTGAAGAGTCTATTGTATATGGTGCATTCTAATGCTAAGAGGATTAAAAAACTGACTGAGCTCCCATGATTGCTAGCAAAATAAAGGTTGTTATTGCAGATTTTAAACTTCTTGCATTAGCTGTACCACTCCCATAGTGTCGTACAATTGATTATTAGTGTGAGGTTTTGGTGATTTTGAGTTGGATTCTTTATGTATTGAATTGAATGTTAACTGATCCTATTTGCAGCATATATATATTGGTTTTTGGGTAATTGCAGGTAATATTTGTTGTATAGACATGACTGATCCATGCCATACATTCCAATAGGCCATACCTGATATGTGATAGGCATAGGATTTTAAAGGTAATTCTCTTAGGTTTGAAGCAATACTCTATTGTATGGGAAGTGATTTAGATGATAAACATATTGGTAAGCACTTGGAGTTTGGAAAGAGGTGATATGAGAGTGGTGTTTGAGCTTTTATGTTGTGATATATATGGCTGTCATAGAATGTTGCAAGGTTGTGAACAACAACAGTTCATCAACCACCAGTATTGAGATTTCAGAGGGATTCATCTTGTGTGGAAGAGTTTCTCATGTGTCTTTGTGATCTTAGTTACATGTTTCCTACTCAATTTCATGGATTTGTATATGATCTAATGTATTGCATGCAGTGCCAATTGTGCAAAATCAGGAGTACTAGTTTAGTTGCAGCCTATATACTCCTTTGTAATCATTAATTTGTTGTAAACACACTTAATAACCCATGGATGGTGGTGGTGCCTGCTTAAAGTTAAGGTTTCAAGCATTTACATCCATAGGCATTTTCAGAAAAAAAATCAAAAAATTCTAAATCCCTCAACCTTCGCAGTTATATGTATGTATCTTTGTATATGGCCGTTGTTTCTAATATGCAGGCGCAAATGTGCATTGGTGGACCCAAAAAGAGTTAAATTAGCTTCATAATGGAGAAAAATGGTTGTATGAATCATTGTATGCATATCGGGTTTGTATTTGGCATTCAGGTGCATTTCTGGAGGTAAAAAAGTAGATGTACATGGCAGATTCCTGATATATTCCGCAGTTGTATCGAAGGAGATTGCATGTATATTGTGTTGTATATTCGATATACAACGGGCAAGATACAATGGCGGACGTCAAAAGGTGTTCAAATCGGGTTGAATAGTTGTCGAACCCACAGGTGTACAAGGGGGATTGTATGTATGTTCGATATACAATATGACATACAAAGCGGAATATACAATCCCGGACTTCAAAAAATTATTAAATTGGGCCTGGCGGGTGCATACAAGTGCAGAGTTGAAAAGTCAAAGCGATTTCCTTTGTATCTTGCGTTGTATGTATCTTTGATATACAACTGCATATACAAGTGAATGTACATGTGGGCATGTGCAAGGTGGACATAGCCAAAAAGTAAACTATATTTGTGAGATGGGTGAGATCCGCGGTTGTATATTGAGATTGTATGTTCCCAATATACAATCAGACATACAACGAGCAAATATAAAAGAACATGCAAAGAAGGAGCAGTCAAAGTCAACGGTTTTCAGAACCTGGTGGGGCCCGTGCAGTTGTATGTCCCACGATTGTATGTATGTGCATATACAATGCAAGATACAAAGGGCACACATACAATCCCGGACGTGAAGGAGAATTTGATTATGGCAGATTTCAGGCTGGGGTCCATGGGTTGTATATTGCACATTGTATGTTTGTGCGATATACAATGTAAGGTACAATTAACTAGATACAATGCTGGATTCGAATATTATTTCAATCTGATTGATAAATGTGCTAGAGTCCGCAGTTGTATGTATATTGCACATTGTATGTGCAATATACAAAGAATGAAGATACAAAGCCTAGACCCGATTGCAGTTTTAGATTGCTTCATAAGGATTTGGGGTCTGCCCTTGTATGCATGGCGATTGTATGATATACAATTGCATATGCAATTGCAGATACAAAAGTTGATGCAATGGTCCAATGGTGAATAGGATGTAGTGGTGGGTCCCGATAACTCAGAGATGCAATTTTTCAGCTATAGTGATCCAATGGCAGGCTGACACGTGTCCAAGTTAGTTGTATGTATATACAACTGCATATGCAAAGATTTGAAGGCGAAAAAGGAAAAAATGGGCGAAAAGGTAAAATGTATGATCGTGCTGGAAAAGTCAAAGGGGACAATATGCCTGCACGGCGTAATTTCATTGGTTGTGGACTTTTCAGCATGATTTGAAGCTATAGATCTTGGCAGGAAGAAGGAATCAACAACCTGTTTCAAATTTTCAAAACAAGAGGGGATTTTTGTGTGATTGCAGCCGCATTCTAGATCGAAAGAGTTCCAGAGCGCATAACCATCATATTTTCTGAGGTTGCTGCATCTCGCGGGTAGGTTGGCCATTAATGGCAAATTTGCAGAGGTATGGGTCGATGAATGACGGGCCACCTACCATTTTTAATGGGAAAATCTCCAATCGGCTGCATGTTCCCCAATTTCACGTGCTCTTCGTTCTTTTTCTGCCTGGAGCATTGAAAGTTTTGGGTGCCATTTTGATGGTGCATTGTATCTGGCAGCGTCTCAAAATGACCTTGTCCTTGATTGCTAAGTACACATTCTGGGTATAAGAGAACTGTGTGACTCATTTTTTGAGGGAAGACTTGGGAAATTTTTTTTGGAGGAAATAACTGAAACAGAGCATTTCTTGGCTGTTCTATCTCTTTTTGTGAATTTATGAGTTGCATTTGAATGCAAGTTGCATATCATGTTCAGTTTCATGTTGTGTTTATATGAAAAATGCTTCTTTGCATGTGTTTCGCTATTTGTCTCCATTTGTTGTATGCATCCCTTCTTTTGAATCTGGTTGCTAAGGGTTACTTAGATTCTAGGATATAGATTTCTATATTGCATGCTTAACTTTTGACCTCCATTCAAGGAGTGGATTAAACTGTTTTAGGTTAATTATGAAGAAGATTATATGGTAGCAGGGATGTTTGTAAGTAGAGATAGCTAAATACTCATTCTTGGGTGGTGTTTGTAAGGAAAGCACCAAGCTGACCCCTTGAAATTTGAATGCTAGTGCAAATCATTCATTTTTATATATCTAGTTGACTCCTTGCCCTGAGATAGGTACCGGTCTGCCCTTGTGTAGTAGTTATGATCCAAAACCCCCTCTCTTGCATCCAAAACATAAATACAAATCATTTTATAATTCCAACCTATTAGTTTGTAGGAGTAGAAATAGGACCCCTGCATACTCTCATTCCTAACCAGCTAGATATGTCCAAGAACACTGCCAACCTTGTGATTTATCACACAAATCTTGGTCCTAAAATGAGAGTATTCTGCCTGTGACTAAAAGGCTAAATCTTTCTGTTGGGTGAGTCAAAGTTAAATCTTTAGCTATAGGGATACCCCCTTGGTGCGGCAGAACCAAAAGTGAAGGGGAGTTAGCTCACTCAACCTCCTGTATTTGTTGGCTGAATCTGCCTGTGGATTGGAACTAACAAACCCTTTGTTGATTCGGAAAAAACCCCAACAAAGTGGCTACTCTACTATGTGCAATATACATGGAGATATACAAAGAATTAGGATACAAAGCCTAGACCCGATTGCAGTTTCAGGTTGTTTCATAAGGATTTGGGGTCCGCCCTTGTATGCATGGTGATTGTATGATATACAATTGCATATGCAATTGTAGACACAAAAGTTGATGCAATGTCCGATGGCAAATAGGATGCAGTGGTGGGTCCTGATAACTCAGAGATGCAATTTTTTAGCTATAGTGATCCAATGGCAAGTTAACACGTGTCCAAGTCAGTTGTATGTATATACAACTACATATGCAAAGATTTGAAGGCGAAAAAGGCAAAAATGGGCAAAAAGTAAAATGTATGCACGCGCTGGAAAAGTCAAAGGGGACAATACACCTGCATGGTGTAATTTCATTGGTTGTGGACTTTTCAGCATGATTTGAAGCCATAGATCTTGGCGGGAAGAAGGAATCGATGACCTGTTTCAAATTTTCAAAACAGGAGGGGATTTTTGTGTGTTCGCAACTGTATTCCAAATCGAAAGAGTTCTAGAGCGCGCAACCATCATATTTTCTGAGGTTCCTGCATCTCACGGGTAGGTTGGCCATTAATGGCAAATTTGCAGAGGTATGGGTCGATGAATGATGGGCCACCTACCATTTTTAATGGGAAAATCTCCTGTCGGTTGCACGTTCCCTGATTTCACCTACTCTTCCTTCTTTTTCTACCTAGAGCATTGAATGTTTTGGGCACCATTTTGATGGTGCATTGTATCTGGCAGCATCTCAAAATGACCCTATCCTTGATTGTTGAGTACACGTTCTGGGTATAAGAGAACTGTGTGACTCATTTTTTGGGTGGAAGATTGGGCAAATTTTGGTGGAATAATAAGGTACAGCTTTGCTGGTGGCTCTATTTTGGTGTCTTGTGAGTTTATGAATTATATGTTGAATGTTTATGCATAGTTTTGTTAGTTTCATGTTGTTTTTATATGAGAAATGCATCGTTGCATGTGTTTAGTTGTTTGTCTCCAAGTTGTGGGTATATTTTCTTTTGAATCTAAATAGCTAAGGGTTATTTGGGATTTAGGAACATGGATTTTCTGTGTTGAATGTTTAATCTCTTATCTTTGTTCAAGGAACAAATTAAATATTTTAGGTTAAGCATTGGGAAAGGTATGCTGCAACAGGGATATCATTAAGTATGAATGACTAAATACTCAATCTTGGGAAGTATCTAAAAGGCAGATACTAAAAAATTTCCCCTTGAAACTTAGTTATTGATTCAAGTTTATGGTAATCATTCACATGTGTATGTCTATTGACTCCAAGACCTGAGATAGGCACCAGTCTGGTCTTGTATTGAGGTTACAACCCAAGGTCCCAGTCTTGCATCCAAATACAAAATACAAATTCAAACTTCAAATATAAACCTTTAGGACATTAGAAGTAGTTTTAGGACTAAAATACTATGTCTCACAACTGAGCATAGGCCCAAAGCTAGCCCCTTTGCACTTATTTCACAATTTTGGTCTGCATAAGAGAGGATTTATCTGCTTTGTGTCAACATCCCAGTAAGTTCACATGCATATTTTATGGATGTTGAATAGGGAATACCCCCTTGGTTCTACAAAGCCTAAAGATGGAGATGAGATATTTATAGGGTCTATCTCCTGTACTATTGGCCCTTGTTGTTTCAAAAGAAGTATGCAATGTTGTTGAAAGACTTATTTAGAGGACTTTAGGCAAGCTGAAATAGTAGTTTGTATTTTAAAGGCCTAAGGTCATTGTTGTAAGAAGAAATCTGAGTTGAGAAGAAGGTTACAAAGGAATATAAAAATGTATTATCAGCCCATGTACCCTTGTGAGGTGTCAAATGCAAAAATGTATAGTGATCAATCCCAACCATATAATAGAAGGAGTTTCAATATTGACAGATATAAGCCCATCAATTTTAGTGGCATTTGTGGTTATCCAAATACTTTGCCATCTAAGATCAAAAAGTATCTACCTAAGTTCAGTGGTGCAAAGGATGAATCAGCTGAGAGACACTTGCAACAGTTTAGAAATGTAATAGATGACTTTGAGGTTGACCATGAAGATGTAGTTATGAGATTATTTGTTCAATCTCTAGTTGAAGATGCAAGGGACTGGTTCTCCTATCTTTCGGCATACTCTGTCAGCTCTTGGCAAGATTTTAAATCTGCATTTATAGAACAATATGGTGAAAGAATATCTGAATATGCAGTTATCAGTGATTTCATGTACATCCATTTTGAAAAAGATGAGTTAATTCCAACCTTTAACCTCATATTTATGAAGGCATTGAAAAGAATTCCATAACGCATGAGACCTAATGATGCATTGTGCCTTGTGGTCTATCTGGGAGCATTTGATAAGAAAATGAGTTATAGATTGAGAGATAAGAAGCCCACCACATTGCATCAGGCACATCAGTTTGTAATAGACATTGAAAACAACTGGAGGCATGGAATACACAAGGGTCATTTCTCTATAAATTTTTGCTGCCCTAGGGTCCCCAATGTTGATGAAAGATATAATTCAGGTGTTGGAGATGAATGTCCAAGCAATCACACCCCTGTTTTTCCTATCTATGCATCATTCCAAGGTACTGATGACTCTGCCATAAAGGAGGATGCCCTGATTTGCCCAGCAAATGAAGTTGATAATAATGATTTTTCAAGTGATATTAATATGCCAGTCCTAAGCAAAGAGTGTTCATGTTTAAATGATCCGGTTGTGCATAGTTGTGACCATATGGATCAGGAGTCAATATCAGTTTCATTAGGAAGCATTAGAGGGCTGGAAAGTGACATGGATAACTCAGCTTCAGATTGCATTGAAGTAGCAAAAATCCTATATGTAGGGCAATCAGATGATAAAGATGATATCAATGACCAGTTCATGGATCAGGTTTGTTCTTCTTATGACTCTAGATTTGGTAATGTTGAAGAAGAGTTGGATTGTCATGAAGAAGAAGCAGAGACCTTTGCAATGAGTATGAATCCCCTTTATGATGAGCCTTTAGATGCATTGAATGTTGTGAGTCATGACCTTCATTGGTGCAGAATTAACCCTCTTTTTGCAAATGATGATGAATATGAGGAGACAATTGACATAGGTGCTGCATTAGTTTGTGAGGAAGGGACGTATGAACCAGAATATGAGATCTTCAGCTCTTGTGAGGATAATATTGATATGCATACTGTGGATAATGAATGTTCAACATCAGCTATTCCGGATGTATGTAACAATGGGTGTGTGGATCAGAATTTGATATCACTGTCAATAAGTGATATAAATGACATTGAGGTCTCATATATTCTAAGTGTTTTCAGTTTCTAGATCAGCTAGATGAGTGCTTGGTGATGTGTGGCAACCAGGTAGATAATGAAGAATGCCAAACGCAATATGATGATATACTGTTTGAGGAATATAACATACATATGTTACCTAATGCTAAAAGATATTCCAGTATGTATGGTTATGTGTCTGATTGTGAGATGCAGAGTGACAGATGCAATACTGACAGAGGCAAGTTTTCAAAAATGGTGAAGTACGTAATTGACAAGATCAGCCTGTGGGCAAATTATGTTGATGTTTTCAGTTGTGGTTGGGGTCGTTTAGATCAGAATTGGACATTTGACAAAGGAAAATTTTGGTTTTTCCTTTTTGGTGGCCCTGGGCCACCAAGTAATCTTCAAAATGTGATATGTGATGTAGGTTGGTGCAGCGTTCAACTTTGTAGCCCAATGGATAAGGCTTGGTCTGCGTCCCAGAGTTTTGGAGTTCTCACCATGCCTGTAAGAGGCATGCATCCCTAGACAGAGCCAATGGTGGTGCCTTCTTAAAGTTAAGGTTTCGAGCATTTACATCTGTAGGCATTTTCAGAAAAAAACCAAAGAATTCTAAATCCCTCAGCCTTCGTAGTTATATGTATGTATCTTTGTATATGGCCATTGTTTCTAATGTGCAGGTGCAAATGTACATTGGCGGACCCAAAAAGAGTTAAATCAGCTTCAGAATGGAGAAAAATGGTTGTATGAATCATTGTATGCATATCGGGTTTGTATTTGGCATTCGGGTGCATTTCTAGAGGTAAAAAAGTAGATGTACATGGCAGATTCCCAGTATATTCTGCGGTTGTATCAAAGCTGATTTCATGTATATTGTGTTGTATATTTGATATACAACGGGCAAGATACAATGGCGGACATAAAAAGGTGTTCAAATTGGGTTGAATAGTTGTTGAGCCCATAGGTGTACAAGGGGGATTGTATGTATGTTCGATATACAATATGACATACAAAGCGGAATATGCAATCTCGGACTTCAAAAAATTATTAAATCGGGCCTAGCGGGTGCATACAAGTGCAAGTTGAAAAGTCAAAGTGATTTCCTTTGTATCTTGCATTGTATGTATCTCTGATATACAACTGCATATACAAGTGAATGTACATGTGTGCATGTGCAAGGTGGACGTAGCCAAAAAGTAAACTGTATTTGTGAGATGGGTGAGATTCGCGGTTGTATATTGGGATTGTATGTTCCTGTATACGCCTAAAAATGACACAAATTATCCTAAATAAATATTCTAAATATTTATTCCATTCTTCTATTAATTAAATAAATATTCTAAATTTATTTAATCGATTCACTGTTCCATAATTAAATAAATTCTATTTATTTAATTAAAATTCTTCTATTTGTCCTTCACAATTAAATAATCATAAATTATTTAATTAATCCTATTTCCTCTATCCTAAAGTTCTAAATTCAAAATTCCACCTCACCTTTCCACCTCACCTTGTCCACCTCATCAGGTTGCACATGTAATTAAATATATTTAATATTTAATTATCTTATTTTCCCTCACCCACATGGCCTATTTCTTCCCCAATCAGAGGTCAGTTAACCAATCAATCAAATCTGTTAACTAACCTGTCAGTTGAGTCAAATCCTCAATCAACCCAGTCAGTTCCACAATCCACTCTTCTAACTGATCAATCAAATTCTGTTAACAGACCAGTCAATGGAGTTAACTCTCCAATCAGTTTTGTCACATCCCACCTTTCATGATGGAGCTGGGACACTTGTCACATTTCCACTGGTTGCACATTCCTCAACCATCCTCAACCGTTGATCTTCATATCTTCTCTCAACCGTTGATTCCTATTCCTCCGAGTCTATAAATGAAGCTTCATCCCTTCATTCTAATCATCCAGGCTTTTGACATCGTTACTCTGCAGAAATATCACCAGCGCGCCTTTGGCACCCATTTGTCATCTACAAGCTTGAGATCACCATTGTTGCATTGGAGCTCGCCTTCATTGCATATCACACCATAGCCATTCACCATCGACTTCCTCAAACAGCTTTAAAATATTGCACTCTCTGAGGGCTCATCTCATCTGCGAAAGGACGATTCGTGATAGGCGAACAACAGAAGTTTCGAAACGGAAGAGGTTTGCTGTGTTTGTTCATTGTTGTGTTCATTTGAATCTTCTTTGTTTCTCTATTCTGTTGATGTTTGGGTCATCTGTTATTCATTTGATTGATGCACTATTTTACCCTCACATTTTTGGCGCCCACCGTGGGGCCCTTGCCCCTTTATTTCACCGTTTTTGAGCTTTTTTGAAGGCAGGTTCCGTACAGGCCCCGCAGAGTCACGCACAGATTCTTTCAGCGCATCTGTTCATTTTTACGGCGCTTTTGAAGACTGTTACGGTGCTTTTGAAAATCCTGCGCATCTGTGTATTCTTGTGGCGCTTTTGAAGACTGTTATGGCGCTTTTGTTAAAACTGCGCATTTGTTGACTGTTACTGCGCTTCCATAGAATGTTGCTGCGCATACGTTAGAACGGTGCATTTGTTGACTGTTACGGCGCTTCTGACGACTGTTGCTGCGCATATGTTAAAACTGCGCATATGTTCATTTTAACGGCGCATCTGTTCATTTTTACGGCGCATTCGTTAATACTGCGCTTCTGTTGATCACTTCTGCGCATCTGATCACTGAAGCTGCGCATTTGTAACTGGCTCAGGTTTTAGTACTTTTCTAGGGTATTTTGCTAACGCTAACCCATTTGTAGGTGTTTGCTGGAGCGGTTTTGCAGGATAAGCTTGGGTTTAGCTGCATGTAGTTGTATCTAACTAGCTCACATTTCATTTTCGGAGAAAGAGTAAAATGGTTGTTCATTACAAATCTTCATCTAGTCTTAATTAGGGAGGAAATAACTGGTTTATTTCATGCTTGCATTGTAAACAAACTTCCAAGTTATTGCTATCTAAGATTTAAAATTGAACTCATCACTGATCTTGCAGTTAAAATGAATCATTGCTATATCGTGAGACCTGAATTTCAAAGTTAACAATCTCGTGCAACGTGGACTTAAAATTAAACTCACAACCGCTTTCTGAAGTTAAAATGAACCATTGCTATATCGTGAGACTTGAATTTCAAAGTTAACAAATCTCATGCAACGTGGATTTAAAATTGAACTCACAACTGCTTTCTGGGATTTAAAATCGAACCACTGCAATATTGTTGAAATCACTTCAAAGTTTTGTTTGAGTAGCCTAGCCCATTTAGTTTTTATCTTTTTAACTAGGGTGGATTAATCAGTGTATTCTGTGCCTGCGAATGACAATAGGCTTATGCTCTCCCCTCTTCTGGGTGATCAGAGTGCCAGACTTGTCATTCTACTTGTTTAACCTTTAGGAGGGGCCTGCCCTTGGATGCACGCTTGTCTAAGCGGAAACGACCCTGAGTGGTAACAGGCTAATGCCAAGCCCTACCGAGCCACTTAAAATAAATTGTGCTTGAGGTGAAAACCTCCTGCAACGAGTGCTGTTATGTTACACCGACGACCAACCTCCCCCAAAACCCTCTCAGGCGCAACCCTGTGAGGCTGGGAGACTCCATAACGGAGAGTAGCGCCGCCGCACGTGTAACCACTTGAACGGTTGCCCGAATTAACTACCTCTTGTTTTAGTGGCCCAAATCCCTTATAATCCATTTCTCGCCTAGGATTTTGTACTTGCTTTTGTCCAAAATAGAGTTGAAAAACTACAAAAGCAATGGAAAACTACAAAATACTCTTTGTGCGTGCTGTGCTTTCTTGCTAAATTAATTCATAATATCAGATCAGGAAGACCTTTTTCCAGCCAAAGAATACCAAAAACAGAGCAAAATCCCAAAAATTTGCAAAAAAATACCAGAACTGCGCATATACCCTTTTCTGCTGCGCATATACAGCGACTTGTTGCACTTTTGTCCGACTTACGGTGCTTTTACACCTTTCTGCTGCGCATATACACTATTCTGCTGCGCTTTTGCAGCGACTTGCTACGCATATACGTCGACCCGCTGCGCATATACTTTTCTGCTGCGCATTTGCACACTGTTGCTGCGCATACATACTTCACCAGAGCGGCACATATACAGCGACTTACGGCGCATTTGCCCATTCTTGCTGCGCATTTGTTTCTGCACATGTGTGACAGTGAGCATCTGCCCTATTTTTGAGAAATTTTCATCAGCTGTTCAGAGTACCCATTTCAGCCTAGTTTCATTTTCCGAGGTCAGAATCAACCTTGCAGTCAATCTTCATCCGTTTCACCCATTTCTCTCTCTTTCGACGGTCGTCCCGGTCACCTTCTGTCCTAGTCACTCTTGCCCCAACGTCATTCTGTCCCATACCGAGTCGACATAGGTCCTTCTTCGTTTCATTCATGAATTCACGTAAGCCTAGTAGGTCACAGTACCTTTTGCTAGTAGTCTTGTTGAACGACTAAGCCCTACACAGTGAGACTGGTATCGACTACCCTTGCTAGTGGCTAAAGTCTTGTGTCAACCGTCTTACCTGAAGTCATTGAGCGAGAGAACCCTTTGTCCAAGTCTTGTCCTAGATATCCCATTCATTACAGTCTTAGTCGACACCTTGCCAAAATTTCTAATCCTAGTCCATTTTGTCCCACCCCACCTTGCATGGTTCTTACTCGATCCCAGTACAACAAGCTAACTGAAATGGCCGACTCTTCCGATCACGTCGCCCCACCACGCGATGATGATGAAGAAATTTCTCATGAGGAATTAGTGGCACACATGCAAGATAGCAAATTCCAACGCCTAGTGGAGAAAGTGCTCCTTGAGGACCCCACCAAATATTTCCATCATCTTGCTAGTCTCGGAATCAAACTCCCCGCAGATTTTGACATTAGCTCCATCATGGAAAATGCAGACAATGAACATGAGAGGGAGACAAATGACACAGTCCCAAATGCACATGAGAGAGGCACAAATGACACGGTCCCCCTGGCCAATGAGAGAGGAAAACAACACATAGATCAAAATGCTCCTATGGCGGATGTGAGACAACAAATTGAGAGTCTAAAGCTGGAAATCTCCAACCTTAAGATCGGCACCAGTTCCAAGAACTACTCCTTGGAAGATATAGCACCATACCCCTTTGATAGAAGTGTGGTCATGAAACCTTTCCCCTTTCAGTTCGGAATCCTGAAATTTGACAAATACAAAGGGAGGGGGGACCCTAGAGATCATATCAGGGAATTCACTGCAGCATGTTTAGAAGTAGCTCACAACGAGACCTACTTAATGAGACTATTCCCAAGATCTTTAGGGGGTCAAGCTATGGAGTGGTTCTCGCGTCTTCCACCAGGAATCAAAACTTTTGACGAACTTGTCAATAAATTCATAACGCACTTCTCTTACAACATAGAACACGAGGTATCTATGCTAGACCTATGCAACACCAAACAAAAAGGTGGTGAGTCTTTCGCCACCTTCCTACAACGATGGAGACAGCTAGCTAGCAAGTGTTCTTACGACATGCCTGAGAAACAACTATTGGAAATGTTTGTCCACAATTTGAATCCCGATCTTAGCTATCAGATTCAGATACAATGCCCTACCTCATTCACCAAAGTCATTGAAATGGGGCTATTCATTGAGAAAGCTATGATTGCTAAAGGAACTCTCAAGCTCTACAAGGACACACCTCCTTCCAATTACACAACTGACAAGTCAAAGTTTTGGACCAAGAACAAGAATGTGGTCAACGATGGAGTAGTGGATGCCAAGGCGGCAGCCCCTAAACAACAACCCATATTCACTCTTAAGGAAGAAGCAAATAACAGTGCACTCAACAAGCCACCCCATCGGGAATCTAAACCTTGGTTCAATTCAAACCCAAGGAGAAAATTCACGCCGTTAGGAGAATCTCAAGAGTCTGCTCTCAGGAAGTTGTTGGCTAACAATGAAATTTCTCTACCGCCAACGAGTGACTATGAGCCTATAGTCAAACCTCCCTATTGGAAGGACACAGACTATTGCGAGTATCATCGAGGAAGGGGGCACACAACCAATAATTGCATCCGTCTTAAGAACGTCATACAAGATATACTGGACCAGAATCAGGGAGGAACACAACAGCATACCTCCAATGAATCTCATGTGGCCTACCGAGATCCTCTCCTAAACCACAACCGGCCGTATAACAACAATCACAACAGCGGCCACAACAACAATGGTCACAATGGCAACAACTCCAATGGCCATAACAATAATGACAACAATCGTAACAGGCCAAACCAGAACAGTGGGTCGAGTAATGCTAACTATGCAAGCGTTCCCTTTGAGTACACCATTAACTGCATTTCTGAGCATGTTCCACAAGTTAACGTCATATCCCCCAACCAACAACCAGGACCTAACGGAACTGGTTGTAGTATAATTACCCGCAGTGGTAGAGTCACGATCAACACCACTCCTCCAAGGTTGTCACCATCTCCGTCTAACTCCCGCCCATATAATGTCATCAACCAATTGCAAAAGACTCCGGCTCACATTTCTATACTAGAGCTCTTGCGTCTATCTCCTTCTCATAAGGAGATTCTTGAGAAAGCCTTAGTGGAAACTACTGTCCCCACTAACCTAGCCCAAGAAAAGTTTCAAACCATGGTGGGTAATTTGACATCCTCCACTTCCATCTCGTTTACCGAACAAGATGACCTTTTCATGTCTCAACCCCACAACACTCCCCTACACATTGTCGCATTCGTACACAGGCACCGCATCAAGAGGGTTCTCATTGATGGGGGTGCCGGTTTGAATATTTGCACTTTGAAGCTAGTCCTTGCATTGGGGTTCTCTGAACAGGCAGTAGATCCAAGACAGAAAATTACTATCAAAGCCTATGACGAGGAGGAACGAACCACCAAGGGCACGGTTGTCCTACCCATTCAAGTGGGACCGGTAATTAAAGATGTGGTGTGCCAAGTCCTTGATCGGGAGCTTGCTTACAATATTCTACTAGGGAGACCATGGATCCACGCCATGAAAGCTGTCCCCTCCACCTACAATCAATGCATAAAGTTCCCACATGATGGCAAGTAGGTCACCATACACGGCGACCCCGACCCCTACCAGCATTGCAACTCATTCCAAGCCAAACCGGAATGTGTCATTCCCAACAATCGAGCCCATATCTCCCCTACTCCGCCACAAGACCATACTGCCGAAGCTTCCTCTTCACGGACCAAACCAATGAAAATCACCATAAAAGAAAATGGCGTGGGGGAATACCAGATTGAGCACAGCCTCAACCTTGCAAAAATGCCCTTGTCTCCTCGCTCCTTTGGCCAGCCCAAGCATCAACCCAGGCATTTTCCAAAGCCCTCTGCTCCCCCTACAACTTCCGCAAACCCCTTTGTAAAATGGGGGACCTTATCCGATGAATCAGAGGAGCGAGATCTTTTGCAATAGCTTTATGCCGAAGAAGAAAGCACATCCCAAGAGCCACCTAGACTCCCTACAGAACTCTATGGATGGGGTGAAACCATCTTGCATAGGATGGGATATGAAGGACAAGGCCCTATCGGCCTCAGAAAAGAAGGGATCATCGAACCTATACAACCTTCTTCTTCCTCTTCGGCTAGAAACACCACTGGCTTGGGATACAAAGGCAAGGGCAAAGCCAAAGAAAATGCCTGCCTAGTGGAGACAATTCAAACACTCCAAGCGGACAGTGATGCAGATTCAGATGATTCCAATCAATATGAATGGGACGAGCTGACAGAGCACTCCTACGATGACAAGGAGATTGACACCATCCAAACCCTTAGCCCATATCATGGAAGACAAACGCAACGGGACAGACCACTGGAGTCTGATTTGCCCCTCCCTGAAGTTATGGCTTTCGAGGAAAGTATCGATTCCATTGCGATAAACAACCTGGAAGAAAGTACCACCCAGAACACTACCCCCACCGGTGCTCCTAATATTTCCATCCACACTATCAATGAATCAGGTCTTTCATCTGACTCCCTTCCCCTCTTACACCCTGAGCTTATTGACTGGAACCTACAAGGGACCCCTCAATTAGATATGTTCTAGAACGATGATGCCTACATTGACTATATGGGACTTAGAGATCATTTCCCAAAAGGAGATCATAAAGCCGGTTTCGCTATCGAACTCAATACTGTAGCTTACTTCGGGGAGGGTGCCAAGCCTTCTAGTCGCAAAAATGTAAAGATCAAAAAAGAATCTGACGGTGAAAACCGCCATGCGGCAGTGTCAGATCATAAAACAGTAAAAAGAAAGGACGTATCTGAAGGTGAAAACCCAACTGTGGCACCTGACGATGGATTGCTTGACACCCTCCCAAGTGACATGTATCAGGAAAGGTCACAGATCGTGGTAGAGCCAACAGAGCCAGTGAACATTGGAACCGAAGAGCGGCCTCAGATTATCCACTTTGCAAAATCTCTCACGCCGCCTGAGAAAACCAAGTTTGTACCATTCTTTAAGAAGAAGAGAGGCAGCTTTGCTTGGTCATATGCCGACATGCCAGGTTTGGACCCAAACCTGATTCTACATCACTTGCCATTAGATCCAGGGGTGAAGCCCGTAAAGCAAAAACTAAGAAAAATGCATCCCCATATTGCCCTCCTGGTCAAGGAAGAACTCAAGAAATTGTTAGACGTGGGGTTCATCAGAGCCATAGATTACCCTGAATGGATATCTAATATTGTGCCGGTGTCTAAACCAGATGGTAGGGTCCGACTATGCAACGATTTTAGAGATTTAAACAAAGCATGCCGAAAAGATGACTTTCCCTTGCCTAACATCGATATCATAGTCGACCTCACGGCAGGACATACAATGCTGTCACTTATGGATGGATTCTCAGGGTACAACCAGATCAAAATAGCACCAGAGGATCAGCACAAAACCGCTTTCACTTGTCCATGGGGTACCTTTTGCTGGAATGTCATGCCATTTGGGCTGAAAAACGCAGGTGCTACATATCAGCGGGCCATGACAACTATATTTCACGACATGATGCATGTGACCATGGAAGATTATGTTGACGACATCCTGGCAAAATCACTCACCAGGGACTCACACCTGGACACATTAGAGAAAGTCTTCCAACGGCTGGACCAATTCCAAGTAAAATTGAACCCTAAGAAATGTGTGTTTGGGGTAACATCGGGCAAGCTGCTAGGCTTCATCGTGTCAGCAAACGGCATAGAAGTAGACCCGGCCAAGGTCAAAGCAATCATGGACATGCCTCCGCCCAAAACTCTAACACAGTTGAGATCCTTACAGGGCAAGCTACAGGCCATCCGCAGGTTCATCTCACAGCTGGCAGACAAGTGCCATCCTTTCAGCCACCTCCTACATAAGAACGTTCCATTTAAATGGGATGAGCAGTGCGAAGAGGCATTCAACAAGCTCAAGGAGTACCTCATGAATCCTCCTATACTCATGCCTCCGATCCAAGGAAAACCTTTGATTCTCTACATATCTGCTACACCTACTGCTCTGGGGGCTCTCCTAGCGCAGCAAGACTATGAGAACAAGGAGAGAGCTGTGTACTATATCAGTCGAACCTTAGTGGGCTACGAGTTGCAGTACTCACAGGTGGAACGTTCATGCCTTGCGGTGGTTTTTGCCTCACAAAAACTCTGACACTACATGTTGGCACATCCTGTCAAACTCATTGCCAAGATCGACCCACTAAAATATCTTCTCAGCAAAGCAGCTCTCACAGGACGACTAGCCAAATGGGTTATGCTTCTTAGCGAATATGATATAGAGTATGTGGATAGAAAAGCCATCAAGGGGCAAATCATCGCAGACCAACTAGCTGAGGCACCATTACAGGACACTTCACCAATGCAGTTTGAGTTCCCCGATGAATCTTTATTCACTCTGTCAACATCTCCTTGGAAACTCTACTTCGACGGATCTTACACCAACCATGGATCGGGGGCAGGTATCTTGTTCATCACTGCCCAAGGCGACACAATTCCAAAGTCCTATAGGTTGTTATTTCCATGCACTAACAATATAGCGGAGTATGAGGCTTTGGTAATTGGTCTCAAGATGGCCACTGAGTGGAAAATCCAAGCACTATGTGTCTACGGTGATTCTCAGCTTGTCATAAACCAGGTCAACGACGAGTATCAGACCAAAGATGAGAAGCTCATCCCATACAAGTGAATGGTCGACGACCTCAAAGAACATTTCGGGACCATCTTGTTTGAGCAAATACCCAGGATAGAGAACAAAGCAGCCGATGCAATGGCGACCATAGCCTCTCTTCTTGAGATACCTGAACAGGAGTCACGGTATGAGTTCTTAGTAGAAACAATTCGACAACCGGCTTATGATCTCCTTGAGACCCATTCCATTTGCCACCTAGTGGGATCTGATTCGCCTTGGTACGGTAAGACCTACACTTACCTCAAGGACAATATCCTTCCTTTGGACCTCTCTTCCAACCAAAAATGAACTTTCATCCGACAAGCCTCCCGTTACACCATTATCGCCAATACCCTTTACTGACGTGGTCTGGATGATACTTTACTCCGTTGTCTAGAACAAGAAGAATCTATAACTGCCTTGCGAGACGTGCACGAAGGGATCTGCGGAACACACTCCAGCGGTCCTTCCTTAGCTAAAAAACTCATGCGTTTGGGTTATTACTGGCCCAATATGGAAATGGATTCATATCAGTTCGTCAAAAAGTGCAAACAGTGCCAGATACATGGGAACCTGATTCATGCACCTGCTCAGGAGTTGAGACCTCTAACGACACCCTGGCCCTTTTGCCAGTGGGGACTTGACCTCGTGGGAAAGATTCATCCGCCCTCTTCCAACGGCCATAAATTCATCATAACCGCTACTGAATACTTTACAAAGTGGATTGAAGCCATTCCCTTATCAACCGTCACAGGAAAGCAAATTTCCTCTTTCATTCTGAATTACATTATCTGCCGATATGGCATCCCTTCGTCCATCATAACGGATAACGGGAGACCCTTCAAAAATCAGGATGTCCAGGAACTTTGTGAACGTTTCAAAATCCAACACCGCTTCTCCACCCCATATTACCCCCAAGGTAACGGCCAAGCTGAGGCATCGAACAAAACCATTCTGAGAATCCTAAAGAAGACTGTCAATGAAGCTGGTCGCGACTGGCACGTCCAACTCAATCCCACTCTGTGGGCCTATCGAACCAGCATACGCACTCCCACAGGTGCTACACCCTACGCCCTCGTCTATGGTTCCGAAGCCATCCTTCCCATTGAGGTCAAACTCCCATCCCTTCGGGTGTCGTTGAAAGGTCTCATATCAGACGAAGAGTACAGAGTCTCCAGACTACAAGAGCTAGAACTGCTAGAGGAAAGGCGCCAGAAAGCTTTTGACCATCTCAAAGCCTATCAACAGATGATGTCAAGAAGCTACAACCACAAGGTTAGACCAAGATGCTTCAAGGTTGGGGACCTCGTCCTAAGAGAGAACCCTCGCAATCAGCAGGACAGAGAAAAGAAAGGCAAGTTCGAGCCTAACTGGCTTGGACCCTATGTAATTGTAGCAGCTTACGGATCGGGGGCATATCAGTTGGCCACATCAGAAGGTGAGTTGTTTGATGACCCCATCAACAGCATGCACCTTCGCCGGTTCTATACCTAAGGGAACCCCAATGCAAGGGGGGTAAAAAAAAAAAAATCAAAAAATCAAAAAAATCAAGAAAAAGTTACAAAGAGAAAATACAAAAAAATCAGAAAAAAATAGCAAGCATACAAAAAAATCGTCCTTTGGTGAAAACCTGGCAAACAGGCGCCTTGGATAGGTATCATGGGGAAAACCTGGCAATCAGGCGTCATGTTACTTTCTAGCTTCTCGTGCAAATAAAAGTAAGTGATGAAAACCTGGTAAACAGGCGTTACTTGTAACAAACCGCATTCTCCATCTTTGGGAATCCAATCACCTTGAGCCCATTCCCCCTCTATTTTTCTCATTCGACCCATATCCATCCCACAATAAACGCTTGACAGTTACCTATCATGGCTTGATACTCACCTTGTGGCCTTGTCAACCAAGGTTTTGTCCCATACCGTCTCCTCAATGTAAGCCTAGTGTAGTGTCTCTCGTCAGGGTCTGTGGTCCGAATCCGTGAACTACGTTGCCTCTGCGCCGTCACGTAGGCAAGGCCATTATTCTAATGCGCCCCCGAGGCTTCCATCTCTACCAAGGTCCCATTCGTCTCCTTTCTTGTCTTCATTCTTGTCGTCTTTCTTCTAGTCCATCCAAGGTCCATTAGGGTTTACCCCGAACTACGTTGCCTCTGTGTCGTCACGTAGGCAAGGCCATTTAGCAATGAGCCCCCGAGGCACTAGGTCAGTCCCTTAGGGTCCGTCTTCTCAATAAGGATAGTGCAACCTTCTCATCAGGTAAGCAAATGCAAGCAAACACCCGCACTTCAAGCAGAAATCCCGACAATGAGCATCTTAACCTATCCAATGCAAAGCAAATACCCAAGGTCTTCTAAATGATTTTATGCAAATTAAGGCAAGAAATAAACACATATCAACGCAAATGTGCTTTTGTAGATGGGAACCTAGGGTTAAGTTACAGAGTCTTGATTTTGCTATCATACCTTCCTATGCTACTCAAGGATGCCAAAAGCTAGAGATGCTATGATGGGGGCATGATTACTTTCTTTGTTTGCTATTTGGGGATTAAACTTTAGTAATGTGAAGCCTTGTCTTAGGACGTGATCGGCAAAAGATCATCGAGGACATCAAAGGTCTAACATAAACGGGGGCAATCCTTGCTTGTTGAAACGCAAGAGGTACTCAGGTCATCTAGATTCAAATCTTGACTAGATGCTTGTATTAACTTGCTCAATCACGATCCATGTAAGCGATACTCAGGTCATCTTGGTTCAATTATACCTCGATGCTTGTATTCACTTACAACATTTCAGAAAAGTACCAAAAACAAAATGCCCAATGATGAAATAAGGCAATCTAAAGCAAAACATCCGTCCTGTATCCATATACACATCCATACACCCATCCATACAATCCTCATTATTCGAACTGTGCAGAGTAACGATATCAAGAAAAATCCCTAAGTCATTCTTTCGCAACCATTCCTCTATCCATCATGTCATTCTTATGTCGATAGAGTACATTTGGACATCACAAAAGCAAGGCATATAGGAGCATATCATATCATTCGTAGAAACTAGTCATGCACATGAGTAGGTTAGTAGAAGGCACCATCCAATGCATTAGGTCACTAATACATTTGCATCACATCTTAATCTTAAAAGCCCAGAAAATCAAAACTACATAGTTAAGTGCATCACATATATAGTTGCATCACCACATAGTACTCATGTTACAATTGCATACATTCAAAGCATTACATCATATAAACATCCAATAGCATCTCACATATCTATACAGCATCATAACATAGAAATCATGTTCCATACATATACATTTGCATCATCACATAGACATCATATTACATTTTGCATTCATTTGTCACATTAGATCATATAGACATCATATAGCAGCATATCAACGTATTTCTCATATAGCATCATATAGACCATCTAACTATGCAATAGGATCACAATCATGCAATAGAAGTAATCATCTCATACACGCATGCAATAGAAACACAAAGCTGCATCATCATCCATACTATCATATACAAAGAGGTCCAAATGTACAATATCACCATCTCTCTCAAAATCAAAGTGTCATATACAATATGCGTCTACATAGACGGCGATACATGTCCCAAAAATATACAAAATCAGGTCTGTGTCTACCCCTGCTGCTATGGGCCACCACTGCCAGCTCCTGACTGCTGAGGTCCCATCACGGATGCCCCTGACTGCGAAGGACCTGCTCTGTGAGCCACCCCAGACTGACTCCTGAAGCTCCCTGCCCTCTGGCTCGAGGATACGGCCCCATGGTACAAGCCTCGGTAGTACTGTGCCTGCTGCTGCGCTCTGGCTAGGTCTGTCTGTGCCTGTGCCAACTGCGTCTGCAACTGGCCTACCTGTGCCTGTGCCTGCTGCACCTGCCCAACCAAAAATGTACTCGCTGCGTCTATGCCCATGGCAGCTACTGCTGTGTCCCTCTCTACTCGGATCAGGCATACCCGGGCATCTGCCATGTCTCGCTCGCGAGTCAAACCAGCGATCACTGCTGCGTCTGTATCTCGCATCCTCTCCACTCTCCTCAGCTGTGCCTGCAGCTCTCACACCTGTCCTCTCAGGCCGGCTATGGTCCTCTCATGTGCCTCACCCTGCACCGGCCCCTGTGCTGCCTCTGCCTGTCCTAGCCCCTGCTGCTGTGGTACCTGCTGGGGTGGTGGCATCTGTGCCTGCCGCTGCACCTGCTGCTGTCCCTCTCCCTGTCCTGGCACTGCCTGCCCAGCCCGATCTATCCTCCTCCGCTGTCTCGGCCTCTCTGCAGCTCGGCCACCCCGTCCTCGCCCTCCTCTAGCGGCCCTCCGCCCTGGGCCAGCCTCTCCCTCCTCCTCTGAGTCCGCCTCGTCAATACGAGGCACTAGCATGCCAGGTCCTGAATATCTCAGGAATGGATGTGCAGTAATCCAATCCTCATACTCCTGTGTGACCCCCGCATCTGCAATCTCTCTACGCATGTCCCATGCCACGTAAGGCAACTGCTGGAACTCTGCCAGGGCCTCCTCGTACAAAGCCATCGGCCCCCATCTGACCCTCTCTGCATGAGTCCGGGCAAACATAGCCTGTCCCTGTGGCATGCCCTGTCTCCTGCCAAACTGTCGCAGCACTCGGCCCACCATCTGTCTCTCCAGTATATGCCGTGTCCGGCCTATCAACCACCTGGTCTGAAAGCAGAAGGGTAGCTCATCTCCCTCGTCATCCCAGGGCTCGCAATCCAGATATGGCCGCCAGACGACCACATCTACCCCATCCAAGGTATGCCGCCAGTACTCTAGCTTCCCCAGCCTGTGCTGGGAAATCACTCCTGCATAGCCATAGCTATATGGCTCTCCCCTCTGCCTCGCGAAGACGCATATCGGCCTGGTCACCGCTATGTGCTCCCACAGCCAGAACTGTAACAGCAACACCCCAGCCGATAGACTCGTGCTGCGGTGGTACACCACCTGATGCATGTCATGGTAGAGGTGGGCAAGCACGCAGGGTCCCCACGCATATCGGGTGCCCTCGGTCAGCATCTGCTCCATGATCCTGCCCCATCCAATGGGGAACCCGTGCGATCTCCTATCCGGGCATACAACGCCCCCAATCAGCCCAGCCACGATCCCAGGGAAGTAGTCGTAGTAGTCATAGATATCCTGCCAAGGGATGACCTGTCCCACCAGCTCGGGATCGTCAAATACTCGCTGACACTCGGCGAGTCCCGCGTCCCACTGAGCATCATACTCCACCAACTCGCCTACTACGGGCAAGTGCAGCATCCGGTAGACATCCTCCAGCGTCACAGTCATCTCTCTAGTAGGGAAGTGGAAGGTCCCGTCCTCGCTGTGGAATCTCTCCACGGCAGCTGTCAACAGTCCTCGGTTCGCCCGCACCTCGGGCATAAAGCAAACATAATCTAGACCCATGGCACCAAGCGCCACTCTGTCAGCCTCCGTCAGCATGTATCTCTGCAATAAAGGCATAGGGAACGTCTCCCTCGACTGCAGAGTCTCTCGTATCTCCTCCTGCAAACACACAATGCAAGGCGTCAGTCTCAAGCTGCATATACCATACTCAACATATCTATTGAACTATATCAACTAAACTTAGCATTTCAAATTGATCAAAACAGCACACTACATCTCTTGACTAGATTCCTACAATCTCGGAGATAGCTCATCGATTCCTGCGTCAAACAGGATGCTAATCGAATCAATTTGGCTAAGTAATTTGCCATCCCAAGCAAATGTGCCACTACAGGTGGTAAATGCGCCATTTCTGGTATATGCGCCGCAAAAATCAACATATGCGCCGCAAAAATGCATATGCGCCGCTACAGGACACATATGCGCCGTTTTAACGCATGCGCCGCAGAAATCCACGCATGCGCCGCAAGAATCCACATATGCGCAACTTTAACAAATGCGCTGCTACATTTCACGCATGCGCGGCAGAAATACAAAAGCGCCGCCCAATTACGAAAGCGCAACTAGATTGCACAAATGCGCAGCTTTCACGCATGCGCCGCCGAAACAGGCATATGCGCCGCGAAATCACAAAAGCGCAGCTTCGCGAGGCATATGCGCCGTTCTGCGTTTCGGCGCATTCATTTCACCTATTTTCTACGGGCATTTATGACACCTAAACTCGACCCTAGGAGAAATTTTTCGAAGCACATACCGGGGGTCCTGCCTCTGCTGGCCGCCCGAATCGTCGGACTCGCTCGAATCGGTGCTCCTCGCGTGGAATGTCTGCTGCTCTGGCCGCCATGCTGCTCTAAGTTTGCTCTGAGCTCTCTTTCTCCAATCCAGATCAACCAAGTGTGCAAATGACTATTCTTGTGGACCCAGCTCCTATTTATAGCCTCCAAACCCTAATTCTGGCTAGGTGATGACTGTGGACTACTTCCCGTGTCCATTTTTTTCTCCTGTTTTCTTCCCGCACCCCTGACCGCGTCCCTTTTCCTCCAACCTATCCTAACCCCTTCCTCATCGTGAGATCGTCCGTCTCCAAAACTTTCACCGTTTTTCCCGTCCAATCTCCCGAGGGGGCATCCTATCGTCATTTAACCTATACCAGGGGCAAACTGGGGCATGTATCATCACTCAGACTATCAATTTCTTTGAAGCAACGCCGTAAACTGCATTGCATCAAAGAGGGGCAAAATGTATACGCCTAAAAATGACACAAATTATCCTAAATAAATATTCTAAATATTTATTCCATTCTTCTATTAATTAAATAAATATTCTAAATTTATTTAATCGATTCACTGTTCCATAATTAAATAAATTCTATTTATTTAATTAAAATTCTTCTATTTGTCCTTCACAATTAAATAATCATAAATTATTTAATTAATCCTATTTCCTCTATCCTAAAGTTCTAAATTCAAAATTCCACCTCACCTTTCCACCTCACCTTGTCCACCTCATCAGGTTGCACATGTAATTAAATATATTTAATATTTAATTATCTTATTTCCCTCACCCACATGGCCTATTTCTTCTCCAATCAGAGGTCAGTTAACCAATCAATCAAATCTGTTAACTAACCTGTCAGTTGAGTCAAATCCTCAATCAACCCAGTCAGTTCCACAATCCACTCTTCTAACTGATCAATCAAATTCTGTTAACAGACCAGTCAATGGAGTTAACTCTCCAATCAGTTTTGTCACATCCCACCTTTCATGATGGAGCTGGGACACTTGTCACATTTCCACTGGTTGCACATTCCTCAACCATCCTCAACCGTTGATCTTCATATCTTCTCTCAACCGTTGATTCCTATTCCTCCGAGTCTATAAATGAAGCTTCATCCCTTCATTCTAATCATCCAGGCTTTTGACATCGTTACTCTGTAGAAATATCACCAGCGCGCCTTTGGCACCCATTTGTCATCTACAAGCTTGAGATCACCATTGTTGCATTGGAGCTCGCCTTCATTGCATATCACACCATAGCCATTCACCATCGACTTCCTCAAACAGCTTTAAAAGATTGCACTCTCTGAGGGCTCATCTCATCTGCGAAAGGACGATTCGTGATAGGCGAACAACAGAAGTTTCGAAACGGAAGAGGTTTGCTGTGTTTGTTCATTGCTGTGTTCATTTGAATCTTCTTTGTTTCTCTATTCTGTTGATGTTTGGGTCATCTATTATTCATTTGATTGATGCACTATTTTACCCTCACAGTTCCCAATATACAATCGGACATATAATGAGCAGATACAAAGGAACATGCAAAGTGGAAGCAGTCAAAGTCAACGGTTTTCAGAACCTGGTGGGGCCCACGCAGTTGTATGTCCCACGATTGTATGTATGTGCATATACAATGCAAGATACAAAGGGTGCACATACAATCCAGACGCGAAGGAGAATTTGATTATGGCAGATTTCAGGCTGGGGTCCGCGGGTTGTATATTGCACATTGTATGTTTGTGCGATATACAATGTAAGGTACAATGAACCAGATACAACGCCGGATTCAAATGTTATTTTAATCCAATTGATAAATGTGCTAGAGTCCGCAGTTGTATGTATATTGCACATTAATCTACAAGGAGATATACAAAGAATGAAGATACAAAGCCTGGACCTGATTGTAGTTTCAGATTGTTTCATAAGGATTTGGAGTCTATCCTTGTATGCATGGCGATTGTATGATATACAATTGCATATGCAATTACAGATACAAAAGTTGATGCAATGGTCCAATGGCAAATAGGATGCAGTGGTGGGTCCTGATAAGTCAGAGATGCAATTTTTAAGCTATAGTGATCCAATGGCAGGATGACACGTGTCCAAGTTAGTTGTATGTATATACAACTGCATATGCAAAGATTTGAAGGCGAAAAAGGCAAAAATGGGCGAAAAGGTAAAATGTATGCTCGCGTTGGAAAGGTCAAAGGGGACAATACACCTACATAGCATAATTTCATTGGTTGTGGACTTTTTAGCATGATTTGAAGCCGTAGATCTCGGTGGGAAGAAGGAATCGATGGCCTATTTCAAATTTTCAAAACAGGAGGGGATTTTTGTGTGTTCGCAACCGCATTCCAGATCGAAAGAGTTCCAGAGCACGCAATTGTCATATTTTCTGAGGTTGCTACATCTCGCGGGTAGGTTGGCCATTAATGGCAAATTTTTAGAGGTATGGGTCGATGAATGACGGGCCACCTACCATTTTTAATGGGAAAATCTCCAGTTAGTTGCATGTTCCCCAATTTCACCTGCTCTTCCTTCTTTTTATAGCTGGAGCATTGAATGTTTTGGGTGCCATTTTGATGGTGCATTGTATGTGGTAGCATCTCGAAATGACCCTGTCCTTGATTGCTGAGTACACTCTAAGTATAAGAGAACTGTGTGACTCATTTTTTGGGTGGAAAACTGGGCAAATGTTGGTGGAATAATAAGGTACAGCTTTGCTGGTGGCTCTATTTTGGTGTCTTGTGAGTTTATGAATCATATGTTGAATGTTTTATGCATAGTTTTGCTAGTTTCATGTTGTTTTTATATGAGAAATGCATCATTGCATGTGTTTAGTTGTTTTTCTCCAAGTTGTGGGCATCTTTTCTTTTGAATCTAAATAGCTAAGTGTTATTTGGGATTTCTGTGTTGAATGTTTAGTCTTGTATTGAGGTTACAACCCAAGGTCCCAGTCTTGCATCCAAATACAAAATACAAATTCAAACTTCAAATATAAACCTTTACAACATTAGAAGTAGTTTTAGGACTAAAATCCTCTGTCTCACAACTGAGCATAGGCCCAAAGCTAGCCCCTTTGCACTTATTTCACAATTTTGGTTTGAGCTAGCCCCTTTGCACTTATTTCACAATTTTGGTTTGCATAAGAGAAGATTTATCTGCTTTGTGTCAACATCTCAGTAAGTTCACATGCATATTTTACGAATGTTGAATAGGGAATACCCCCCTTGGTTCTGCAAAGCCTAAAGATGGAGAGGAGATATTTATAGGGTCTATCTCCTGTACTATTGGCCCCTGGCCCAGAAATCCTGTTGATCAATGATGGCTACCTTGTAAGGATAACTGGGAAGCATCCAATTTGGGAAAAAACCCAACAAATGGTTCAACCGCCAGTGTGGAGCAAATGGATCTTTCTTTCATGTCTATTCTACCCACTGGATAAGTGGATGGTTTATACCCACTGAGAAGTGGCGAATTCCCACTGCATAAGTGGATGCCTTCTCATACCAGATGAATGTTATTCCATGTTGCACAATACTATAGCTTTGTAATCCTTGCCTGAATTGGGAACCTGGTGATCAGAAGTGTGGAGGTCAATTAGTTGTCCATGCATGATTGTGCTAACAATGTGTTATCACTGTTTAAGTTTGAATTTTTTTTTTGGATTGATTATTACAAGGTATCTTGTATGCCTGTTGCCTTTTGGGCCAAGGTCTTCCTGTAATTTTCATTTTCTTCCACCATTGGTTTCATTTTGTAACTATTAATTTCTTATCATGGGTGTGTCCTTCCTCCGATAAATCCCCTTAGTTATCACCTGCATACGGCCCATTGAGGCTTGATTAATAAGTTATTCAAACTATTAACAAATTTAAATTTGTAAATGAATCATCTAATCTGCCAATGAATCATTTCTTAGAGAGGCAAAATTTAATGCCTGACTATGTACTCCCTCTCCCTGATAGACGTCTCTGAGAAATAGATTTAACTATTATCACTCTGGATTCAAGTTCACCTATCGACCTCAATGAGAAATCGGTCATCAAACCCCAATACATCCGTCTTGATCTCACGAAAACTGGAGCTAGACTTGCATTAGGCAGAACCCATGATGGGGGGGGCGTATGGCGACCGATCATTGCCACATTTCTTGCATTCAATTACCCTTTACCGCAAATTTTATTGGCGACAAACCATACTATGGTTATATGATTGGTTGAATATTTTTGAAAACCCTTCCATTGTTATTTTAAATATGTCGCCCTATCATCATTGTAACCTTTGTTTTGACGCTTGAAAATGCCTCTGTTACATGCTTCTAGCAATGCTTGTAGGCACACTTCTATCCTGCGAAAATATATAGACGATATATCAGTGCTCCATCTTTGTTTTTTTCTCTTCATAAGTCTAACATTGCTCTGGCAGTTTTCAAGTGCCTATAAATTCATTAACTGGTTCCAACACACCACCTTTAGATGCCACTATTCCTTTTGATACTTATGAAAATATTTATATACATGCGATTAATTGCAGTATAAGTGAATGAGTTACATGGAGTGAAAAACCTATCTTATGGCAGAACGTGATTTTAGGCTGAAGCTAATTCATGCTAATGTCGAACTTCCTTCCGAATCGATCTTCTTCTCATCGCTAATACCATCAATTTGGGATTTAATCCCCTGACCAATAACCTCATTCGTCTTGTCTCCGTCTGCATATCATTTTTGAGAAATTGACCTCATTGGGAAGCGTTTTAGCATCAGGCACGAAACAAAAACCATCGTTCGCTCTATTTCTATAATATTCTCCAATCTTGTACCAAAAGATATCATTGATCTTTGTTATTTAATCCAGTAAAACAAATTGCATCTGACCTGACATTCATCACTATATCTCTCTCTCTCAAAGCTTCTGTCATCCAACGTCTGTCATCGAATCTATTCGCTTACGCCTCTGAAATAAATTACTGAGCACCATTATTAATAGCCGATTCAATTAAATTCAACTTTGTAGAACTTGAAAACCTCAATGGATTGTATGATAATGGTTTGAGCAGTTTTTAGATTTGTATGCAATATCTCTTATGTAAGAGTTTTAAAATCTGGGCACGAAATAGAAAGTTCCTTTTATTTAATTTAACTCCATCCAAAAGAATTAGAAGGATTCTCAAAATTGGGAGGCTCTTGTTCGAATGAGGGTACTTCAATTTTAAATTAGAAACATGTCTTAGCTTCTTTCAATGGTCATTAGAAACAAATCTTGTGATTCCTCAATTCGCGGGTAGGAAGATATTGTGTCTCATAGAAATTTTGATGCAACTCTTTTTAATTAAAGGGCTATAGGATGATTTCGATTTAATATAAAAAATCTTACTCAAACCAAACGCCATCATATATCGTCATTAAGTATATCGATTTGATTTAAAACTTGTATAATAACAAGAAATATTATATTAGATCTATTATTTGTTAATTTTAAACCATTTATTTAATCTAGGCAGGTTAGTTAAATAAGAGCATAATCAACTCTCCGGTAATATAATTTTGATAGTAGAATAAAGTTATTGATAATAAAGTTTAGTTTAGTTCATTTTCCTTTGAATAGTTGGATAAGTTAATTGGTTAATCTCATTAATTGAAAATAGGAAAATTGTTATTAGAGTTTCTTAATAATAATTACAAAGTTTAAATATTCCTATTATTGCATGTTATATTGGTTGAAACTAAATGTTTACTAAAGAAAATTTTTTATCAAGTAGCTTTTATTTTAGAATCATAGCTGTCATATTGTCTCATAGAGTAGAAGTTATTAGACTGATACTTTCTGAATTATAGGGATCTATTTCTCTTGTGGAAATTAAATTTATTGGGAATGAGCTTCAAGCTAATTTGTCCTTTGTGATTGAAATTTTCTTTTGTGTTGATTTCGGGACAATGGGGTTGACATGACTTCTGGGTCTCTTGGATTTTTTGGGTTTGTGTCATTTTTACCAAAGGCTTATGATGTTTTGGTATTATGCTATGCTCTGTGATAACAAGGGGTTATGACATATCTCGTTTGTATGAAATATTGATGCTTTATGGAAAGAAATATTTTGAATATGGTTATTTGGGACAAAGGTTCATATTGATGTAAGAAGAGCGAGTCCTTGCACTGTTATTGTGCTTGTCAAGTGGTTGATGTTTGAATGGTTGGTGGGGTCACCTAGATGCAAGTAGGGGAGTGGCTTCTGATGTGGGGTTGGCGCCCAAAGTGGCTGTCAGGGTAACCCATCGGAAGTGGTTAATAAGTGATAACATAATAATAAACCTAGGGGGATGGGTAGTTTTTCACCTAATCAAGATAATTGGATATCTCTCCCATGCCTATAGTGCTAAGTTAGGCTAAGGGTGGGAAGAGAAGGTTGTGATTTTCGCATGTGTCAACCTATGGGGTCGGCGTCTTGAGAGAAAGACTGTCAGGCTAACCATAGATGGGGGTCGGCGTCTAGAGAGTAAGACTGTCAGGGTAACCCAAGCAGGACCATGCGATGACACTCTACCTACTGCATTCTAGCTTTCCCATTCTTATGTTTTTATGCCTCTGGATGTTTGGTGATTGATGATGTGAGCCATACTTGTGTTGGATTAATTTGAGTTAGTTTTGCTTTAGTTAGCTTTTGTTTATGTATGCATACCTTCGGACCTCATTGTTATCTCCTAGCTCGAGGGGTGGACCTCAGGGTTCCACATGGTCAGGTGGATGAGCTTTATTCCATTGGTCTTTTGGCAACTTGGTTCGTGTTTTGAGAAGATGTGCATCTCCAGTTTCCAGTGCTGCATCTGTATTTGAAGACTTGTATTATACCTTATGGATCCAGATTTGTGTATCTATGATACCCATTATGTAATTTTGATGTATTTAGATAAGAAAGCCTTTGTATCTTTATCATTATGTATCATGATCTCATTTGCACTTGTAAAGATTACTATAAAGGATGATGTAATTATCTGTAATGAGATAAATGTTGTTAGTTGATCTTATGACCATTCAAACGAGTTATGTATGTTATTGATCTTTGTTAATTTCCTCAATGCTGTTATGTTTCCCTAGAGATGTTACCTTATTAGATTTTTAATTTGTTGTATCTAGTTGATATTACATCTAGTGATCATTACTATTACTTGTTAAAAAAAAATGTTTCCGCATTTTATTGTATTGTTTATCCTAACTCTCTAGGGTTGCATGACGGGGCATTGCAGTATATATATACTATAAATTATTTAATATATCTTTAAAATAATAATAGATTGTAACATAGTATATTTATATTATATTATATATTTATAATAAAGTACTTTTTAAATTAATTCATAAAAAATCTAATAGCTCAACCGACTTTCTCAATCGTGTCTCAAAATTTTGACACAGTTGCCCAAAGTTCACATGTCCCTAGCATCCTTCCTCGAAGCTCAACATATCCTCGACAATCTTCTTGCTCCCCATCTTCCTTTCTTTAGCACTTTGTATCCAATGCCTTTCACATGCCTTCACTTCAATGATCCAACAAAGGAATTCAACGATAGTTCTCCCAGGCTATCCAAGATAATTCTCCTTTGAATCATATCTAGACCAACCAAGAAACTTGATGAAATAGATAGAGAGGGATACAAATAGATAAAGAGATAGAAAGACAAAGATGAAGAGAAAAAGAGATAGAGATATAGAGAGATAAATAGGGAGAGAGAAAGAATGAGAGATGGTAAGAGAGAGATAGAGAAAGAAGAGAGAAAGAGAGAAGAGGATATAGGGAGACATATATGTATAAACAATTGAAAAAGGTCAGACTATTCATGGGGAGCTACATTGAATACAACATGTCATTTGATTAAGGATCTAGCAATTTACCTTTAAGACCTCTTTGGCTAACCCATTGCATATATTGAATTTCAAGAGAAGATGTGTTGGCTCTTCTTTCCATTTTGTAGATAGGGCCTCTTAAATGTGGCACTCATATCTAACTCTTTTGTTCTTGTACATGTCAGAGAGAGTGAGAGAGACTAAGTGTTTTCTTTTATCAAATTTGTTTTTTTGCATATCCTCTAGGCTTTCATTCAGTCCTTTTAAAAAGAAACCATGGTTAGCATGACTAATCAAACTAATAACCCTAGGATTGTAATTGGCAACATCCAAGCCTAAAATTAGTCACATGTTGATTGTGCAAATAAATTTGCTTTGTTTAATCAAAATAATATTCATACAGGTCTACAATTGGCAACATCCATACTTGCAATTAGTCCCATGTTGATTTTGCAAACAAATTTGCTACATAGAATCAAAATAATAATAATGTCCATAATTTTCAATACTTGTTTTTAGTAGCCTCTTCAATTTGGATAGGAACTTGGCTATGAAAATAATGAATTTATAATCTATTGAATTCCAAATTAGTACAAAATGAAGGTTTCATTATTTTGTCAAGTTACACTTGAATGCATTGCATGCCTTACATAATTCACAATCCATGAAATTCATATAAAATAGTGGAAAGCTTCCCCTCTATCCCATCCCTTGTGTTCATGTTGTTGCTTGTCAAATTATTATAGGGGTTTCCACCTCTTATCAGAACAAAACCTGCAATTGAATTAATCATTTCATCAAGCATTTCTTTTGACAGATTTTGCACATCTTTCACATCAATCAATTTACCTTTTTTATGTTTTTTTTCCACCTAACTTTTGAGGATAAGCTTGTTTTCTTTACATTTTTTTGCAGATACAATATAATTGAGTGGTATATCCAAACGATGCAAAGCAACTTCTACACCCCCAATTCTATAGAACAAAGAAAGGATATTTATCTCCTTTAGATAGATAGGATTCAAAAGAAAAATATGGTATCCTATAATAAACAAATCAACGTGATACATTTTCCTCTTCTTCGATTTTTATATCTATGGAAGACAATTGGCTCACTACTAGATGAAAATCATTTAAATGTTTGGTTACAAAGTCTTTTTCATGTATCTTTAAAGAATACAAATTTCTTTTCAAAAATAACTTATTTACAAGACATTTAGTTTGATATAATGCAATAATTTTATCTCATAAACTCTTAACAATGTTTTGAACTAAAATATTTGAACATGAAGACCAAATTAGAAAGACACAACCTAATAGTAGATCTATCTCTTCTTCCAACTTATACCATTCATCTTGATCTATTGTTGATGGTAGAAAATTGAGTGCAACAATTATTACGGTCCACTAATATGTCTCCACTAAAAGATCTTCAACCTTCAATTTCATATTAGGAAAACATTGATAAAAGGATAAAGCAATGACATATATCATTCATTTAAGCATTAAATTACATAGATTATTTGTTTAGGATATACAAGATCTGCATAGATTAAAAATTTGTGAGCTTTCATGTTTGGTGTGTATTCTCTACTTGCATGCATCCCCTTTCTAGATTCTTGTTCATGCATTGCACATGGGCTCACTTGCATTCCATTAGTCATGACCTAGGTATACTATATATAAGCTAGGTTCAAGTGGAGAGATCAAAATGTAGGTTGCTAATTATCCCATGTATTTGATTCCAAAAGTAGTTGATAAAGTTGTACATGTGTCAAACAAGATAAGTTTACCTATTTTATATGGGTACAAGCTAAATATCTATCTAATCTAGGTAATTTTGACAATTAGGAATTTTCAATCTAAAATTATAGCACATCTAAATTTATTTTTAATCCATTTGAGCTCCAAATTATGCAAAGGTGTGAAATTAAAAAGGCAACGAGGGTCATTAAGTTTGATCTATCATGTGACATCCCATGAGAGGATGTATGATGGTAGGAAAGATGACAACTAAACTTGTGGTGTAGGTTATGACCATGCTTATATTTGATACTTCAAGTTTAGTTGACATATCATGTAAGCCTTGTGTATAGTTATGCAAGATATGGCTAGTCTCCTGCATGGAAGAGGACCCTTTGTTATAGAAAATTAATATGTTTGTTTAAGTTTCCTTAATTGATTTTTAATTGAGAGATATATTATTGAATATGTTCCAATATTTTTTCCAATTACTTATATTTTCCTTCAATGCTTCCTACATATAAATTCTCAAAATTACAATTAGAAAAGAAATTTCAAGTGTTTAAATGATAGTTTCTAGATAAAATCACAACTTAAATTAAAAAATGATTTACATCTTTCTTTCCACTATAATTAGTGTATAGTATGCTACCCATAAACTATATCAAAGAATTAAATAAATCATCTCATTCATATTAATAGAAAATAGAAAAGATACATCTTCCATATAGTAAAAACACCAATTTACATCTTACAAATGCATGTGCTATATCCAGTAATTAGCATAAAAAATATAATATACAATGATACAACATTAGATCTCACGCCAAATGGTAACCCCTTACAATAATAATGTAAATATCCAAGAATGATACAAGTATGATAAATGAATAAAGTCACTGTCACCAGCCGCCACTAACCCACATAGTCTTCTGTAAGCTGATAGACAAGAACATGATTCAGGCACTTTTCTATCCAACCATGAAGCATTACACTTCCACGAAATCCTTCCTAACATGAAGGATACTCGACCTTGCACGAAGTGCCTAGCAACCTAGAAACAATAGGAAGGAGGGAAAACACAGTGCAACCTAATGTCTAAATGCATATCTTTCTACTAGAATGTGTAATATCTCACAAACAAGATGTGGCAGATAAACATATCAATATAAATTTGATAGACAATCATTTATCTATTTCAATGAAAAAATGGCTTTGTCCAAAGCACTTATACATATCAGTCAAATCTCAAAAAGAGGATCAACCTTCTCAGTTAGTCCACATTCGACACCCTATCCCAGAAGGTAAGCCCAACACACACATAGTAAGATAAACTAATTTACTTACAAAAACAATCCATGGTAGCACATGCATTTGCTCAACAAACAGTTACTCTTACTTTCTTGCAAAATATTAACATGAATTGAAAATTATACTTTTCTAGCAAGTACGAGATCTATGATGATTTATGCATATTATACATATCTAACAATAAACTCCATGTGGTATTTATTTCAATTGCAAATACTATCTATACTCATGTTTTTCCTAACCAGTTCTTGTTCAACAGGGATAAAGAGATAATATAAATATCTACAAAACCCAATAAATATTTTTATGATAACTATTTGTAATATAATTTTATAAATACAATATAATCACATATAAACACCATGCTAAAAATAGCAGCATAGATAGAAAGTCACTAGTTAATACATATCTCAGAATTGACAAACTGAGTAAGGTTGATTTTTTATATGATATAAACAACTTAGTTGTGTGCCTTCCATGAGTATTTCAGAGAAACCTAGTTCATAAAACTAAAGTTATTGATGTCGCAAAAGACTATTTTTCTTTTCTCGTGATAGATTTACCAATTTACCAAAAATAATCCACTTGTTTTAATAACTAAAAATAAAATATAAAAGATGAAATTATAAAAATTAGAGATAAAGTTTATCCCATAATTTAAAAGCATGTATCCAAAAATTAGAAATACCCAGATCACGGTTTAAGAGATATGTCTAAACTAAGATAGGTTACTATTTTTCTTTTCAGTCTCTTCCCAAGTATTCTATTATGTTTTTTTCTTATATAAGAAATGAATATTTCAAATTCTAAAAAATCATTTTTCAAATCAAATAAACTATCAAATATTCCTACTAACTTTTAAGAATTCTCAACAAATCCAATTCAACAAAGTTTTTTTTAATCTTCAAAATCAATAAAACTATAATTTGTCTAAATCTTTCTTTTTGGACAAGAAGCATATAAATCACAATTTCTTCACATAATCCTATATTCAATTATTAACCAAAGTAAATATTTGCTAAAGCCTTTCATGACAAGAATCCTACCTCAATCCTTGTAGCAATTTGGTAAAAACAATGGAGATGAACCAATCATTTCAAAAACCACAACAATTCTTCAATTCTTCAAAAAAAACACTTCCAAATCCTTAAGCATCAATATCCCATTTTTCCTTTCTTCTCATTTGCATAATAAAATTGATAACCAAGAATAAAAAAAGAAGCCAAAAAAAAATTAATTCTCTTCTTTTAATAACTCTTCCTATTTTTTCAAAACCTAAAAAGCAAAATGTAATATTATATTTTTAATAAAAGAAAAAATAATATTAAAATGACTTTATTCATATTCATTCACATCCTACTTAAAACGAATATTAGAAACTATAATTTTATAATTCACAAATATGATAAATTTAATAATTGATTCTTCAAATCTTTAAAATAGACATACACATTCAATAATTAAATAAATTAACAAATTAAAATAATTCAACTTATTTATTTTTCCAAAAGAAATTAATTACCAAAATAAATAAATAAAAGAAATAATATAATGCTCACATAATATACCAAACACTATTTATTTATTTATTTTAAATTAAAATAATTCTTCTTCTTTTAATTAATCTTTTTTTCTCAAATTGAAATATATGTTATTATTTATTTCTAAATTCTAAAATAAAAGCATGCACATAATTTAAATCTATTTCAATTATAATAATTAAATAATTGAAATACAAATTGCATTAATTTTTATTTTAAAAAAATATATTAGAAACTATAACTATCTAACTAGATAATTAATTTAAAATAAAATCTAAGCATCAAATAAATAATTAGCTTTATCTATTTATTTTACTTTCTAATTAACCTTAGGATTTAACTATCAAATAAATAAACAAATTTACTTCTATGCACTCAAATAAATTAATCAAGCTACTAATTAATTTATTTCGAATTAGTTACTTATCTTAATTTAATTATTATTTAAGATTTGTAATGCCTCACTATGAAACATTAGAGACAAGTTCAACTTAAGCAAAAAGTAGGGTGAATTGTTTTTTAATAGAAGTGATGACAACAAAACATAACATAGTTCATCAACAACAAGTTAAACTAACATCTCTAGGGATTACATAGTTGCATTGTTAAAATCATACATAGCTCAATCAACTGAGTCAAACTAATAACTTTTAGATTATAATATCAAATGATTATATCAACATTTTTGCAATCAAGATAACAATTACAAAATAGTTCATATTACATAATTTCCTTGATACAACAGCTCTCTTTTTCTGATTACATCAAATTACATAATGAATTTCACTGATACATAGATCTAAATGCAAATGGTACAAATATCTACCTTCAAATAGAGGTGCAAAACTGATGCATGAACATCCAGTGGTGTAAGGGCAATCTTGCATCACCCAAAAAGAAGCTAATTCAAAACCATTGCATTTGTTTTCATTTCTTTCCATAATTAGTGTTTCTGGTTCCATAATCTCTTGAATAATGATGTAGGACTTTCAGTTTTTCCAAACTGCTAAAAATAGCAACCTGCCTGTTTTGGAAAGTTTAACTGTCATTTTAGGAAAGTTTGCATTTGGGAACAGATTGAAGTGAAAACTTATAGAAAGCTTCATAACTAAAATATAAGACCTTTGGCGAAGGAATTAGGTAAAGATCATTTGTGAGCTGAAAGATATTAAAGTTTCTATTTTCTGAAAAGCCGCTAAAATTTTTTGAAATGACATATGAGGCACTAAAACATCCCATAACATCCTAAAAAGTTGATGGAAATCTATTTACAGATTTCCAGCATGATAGTTCACGTTGTGAGCTTTCCGGCTCTTAAAATGGTTCGTCAATCAGACACCCGAATCAAAAGTTATGCCTCCCGGAAGTTGACCTACTTTTGGAGGGAGTTGCAATTTTTAAAATTTAGCTGGAGGCTGCTAAAAACTGCTATTTATGACTATTTTGGGAACCCTGGGTAGTAGTAGAGTTAAGGTGGAAAGTGTAGAGTCAAGAATAGGTGGGAGAATAGAAACCCTCACTAATTTGGGGTTACAGAAGGCAGAAGATTCCAGAGCCTGGTGATGTGTAGCTGCAATGTGTTGCAGCCTATGGAGGATTGATTTCTCTTATTGTAATTGAGCTTCTGTAATGTAATGAGTTGTTGAAATCAATAAAAGAAAGTTCTATATTATGTGTGCAATTTTTGTTGTTGTGTGTTTTATAATTTACCCCCTTCATCAAGTGGTATTAGAGCAAGGATTCCTGAGTGTGTAAACAGATCGTTGATTGTGAGGCAGTTTGCACCAGGACCTAAGGTTGTGGGTTTGCTGTGGAAATCAAGATGCCTCCACGAAGAAATCATATTGGGAGGAATGCTTTGACAGAAGAGGGTTTTAGAGCCCTCCAAAGGTAAATCGATACATTGCAAGAGGAGAAATGAAGAGGGTTTGAGCCAAGAACGAGAGAAGAAAGCGAAGATGAAGCTGAAGAAGAGTTATCTGAGGAAGAACAAGAAGCTGCAGGAGATCTTATAGAAGTTAGGTTGTTGAGGGCCATTTCGAAGATCAAAAAGAGGCCCAAGATCGAAGTTTCTACAATTCTAGAGATTTGAATCTAGAATAGCTTATTGATTGGATCAATGACATAGAGGAGTATTTCGAGTATGAAGATGTGGAAGACCTAGATCGGGTCAAGTTTACAAAAACAAAATTGAAGGGCCATGCTAGTATTTGGTGGAAGGAGGTCCAGTTAGAGAGGAATAGAAGAAGAAAAGGAAAGATCACTAGATGGGATCGGATGGTGGAGAAACTAAAGAAGCAGTTCATTCCTGTGGACTATGAGATGGAGTTGTTGAAGAAGCTGCAAGGATTGAAGCAAGGAAACAAGTTTGTTAAGGAGTATACAGAAGAGTTTTATAAGATTAATATCAGAACCTATCATGCAGAGGCCAACAAGGAGAAGGTAGCCTGTTACATTAATGGGTTGAGGCCAAGTATTCAAGAGGAGCTGAGCCTGGTTAGAATGACCACCATAGAAGATGTGTACCAATTTTCCCTGAAGGTGGAAGAGAAGGTAAATAAAAGATTTGATAGCAAGCAAAGGGGAAGAGGTCAAGGCAGAAGGATTGGTGGAAGACCCTACAGAGTTCGTAGTGAAGATCAAAAGAAAAGTGAAGAAGCTGGAACGAGTCGAAATCAGAGAGGGGATAATGCCTATTGCCCTCGTGACCAGGACAATGTTGAGAAAAGAGGAAGAGGAAGAGGCCAACCTGGGCAAGGACTTGGAAGAGGAGGTTTCAGAGGAACCTATTTCCAATGTGGATAAGAAAAGCATCGAGCATATGAGTGTCCACAACATCAAGGAAGGACAAATAGAAGACTTGAAGGTAATGCACGAGTTGCACATGTAGATGAAGATGCGCAGTCTGAGCGTTCTAAAGATGCTAAAAGGGGAGAAACCCTAGTTGTCAAAAGAACTTTGTTGAATGAGAAGAAAGAACCAAATCAGAGGAAGAGTAAGTGTTGTGATATTATTATCGACAGTGGAAGCACTGACAATCTTGTTTCACAGGAGATGGTTGATAAGTTGAAGTTGACAAGAAGAAAGCATCCACATCCATATCGGATTGCATGGTTGCAGAAGGACCATAGAGCTTTGGTCAATGAGCAATGTTTAGTGAAGTTCAAGATTGGGGACTACCATGATGAGGTGTTGTGTGATATCATACTAATAGATGCATGTCATATGCTGTTGGGGAGGCCGTGGCAGTATTATAGGAGTGTTGCCCATGATGGCTGTGCAAACACATATTCCCTAACAAAGGATGGAGTTTGTCATAAGTTGAAGCCCTTGAAGGAGGTGGACGAAAAGGTATGTAGTACTGCCATAATTTGCTTGGTAGATGGTAGGAAATTTTTGGAAGGTATGAAGCATGAGCGTCATTGCTTTGCATTGATTCCTAAGATCAGTCAAGAGAAATGTGAAGATGTACCAGCAGAAGTTTCAGATATGCTGGAAGAATTTTAGGACATTGTCTCTGATAATGTACCAGAAGGTTTACCACCAATGAGGAAGATAAGTCATCAAATAGATTTGATATCAGGAGCCAGTTTGCTAAATAAGGCAGCCCATAGAATGACCCCTGCAGAGAGTGAAGAGCTAAATAGACAAGTTCAAGAGCTGTTAAGGAAGGGGCTGATAAGAGAGAGCCTAAGTCCATGTGTAGTACTTGTAGTACTAGCACCAAAGAAAGACAGAGAGTGAAGAATGTGTATAGATTCTCAAGCCATCAACAAAATCACGATTAAGTACAGATTTCCATTACCCAGAATGGATGACATAATGGATTGTTTGAGTGGAGCCAAGTACTTCACGAAGATTGATCTAAAGAGTGGGTATCCCTAGATCCGAATCAAAGAAGGAGATGAATGGAAGACAACCTTCAAGACAAAGGAGGGTTTGTATGAGTGGTCAGTCATGCTATTTGGGCTAACCAATGCACCGAGCACATTCATGCGGCTCATGAACGAGGTACTGAAAGAATTTTTGGGAAGTTTTGTTATTGTCTATTTAGATGATATTTTAATTTTTAGTAAAACTTGGGATGAGCATCTAATGCATATCAAAAGAGTTTTAGAGAAGTTGAGGCAGGAGAAGTTGCTAATTAATCTAAATAAATGTAGTTTTGTAAAGAAGGACTTGGTATACCTGGGATTTGTTGTCTTAGAGAAAGGTCTTAAGATGGACCCAGAAAAAGTAAGGGCTATCATTGAATGACCTACACCAAGGAGTACCATAGAGCTATGATTTTTTCATGGTTTGACAAGTTTTTACAGAAAGTTTATCAGAAATTTTAGTAGCATTTGTGCACCCCTGACTGAGACAATGAGAGGGGATAGAAAATAGTTTAGATGGACTAAAGGAGCAGACAAAAGTTTTAACACATTGAAGCAGAAAGTTACAGAGCAACGTGTTTTGGCACTTCCAGATTTCAATAAGGTAGTTCAGGTAGATTGTGATGCTAATGGTAGTGCTATTGGAGTTGTTTTAATTCAAGAAGGTAAGCCCGTTGCCTATTTTAGTGAAAAGCTTAATGATGCCAAGAAAAAGTATTCTGTTTATGATCAATAATTGTATGCTATAGTTTAGGCTTTAAAGAAATGGAGACATTATCTGTTGCCAAAAGAGTTTGTTTTATACACTGATCATCAGGCTTTGTAGTATCTTAATAGTCAAGGAAAGTTGAACCAAAGGCATTTAAAATGGGTTGAGTTTTTGCAGAGCTATACTTTTGTTTTGAAGCACAGGAGTGGGAAGTCCAACAGAGTTATAGATGCCTTGAGCAGAAGGTAAAATTTGTTGACAGAAATGAAGATAGAGGTTGTTGGGTTCGATGAGCTCAAAAGTTTGTATCCTAAAGATCTAGATTTTGCAGAGGCTTGGAAAGCTTGTCTGGAACCTGTTACTTTGGACATGACAAAATGGTTGGATTTCATAATCTAAGATGGCATGTTGTTTAAAGGAAGCCAGTTGTGCATTCCGAGGAGTTCCATGAGAGAATACCTGATTAAGGAGAAGCATAGTGGAGGATTAGCTGGACACTTTGGTTGAGATAAGACCATTGCTATTGTTGGTGAAAATTATTATTGGCCACAGTTGCAGCAGGATGTGAGGAAATTTGTGCAGAGTTGCAGAGTATGTCAGATGGCAAAAGGAGCAAGTCAGAATATAGGTCTATATCAGCCACTACCTGTACCAGAGAAACCATGGGTGATATTAGTATGGATTTTGTTCTTGGTTTACGAAGGACATAGAGAGGACATGATTCCCATTTTGTAGTGGTGGATAGATTCTCGAAGATGGCACATTTCATTCCTTGCAAGAAGACTAATGATGATGTTCATATTGCTGAATTATTTTTCAGAGAGGTGGTGAGATTACATGGTCTACCAAAGAGTATAGTTTTAGATCGAGATACCAAGTTTGTTTGTTATTTTTGGAGGACATTGTGGAAGAAATTGAAGATAGATTTGAAGTTCAGTTTTGCACACCATCTACAGACTGATGGATAGACGGAAGTGGTGAATAGGAGTTTGGGTAACCCGCTATGATGCTTAGTAGGAGATAAGCCCAAGGGATGGGATTTGATTTTACCACAGGCAAAATTTGCTTACAACAATTCTATCAATAGGAGTACTAGTAAATCACCATTCTAAATTGTATATGGCAATAGCCCAAGAAATGCAAGTCTAAGTTAAGGAAGCTGGACAAAGGAGACAAGACAAGTGCTGAAGCTGAAGACTTTGCAGAACATCTGAAGAATTTGCATGAAGAGGTGAGAAAGACATTAATAAAATGAATATTCAGTACAAGGCTAAGGCAGATCAGAAGAGGAGTTATAAGGAGTTCTAGGTAGGAGATGAAGTCATGGTTCACTTGAGAAAAGAAAGGTTCCCAATTGGAACATACAATAAGTTGAAAATGAAGAAATTTAGACCATGCAGAATCCTGAAGAAGCATGATTCAGGAAATGCATATGAGGTAGAGCTGTCAAGTGGGATCAATATTTCCCTTGTGTTCAACATTGTTGATTTAACAAAATATCATGTAGGTGGCACAGAGGATGGACCAACAGAAGAATAGTGGAGTATCCCGGCATCTACTTTAACGGAGGAGATAGAAGAGATCTTGGATAGCCATGTGGGAAGAAGTACTCAGAATAAGAAATACGAAGAATATCTGGTGAAATGGAAAGGAAGGCATGTTGAAGATTCTTCTTGGCTGTCTAAGGCAGAGGTTGATCGTTTGGGTTTTCCTCAAACAAACACCTGAGACGTGACAGGGTCACTTCTCAAATTACCCTAGGTGTCTAATGCAGGAGCATCCAGTGGTGTAAGGGCAATCTTGCATCACCAAAAAAGAAATTAATTCAAAATCATTGCATTTGTTTTCATTTCTTTCCATAATTAATGTTTTTGGTTCCATAATCTCCTGAATAATGATGTAGGACTTTCAGTTTTTTCCAACTGCTAAAAATAGCAACCTACCTATTTTGGAAAGTTTAAATGCCATTTGAGGAAAGTTTGCATTTGGGCACGGATTGAAGTGAAAACTTACAGAAAGCTTCATAACTAAAAGATAAGACCTTTGGTGAAGGAATCAGGCAAAGATCATTTGTGAGCTGAAAGATATTAAAGTTTTTGTTTTCTAAAAAGCTGTTGAAATTTTCTGAAATGAGATATGAGGCAGTAAAACATCCCATAATGTCCCAAAAAGTTGATAGAAATCCGTTTATGGATTTCTGGCATGATAGTTCACATCGCGAGCTTTCCAGTGCTTAAAATGGTTCGTCAATCAAACACCTAGATCAAAAGTTATGCTTCCCAGAAGTTGACCTACTTTTGGAGGGAGTTGCAAATTTTGAAATTTAGCTAGAGGCCGCCAAAAAGTGCTATTTATGACTATTTTGGAAACCCTGGGCAGTAGTAGAGTTAAGGGGGAAAGTGTAGAGTCAAGAATAGGTGGGAAAATAGAAACCCTAGCTGATTTGGGGTTACAGAAGGAAGAAGATTCCCGAGCCTGGTGATGTGTAGCTATAGTGTGTTGCAGCCTAAGGAGGATTGATTCCTCTGATTGTAATTGAGCTTCTGTAATGTAATGAGTTGTCCAAATCAATAAAAGAAAGTTCTATTTTATGTGTGTAATTTTTTTTGTTGTGTGTTTTATGATTTACCCCCTTCATAAAAAACTAGAATCATGAGGGATACATTTTCTTTACACGAACCATGACGCCAAAGAACCAATGGAATAAAGCACAACCACTCGACCATGTGGAACCTTGAGGTCCACCCCCATGCTAGGAGATAACATAAGGTCCCACTACAACCACAGTTAACTAGACAGAAGACTATAAGGAACAAGGACGACACATGACACCAACAACACATGTCAATATCACAAGCATCTCAACAACACTTCCAGAGGCAACCACACTAGGGAATGCTAGGATGCATTAGGGGTGAATTTCATTGCATGATCCTAACATGGGTTACCCTAACAGTCTCCAGCTAGATGTCTGCCCCCATCCATGGGTTACCCTAACAGTCTCTCGCTAAGCATCGACCCCCATCTATGGTTACCCTGACAGTCTTTCACTAAACGTCGGCCCCATAGGATGACACATGCGGAACCAACATTCCTTTCGTGAGGACAAGGAAGTTGATCTTTCCAACCAGGCCTTCTCATCCCATCCTTAGCCTGAACGAGCACTACAGGCATGGGTGAGGAATCTAATTATCTTAATTAGTGTGTAAACTACCCAACCCCTATATTTATTATTAGGTTATCACTTGATTGCAAAACTCCCAATGGGTTACCCTGGCTAGCCACTTTGGGCACCGGCCCCACATTGGAAGCCACTCCCCCTTCACTGCATCTAGATTCTCACAACCCATAACATAAACTAGGCATGAACTATTACGTTCTCACCATGAGACTTTTGCAACAAATTACACATCATTTCACATCACACAAAGCAAGGCATTATCCATCTTGCATAGTCATCATAACCACATGAATAGGTACACTAAGCAAGGCATTATCCATCTTGCACAGTCATCATAACCACATGAAATAGGAGTTAATATTACAAGAGTGCATTTCATTCAACTCACATTCACACCCTCCTAGGCCTCTAGAAATAACTTCTACAACACTTGACATCATTAAAACATAATAGTCTTTAGATCACATCCAATCACAAATATTCATCATAACTAAGCTTCTTCAACAATACTTCAATAATAAAACCACAAATGCAACATAGGGTTTGATGCACTAATTATAGTATTAAAGAATGTGACATTATTCCAGGCATAATCTATCATCTATCAATAATAAAGTGAATCTATAAAACTATAACCTCCTAGTTACTAAAAAGATTATAAGATATAAGTGTTTATGAGAACCAATAAATCCCAAGTCTTGTCATGAACAACATGCAAATAACCCTAAGACATACTCATTATAACACAACAAAATGCAATCCTTATCACAATGAGGGACTATCACCGCAATTAAAATCATACCATAGAGTTAATGACCATGACACATGAATGATATAATCGATAGCTACAAATTTCAACCTTATTTAACTAAACCATTTTTTTACCCTGATGTAGATTTCAATAATTATCTAGACAATTTGAAAGAGAAATACTATTCGAATTTAAACCTAAATCATGCCATATCGAATCTTACTTGTTCAAATCTTATTCCTCAAGACCTAGCATTTATATCACTTTAAAATCTTCATTAAAGCAATAATCCACATAGAAGAGGAAATTAACTCAATTTAAGCACTATTAAGAACCACCACCTAAACAACATAATAATATTTAAATCATTGCCTATCCCTCTACAAATAACTAATAATCAAGCTGGTCTTAGAATATATATAAGTAAAGCCCTAAATAGTGTAAAGTTTTAAAGCCTGGCCTAGATTATCAAATGAAGATACAAATGGGATACTTTTCACAACTATGACTAGTCAACAAAATAATTCATTTCAATAAAAACAAAACTAATAATATTAACTACTAAGCTAGGATTCCAAAACCATTTAAAATTTAAAATCATGAACACCAAGACCTTGTGAATGTGGTGATAGTGAAATCTATGAATTTTAAAATTTTATCAATCCTCATAAAGATCCTACTATACTATCAAAGTGATGCAGAGTGTGCAACGAAAGGTCTTCAAATTATAATCAGCCAAACCTGAGCTATGTCTTGGCGATAACTTCCCTATCAGCCAAACAAACTACTATCGGGCTCCTTCTTATTTCTCTCGCCAATCAATATACTCTCATCGACGACCTACGTCTTCCGTCTTCTTCAGACAGACTTCCCCTATCGGTAGTGTCTGTTTTTCTCATGCCGACACTCCAATGACCGTTGGCTTCTATTGACCTAACCGTAACGGTTAGCCACACTTCCTTTGCATTCATCGAAACTGCTACGCACATCGGCCAGACATGTGTTATCAGTTTGCTTCTTAATTCTCACACCAACTGTTATCCTTTCCCTGATGGTCGTTATTGTCACGACTTAACCTCGATGGTTAATCACCTCTGTCGGCCTAACTCTTCCTATCAGCATAGCTTCCTTCTCGTTCATCGAAGCCGCAACTCACGCCAATAAACTATCTCTCCTCCGTCGGTGTGACCCTACCTTTCGCTGAGACTTCTAAGTCTCCTCCCGACGATGTTTCTTACACCGAACCGAAGTTCAACCGTCGGCCAGACTTCATCCTTCAGTAGAGCTTCTTTCACCTATGTCGACACCTTATTTCTCACTGATGACTCCCTTCACACCGCTAGCCACATACACTTGTGGGATCCACGTTCCTTACTCCACGCAAGGCGGTTAGTGTGTGTCTCCGACACTTCACAACATGGTTTGCATTCAACGAATGTATCTTCGGCCAGACAGAGTTCTCTTGTCACCGATGCCTATTCATCATTTGGACTTTGGCTATCGGAAGGTCTCCAGAAAGTTATCCTGACGTTTTGAGTTACACCGATGGACTCCACAACACTCTGTGATGGCCTGATACCAAAAACCATTCGATAGAACAAAGGATTCAGCTGACTCATGTATCAGACCCTCAACTACTTATGTCAATTTGATCCCAAATCAATACTATCCACTTCACCTCGATTCCCCGACTAGCCACATGAAGATGTCTAGTCGAATCCAACTAAGTTTCCTGGGTTCCTGGGTGAGAACATGGAAAACCCGAAACCTAGATAGCTTTCCTCCATCACACCGATAATGACTTCAGTGGATAGAGGAAAGGGCTGACATTTATCGATCAAACCCTAACTTCTATATTACAACCAGACTCTGCAGAAATAACAATATTCCATCGTCTACACACTACAGGAAAACTAAGAATTGCCAGATAACATCTAGATTAGGGCATGGATGCACACTACCTTAACAGAGATACCAAATACAAAGAATACACAGGCAAACCAACATATATCACACCCATAAACTCTTCTTATTCATTCATCAAAATCTCTACTGCAACACACTTCTCCCCGTGTGACATACAACTAGCCTCTAAAGAAGAAGTAGAGACAACAGTTATTTCCCTCCAACCGTGGAAACTGATATTCAAATCAGTTAGCCGTTGGGTTACCCTTCATACAAGCAAAACCACATGTTTGCCTTGCACAATTACATCAATGGGACCAAAGTGACCCTTATTACAACATGAAATGGCTTAAGAGCCTTAGGAAACAACAAAAGAAAATATGACCCTGCACTACAGAGAAGGTGCTCCTGCACCACAAAGGCATCTTTTCAAGATAAGAATCATATTCAAGAGATAACATTTATCCAAGCTACCTTATTAATACAATAAATTATGATAATGTATCTCTATTATACCTTCAACAACCTTGCCATCAACACTACTATAGCTTGCTTATTTTTCTAATAATGTATTATCATGTCAACTTTCTACACTATCAAATTCATCCCACCAACAATATATCCACAAAACATCTATATTACCTATTCCATACCCTTGCGTATGCTATTTTTATAAAGACAAAATTGGCAAAACTTTCCTAAATAATTTGTATGGTTATAATTTGTTGTAAGAAGTCATTATGGAACCTCTTTGATAACTTACTATAACGACTATGATTGGAAAGAAGGAATTTGTCTTCCAAATTAATTCTAATTTATTATTCTAATTTAAATAAGCAAATGCTAAAGGTAAAACATATTTAATGACATAAAGATAAACTATTCCAAACTAACGGCCTACTAATGAGGTGCTTACCAAGTCTAAATTTGCACTGAGGATTGGGAAAGATAGAGTTTTAATTAAGGAAACTTCTTGTGGATAGAAAATTTATAGAATCGGTGCTCATGCCTTTATAATCTGAAGATTAATTTTACTTTCTTGCAGATAAAAAGGAGAGATATAAGGAGAGCAACATCAGGCACCCTCTCAGTCTTGTTTAAAAAGACTCGTTATATGTTTTGTTAAAATTTTTTGGTGGAACTGTTAGTCGGTTGTTGTTGGCCTAGTACCTTTTGCCTTTTGGCTTTGTTATCAGGTTCTGCTCCTAGGTTAGTATCTTATCTTAATCAAAAACATCAGACACCCTAAGGAAAGAACATAATTACATTTAAATACTCCTTGAGAGAGATAAGGCACACAGAGACATCCTCATGGTTTGAGTGTAACAAGGAAAAGGCTGAGGCTTCTTGCATAAGGCTGATAGATGCTAAGGAGCAAAAAGGTTCCCAAAGCATCCTTACATAATGTATTAAAAACCATAAAGGAATATATGGAAGAGGCGATCCCGAGGTGGCCACATAGGGGCAGAACTATACCTAATTATCAAATGATCATAATAAGGACACAAAAATAACAAAGGTGGTGTTGTAGCTAAGGCCATAATAGGGGCCAAATGAGCCCAGACCTCAAGAAAAGACAAGGCAAAAATAAGGCCATTAAACAGGCAGACAGTCATTACCACCCTCATGGGTTACTTGATATACAGGAGGTTGTTGAGTTGGATAGTGAACTAGCAATTCTCGGAAAGGTATGGATTTGATGTGATCCCCTGACAAATTACATAAATTATTTGATAGAATGATATAATTCAAATGGACCCAAAATATTCAAGTATGCAGCGTATATACCAAATGAGAAAGTGCGAGTGCATACCCAAATATAACAATATATCTTTCATAGATCTTAACAAGATTATCCTTACTGACAAAACTTCTTTTCTGCACAAAGACTAACACTCTCCACGTTCTCCAAAAGACGCTATAAGATACTCTGAAATCTAAATTCCATATTCATATGTGACCTACTGGAAGCAACAAAATAGACCTGCGCGCTAGTCAATGTAGAAGCACATGCAAGGCATACGCGTTGTTTGACAAAATGCCTTAAAGAAATGGCATCTCATGGGATGCAATGATCACACCAAATGGATTTGTTAAAAAGGCCTTAGAATTTTTCAAGCACTGCAATTGCTAGGTGCAGACCCAAATTCCACAACCTCTACCAACATTCCTCCCTGCATGAGCCAATATGGGAGTTTTGGAATAGGGTATGGACATCCATCAAAACATAAAGAATTAGAGAAATTTTGCTGAGGCTATAATCAATGCATATGGTGCTTATTTAGTCATCTTTGGTTTTCATCTAAAGCAACAACACAATGGCATGAGGAAATAGATGACTGTAGGATGCATGCATAGAGAATGTTTGTAGATTCCAACACTCATATCTATAAAATTTTAATGGGAATAACAATACAGGAAGTACAGAGACATAATAGGTATACCAATTCATGTTGGCAATGCATTGATCATTGCATTTAAAGTATTTACTATTCCTTATCTTCCTTCTAGATTTGTATTTTGTGACATTATTGGTGTACTTAGCTTTGTATCAGGTTTTGGAAGTAACATGTATTCTAGAATCCTCTACATACACCTTACAGCTAGTAATTCCTATTGGAATATAGAATTGTAGACATATAAAACTACCAGTAAAGAAGGCTAGAATGACATAAAGAATAATACCCGACAGTTAAGCAAGAAGGGCATGGAGGAAAGAGGAAATAGAGATCGCATGGACCTAAGTCTCGGCCTGATTCCATAATTGCCATTTGAGATTACCCCCTTGTTTTTTTGTGTGTTGAGAAGGGCAATCTGCTCCTCTTGTGATGTCGACCTCCTTTCGAGAAGCTCCTTTTCCTCCCACAAATAGCACTCAGAAACATAAAATAGCAAAATGCCATCAATTCCTTTTCCGTTAACTTACCAACCACTACCTCCATAAACCTATTTTCACAAAAATAGTTATCACATTTAATTTCCCAACTTCCCCAAGATTCCTTCATATTTTATATAAGTCTTTACTATTAACTCTAACAAATCAATAAAATTCATTCATCATAAATTACAAAATAAGATATTTTATAACATTACAATAAGTGAGTTTATGTTTTTCGACACAATAACATATCACTTGCTTACAAATTATTATTGTATATTAATATTCTCAATTAAATGACTTTATTCACTTTATTATTATTATTTATTAATCAAGGAGGACTAATAATTTCAATTTAAATAAAATAATTAATCAAAACAAATGACACACAATTATAACATAAGAAACCACATACCAAACAATACTGACAACCATGCACAACCAAACTACAGAGACATACGATCATGCCCAACCCAACCAAAATGACAGGGTATAAGACTGAATACTCATCCTCTTCGAGGATGGTGACAAAGCAGATAGGGAACTTACGCTATTTCCGTTCAATGATTTCTATTGGTTAAGGCACGCTCAGACCTGCTAATTCAGGTGGAGTCGATGCCTGGTACATGCAGCCTGCAACAAACAACAAGGTTGAACATGTAAAAATGCAGTCATACACACAGTGAATGGAAGTTGCAATGTAGCAGGGTACTCATGTATGAGTAATGCGACACTGTTCCATTCACATAAACATATCAAGTAACTACATTACACATAATCTTCAGTTGCTTTTCTAACAAAACAAACAATTAGTTACATGACAATCAAATACAAATAATCACTAATAGTAGAATCGTAACCAAAATCTAATAACACATTAAGTTCATAATTATCTAATATGTCCATCAAGTTGTGAAAACATAAAATATCAGTAATCAAACATCATCATAGCAATAGGTCCATAATCAACTAGCAGAAAATCCACCATCCAACAGAATTTCATAATGTCTAATCCTACTAGGAAGGCTATCAATCTGACAGAAGGCAAGGTGAGGGGCACTACAATTTCCCACACCATTGGATCATTTCAAGACACTTTAGCACCGGGACCTAGTCCACCTTCCCCAATACATGTATCTATCACACAACATAATCTTGCCACACACACCTTAGTAGCATTGTTAGGAAATAATATAATCATATATAATCACCTTTATACAATTAACTATGGTAACAAAATCACGCATTATGCATATAATGCATTAAATTAACACTTTACACTCAACATAACTGAATAGAGCTTATCCAATTTAACCATAGAATTAAAATATCATAGGCTCACAAAGAAATTAGAAATAAGGGATGTTACAATATATAGACATATATATAATTAATAATAAATCTATTAGAAATCAGTCACTTTAAATCTATTTTTAATCAAAAGAAGAAAAGAGAAATTGATTACATGGTGAAAACATGCATTTGAAAAGAACGTACATAGTAAGTGAAATTGCATATAGATAACTAATCATTAAACTTCATAACCACAAACAATATTCAAAGTAAAATGCACAATCAAAACTACGTATCCATGTTATGCGAATGCATAATAAAGCCATTCATTAATGCAGTATGTGATGATGCAATATGTATGAAACTATGTGAGTGTGTGTGCAACAGGTTTCCCTCATGCCAACTCTTTATGGCGGCTAGGACACTTCTACCTCAACCATGTTCTTGCCTTCAACATGTTCCTATACTCAGCCGCACTCAAATTCTCGTGAATAGGTTAGTCCATAAAATCATAGCTGAAACACGAGAAGTCACAAATCTATAATCATAAATATATTAATCCATCATTTTATCAACTTTCATATTTATGCATTTATAAAAATAACTTCAATTTACCTTTACACACATGTCATTATCCAATAGTAAAATAATCATAATGAAATTTATAATAGTCTTATCAAATATATTGCAAACAAAAATTGAGATGTGACATCCTTCCCCACTAGGAAGAGACATCATCCTGATGTCTTATTACACAAATAAAGTTAATGCCCACTAAACTTATAAAAGAATAGAATGAGCACACACATAAGAGACATATATTCTAGAATTAATAATATTTAAAATCACATAAAAAATAAAAAATAAAAGAAAACCAAAAAATTAAGATCTTATTTAAAAACAATATTAATAATTAATTATTCATTCATTTAACATTAATTTTTGTTTAATAACTAATAAGTTTTATTTTTCCCATTTTTCTACATTTAGCATCACTCAGATAAAATGAGTGCTTAGAATAGACCATTTGTACTCATAAGAAATAAGTTATTGTAAGTGTAATATAATTTATATTATATGTAATTTTATTTTATAATATTATATTAAGAAATTTTCACTAAACTATATTTTATAATCTAAAATAAAAATTTAAAAATAAAAATAAAAAAATTTTAAAAACAAATATAACTATGTACCATGAAATTAATAGAAAATATCTCTCTCCCCTCTCGCCCCCTTGCCCCCCCCCCCCCTCTCTCTCCACTTCCTTGTTCATCCCCTCAACTCCCCTCTCTCACTCACATGATATCTAAAATCACATGGAATCACATTTAATATTAAATAAAAGCGTAAAAAGGGAAAAAACCACAAGTTAAATTCAATCCCACATGATTTTTACAAAATGAAATTAGTATTAAAAGATAATACATCTTCCCACCTAAAAAATAGGAAGAAGAAAAGTCCTCGATTCAAATTATTTTTGATTAGTTTTTCAAGCAAATCAATTGTAAAATCTATTTTTCAAGCCCCAAATTGAAATCATTTATGCTTAAATTTTTAAGCAAATCAATTGTAAAATCTCAAGTTTTGAAATGATTAAATTTATTGTATATAACCCTATTTAGCGGAATGAATATGAAACACTTAAAAATTGAATCTATTGCCATCAAATTTTCTGCTTGAGTTACTTTAAAGTGAACCTACACTTTAAATGGACTAGAAAATTCATGCCAAGCTCTCTAAATTGAATATGCCCCTTTCACATTAAAAAACTTGGACAAATTTAGTGAATGCCATTTTAGAATGCAAGGGTAGTACAATGCTCAAGTTCAATTGCTATGTCTTTAAGTAATTGATGATTGTCTTATATCCCCATGGCCCATGTGTGATCCCCCATCATGCAACCCTAGAGAGTTAGGTTAACAGGCGAAAAGAATTATATATATATATATATATATATATATATATATATATATATATATATATATATTGAAACAAATAAATGCTTTAACACTAGATAAAATTAACACTATTTACAACAAGATGATCAACTACCACCTCTAGGGAAATATAACTGCATCAGATAACATAAATTCATAACAAAACAAGTAATATACATTTTGATACAACAGAAGAAGTCTACATTATCCATTTACAAGATATGAGCAGTTACAAGATCACATGATTACAAGATTCTTGATTGATACATCCGTTTACAAAATACAACAAGAGAATATAATTCTGAAAGTATAATGCAACTCTGAGGATGCAAGTACATAACTGGAACCACATCTGCAGTGATCACAGACCAAGAAAAAAAACCAATGGATTAAGCTGTTCCACCCAACCATGTGGAACCCTGAGGTCCACCCCTCAAGCTAGGAGATGACAATAAGGTCCCACGACAAGAATAGTCAGCTTGACAAGGAATTAAGAACACAAGGACTACATAAGACTATACAACCACACCAGACATAACTCAGACATCTATCCCAGAGGCAACCACACAACACAAGACAAGATCAACAAGGGAATGCTAGACTACACTAGACAGGAGTGTCATCACGTGGTTTGTCATGGGTTGTCCTGGTAGGTCTTCCTAGGCCCCGGCCCCCATCCTGGGTTGTCCTGGTAGCCTCTTCCAACCCCCGACCCCCATACGAACTCACGCGGAATCAACATACCTTTCATGTGGACAAGGTAGTTGATCATGCCAATCCAAGCCTTCTCAGCTCATCCCAAGCCGAAATGAGCTCTTGAGCCATGAGTGATGCATCCAATTATCTTGTTAGGTGTTTTAACTACCCAATCCCTAGGCTTATTAATTAGGTTATCTCTGAATTAGGAAACTCTCACATGGGTTGTCCTGGACGCCACTTTGGGCTCCGACCCCCATTGAGAGCCACTCCCCTACCTGTAGCTAGAAGACCCACTCAACATGCATAACAATTATAATATGAACCATGCAAGGCACCAACCCTCTTGCATAAACCACATAATCATAGTACAATCTTTTCAAGCACTAAACATAGTTTTGAGTAAAGCAACCATGCACAACGAACAAGTTTTCTTTTCTCTTACTTTCCTCCCTTAAACCAAATCTAACTCACATAAATTTCAACATCAAACTAACTGACAAGACTTTTCCCATCATAAAATACACTTATGGTAATTACAATGCTACAAAGAAAGGACACCTACTACCTCTGGAAAATACTACCACCACTGTCACGACCGAATAACTAAAAACATAAACATTAGATAAATCTCACGATAGTAATGTTCAGTATAATAAAGATTTCAAATTTGTCACCCTTTTAAATTTAATGCCTACCTATATAACCTTATACAACTATGATGCAATTTTAAAAGATCACTATATACATAACTATTCAAGTATGACATATATTCCACTGATACAGATTAGTGATTAATTAATCTGAAGTTAAACACAATGGTAATAGTAATACTAACAATAATAATAACATTACTACTAACAAAATATTAATAGTGATAATAGAAATAATAAAGATAAAAATGACCATGATGGTTCTATGGTTGTAGGCCATATTCTATTTCTAAAAAAAAGAATAGTCACCATTGCGAGAAAATATCATTACTACCAGAGTAAGGCATTGATTATGCGATTAGCTGGAAAATCTAATTTAAATGATTCACACAATATCAAATGATTAGAGGGGAAAACGATTCAGTGGAAAAAGGAGAACTTTCACGCATCGCTAATATGGACATTACAATCAAAGAACGACCATCCAAACAAACATTCATAGAATCGATCAAGATTTTAGGTTACAGAAAGTCCACTATCCGTAACATTGCAATAACACAAGATAGAAACATGCTTCATATACCCTGAGATATGGCACACAGACGGAAGGAACTTAAAAAGAAACTTCTAAACTTGGTGACAACGTACGCCAAACCGCCACCTTCTAAAATATATACTGTAAAGTCAAGATTTGCAGCTATTTCTAATCCTTACTAACCAGTCACCAAACCTATAGATTTTACTCTTAAATCTGTACGCCTAAAGATTTCAAGGAATATACACTGAATGGAGGCGATAAGATGGATGGTACAAGTAGAATTCTTAACATCTCATTCTTTTTGATTCCTTAGTTTCTGTGATTACTATGCTGTTGCGTGGGGGAAAAAATGTTGGCTCACAATCAAAGATATACACTGGGTCGATATCTACTGCGAGAAGGTGCCATACAAGGTTGAGCAGACATGAAGCCTTGAGTTCTAAATCTGAATACTCATCAAAATAGATTTGTTGACTGTCAATGAATGTCTAAAAGCACCACACAGGATTAGGTAGCGCCAAGATTGATTATACTAGAATTTTATGAAACCAGCGCTGCCAGAGGGTGAGCAATGATCCATAGGAATTATAATACAAGTGATAAGTTATGGTCCACACCCCAATAAAACTTTTAGAAGGTTATAGAGTGTTTACTATTGTAGAATGACCGCCAGAAGGACAGTTAAAGGATCCTAACTCGTAAGCAATGTCAAACAAAAGATTTGAAGGAAACAATTTAACAGGTCTTGACATTAAGAGGAAAGGATTCTATTCATAAATATCCGATAGGGAAAATGATAGCTCACAAGTAAGGTGAACAAAAATTTTATGAGGCAAGAAGCAGCTCAAAAGTTTCCTTGAGAATTAATTCCAGACTAACTTCATTCATGCACACATATTGAAGTACAAAAGTGAAAGACAATGAAAATTTTAAGGCTCAGTGAAGGGCTTTGGAAGTCAATTAAGAGTAAGAAGTCATTGTGAAAGGCTAATAAGAATAATCATCATAGTTGCTATGCTCTAATCGGTATACAAACATAACAGGTGAGAACATTTAGGGGTTTGTCTAATGTGCTTACTCTATTAAATTTTATAATGAAAAAGGAAACACAGATCAAAGAGTAGGTTTGGGATTCATTTCAAGCTCAAATAGGTTGTCTTACATACATGGAATTTGAAATAGGCCTTTTGTTCTCACTAAGCACCAAGTCTTTTTCCTTCTTTTTTTTCCCGCCGTTACTTTCTGATTTCTCCGCTCAAAACCATCCTTCTGCACAATTTTCTCCCAAATCACCGTGCCTCCTCCTCCTAGAGATTCTCCCCCCAAAAAAATACAGGCACCTAGAAATAGCAAAACAATCCATCCCCATAACTACAATTTCTCATTACCAGCCTACTACCCATTATTTCCCAATAAATTTCCACTACCCTCGCAACAAAACAAATTTCATTTATTTGAAATATATCATACCAGATTTTTTGACACCATATCAACTTATTTATTACCCTTAAATAGGAAAGAGAATATTTTTAAAGCAATTCCAAATTATAATTTAATTATATGAGTACAGTGGCAATTGGAAAAGCACCCAAAATTTATCATTCTTAAAACAAATATTATTTTAAAAAGCCCTTTTTTATTTTTATTTATCAACTTTATCACTTATATTCTTATATGTTATATTTTCCAATTAATTTATTATTATTAACAATGCGCTCTACAGACCAAAATCTATGCTATGACAACATAAACAAATTCATTACATTAGAAATTGCCTAACACCAACAATGACAGATGATCAAGCATGATCGAATAGTACCTTAGCAATGCGACTGACAAATATGCCCAACTAACCAGACTGACAGATCACAAGACAAAGCAACTCATCCTCTTCGAGGATGATATAAAGCTAAGGGATCTTATGCAATCTCTGAACCACAATTCTCCATTGGATATAAGGCATACTCAGACTTGCCAATTCAAGTGGAGTCGATGCCTGGTACCTACAACCTGCAGCCAATGAAAAGGGTCGAGCATACATATATATACATATAATCACCAATCAACACACTGTGGAAGGGAATCACAGTGTAGTAGGGTACTCACACGTGACTAATGCGACATTATCCTTACACCAATCACAACAATAAATAACCACATCATGCATGATCGTCACTAGCGAAACAACTATATAAACATCATTAGATAATCACATAAGCATATGCTAATATTTATCCACACAATCAATTGAGTTCGTAACCATCCATAATATAAGCATAAAACAACAGTTCAAACAATATAATCAAAGTAATAAACAAGTATCATCATCAAACAGAAAATCCAAAATGCCATAATATCTTAACAGAACAACTATTAGAAAGCCAAAATGAGGGGCACTACACCATGTCATTTTTTGTTTTCTTGAGTGTCATGAATTAATTTGCATAATATTAATGGAATTTAAGATCTGCATGTTTTGCTTAGTAGCTACTTCAAATATGAGCTTTCATGTTTGGTGTCTAGTCTCTATTTGCATGCATATCCTTTCTAGATTCTTGTTCATGCACTACACCTGTGTTCACTTACATTACATTAGTCATCACCTATGCATATTATTTGAAGCATGTATGTTTGTTTAACGTAATCCTTGTATTTCATATCTTGATACCTATATTTAACATGCATTCTCTTGCAAATATAAGATCTTGCCTACCATCATCCATTGTTTCATGGGGTGTCACACAATAAAAGATCGATCAAACTTAGCGACCCTTATTCCTTTTATAATTTCACACTTTGCATAATTTGAAGGTAAAATGGATTAAAATTAATTTAGACATGCTATAATTTTAGATTGAGAATTCCTAATTGTCTAAAATATTAAATTTACATGGAAAAACTTTTGATTTGTTTGAATTTGCAGATGACATGGGAATGATCTAGAGACATCAAAAATGGCATGCATTTTATGTCACGGGAGCCCGTTGTGTTCGATATTGCTTTGGTAGAACTTTATCTAAAAGGAACATGATTATTAGTCAAAAAGAGGTCCACCATCCAAGGAAAAACACTCATGGAAAAATGACAAATACCTATAGAGAAGGAAAAACATGTATTGTAAAAAAAGATCATTGTCCCAATTTATTTATATTTTATCAAATAAAAATTTGTATGTAAGAATGTTATATTTAAAAAAGGTAGAGGATTGGTTTAATAATAAGCACCCATTTACCTCTCTCTCTCACTATCTCTTTGATTCTTTCCCTCTTTATCTCTTTATATCTCTATCTCACTTTCTCTCTAGCTTTATCTCTCTAACTTTATATCTCTTTGTCTCCATATCCCATGAAAATAGCATGTTGTCTTGAGCATAGATCCCCATGGACATGTGCTATATTTGGATTGTTAACATGAAATGATTGATCAAAAGTTACTCTCTCTCTCTCTCTCTCTCTCTCTCTCTCTCTCTCTCTCTCTCTCTCTCTCTCTCTCTCTCTCTCTCTCTCTCTCTCTCTCTCTCTCTCTCTCTCTCTCTCTCTCTCTCTCTCTCTCTCTCTCTCTCTCTCTCTCTCTCTCTCTCTCTCTCTCTCTCTCTCTCTCTCTCTCTCTCTCATTTAAGTGTCTAAAAAATGGACATTTTCAGCATTTCACAAGTCCAACAAATGAAAAGAATACTTAACAACTTCTACTGTTCGAGCCTCCACTCATTTCACCACAATCCCAATAGTACATGATCAATGTTTTCAAGTATTTTGTTGGAGTGAATTGTTGCTATAATAGCCATTAATAAACATTCACAGTGATATTTTTCATAAGAGCAAGATATTACAGCCCAGTGGGAAATAATTTCAAACATCTACCATCCATGGAATTTGCATTCTACATCTCCAGATCCATTGATAAACACTAATGCTATATATAGAGAGAGAGAGAGAGAGTCTCTTTTCTTTATCTCTCTCTCTCTCTATTTTTCTAAAAGTGTCATTTCATACCAAGCCCCACTTTTTACATTGTAAAAGTACCATAGCCTAATCTTTAACATAGGGTTTTCCATGACAATGCTTGACCATAGGCCAATGTGTTTTGCCCAATAAAAACTGAGAGATAACCTCAGGATTGTTAATTATTTGTTTGATTAGTCATGTTAACCATGGTTTCCTTTTGCAAGGATTGAATGAAAGCCTAGAGGATTGCAAAAAATCAAATTTCATAAAGAAATCTCTTAGATTTAGAAAATGATTACTATGGAATCCATCACAAAAAACTATTTCAGAAGATAAAACTCAAAGAAAGTACGTCTTCCAATTGTTTGTCTATAGAAAATAAAGATATAAATTTTCATTTACCACCACATGTTAAAGAATTGGTTGGATTTGGAGTTCCAAATCACCTTGTGGGTCAGTAGTGGAAGTTTAAAGAGTTTGAGCAAGGCCCACCATACTTTTACTTTTCAGAATATGTGTATAGTATGTCAAAAGGTAACTAAAATTAATGGATTAAAATTACATTTTAGTTTCAAGTAGAAAACATGGCTACATGCATAACCTTTGTATGAATAATTATTTTAAGTTTTACTATTAGGTTGTGTCTTTATAATTCAATCTTCATGAATGTTTTAGTTAAGAACTTTGCTAAGAGTTTATGAGTTGCATTATATTAAACTAAGTGTCTTGTAAAGAAGTTTTTTTGAAAAGAAACTTGTATTCTTTAAAGATACATGAAGGACACAACACTAAGCTTATCTGAATTAATATAGTGGCAAAAAGTCTATCACACGGTAGATGACTAATCAAACTTATAAACGTAGGATTGTTAGCTAGATGATCTAGACCTAATCATTCACCACTATCCCAATAGTAGATGACTAATTTCAAACTTATAACCATAGGATTGCTAGCTAGATTATCTGGACCTAATAATTCACCTTTAAGAGCTATTTAGTGTACCCATTGCACACTAAATTGTAGCTATCTCTAACATTAGCAACATCCAAGTCTCCAAGCTTTATTCATTAATACATGGCATGACCAATAAATTTGGAAACAATGTTGCTTAATGAAGTGTCTCAAAAATGGACATTTGTAGCATCTTGAGATTCCAACAAATGGAAATAATACTTAACACCTTCTACTATTCAAGTACCCCCTTGTTTCACCACCATCCCAATAATAGATGATCAATGTTTTAAAGAGTTCTATTGGAGTGAATTGTTGCTATACCATCAATTCATTAACATTTGCAATCATATTGGTTTGTTGGAGAAAGGTATTACAACCTGTTGATAACTGAGAGGGGGGGGTGAATCAGTTATCCTAATTATTTCCCTTTTTGAACTTTCTTATTAATTAATGCAGCATTGAATCAAACACAAAACATTACCATGAAATAAGAAACATATGACACAGTATTTTTGACGTGGAAACCCTGTTAAGGGAGAAAACCACGGGGTGATTAACCCAAAAATTATTCTTTGTTAGAAGAATAGGAAATTACAAAATGGCACTTGCCAATTAGGGCTCATTGCCCGAGCACACTGCTCACAAAGAGGCCCACTGCCTACAAGGAGACACACTGTCTACAAAGTGATAAGAACCACAGTCTTGAACTGATTGGAAGCATCTGCATATGCTGGAGTTCAGTTCCGGTTAGGCTCAGTACACTGATCTGCTGCACTTCATCTTTCCTCTGTTCTTTATTCTGCTATCCTTTCACATATCAGATCTTTCTTGCTACTTCTGCCTGTTCTGCATTTATTCACATATATCTTCACACAATACTCCTCTTCACAACTAAATCCATCCTCTATATATATCCGCATAAGTAATTTCATCACCTTTCTAGTCGGCATCCGGAACAGTCTAGTTTCTTACAAACTCTGTTCTGTCGGCTGAATCCTTGCTCACCAAGCAATGCGGATCAAGCATATACTTGTAGATATCATTAATCATGTCGGCCAAACATGATTCATGCCTTCACAACCTTTATCATCAACAGTAACACATCCGGAAAGTAGTCTGATACTCTGTCAGTCAGTTCTTCCTCTGTTTTCACTGTCTCTCAGGAATCCAGTACTCAACTATTCATATCTTTTTCTTTGTCCATCACCAGAGGCTAAATCCTTGGAATATACCACTCAAGGTAGTCCTCTTGACTTCCCCAAATCCGCACTGCACCAAGATACTTCCTCTGAGAGATCCGGACCAATCTGTCAGACCTTGCCACATGCTCTGTTCTTGTTCACCGGACCACAACAATCTTTATTCTGACTTCCGGTAGGGACACACCATGACTTGCGGATATGTGGGATGACCTTTGTTGCCATCAATGACAACAACCATGAATCCATATAGTGTCTCTTGCCAACAATCTCCCCCTTTGGCATTGATGGCAACACTTAGTGAAAAATGACTAAGTGTTTACACTATGCTCCCCCTTGGCTGATGCTCTATCTTTATATACAATTTCCGGAACTCCCCCTTAGTTGGATTCCTCATTTTTCACTGCTCCTCACTCCCCCTTTGACATCAATGGCAAAGGGTAGGGTCCGCACACCAAAATTTTCAAAAATTTTCTATACATAGCCGCATATTTATATACTCACATATACTGAAGAATGTCTGCAAAGGATGTCTGCAATTGGATCATTTCTGTAGCCCAACTTTGCTTCATTCTATCCAAAATTGAAATATGACCACTTAACAAAAATGCAAAAGCTTCTGCCCGCTTGAGATCTGTCGGATCATTTGTTTGGGCGGTTGTCTGAGCATCACTGATGGCCTCATGCATAGTTTCCAACTTAGGGATTATAATCCTTCTAAGTTCTCCCATCCGGTTAGTGATATTCTTCCTTTCCTTCTCAAGATTCTTTATTTCATTCAAGACTGCAATAGTCTGACATTCTTGATTTATTATGGAGGAAGAGAGAGGATCAAAACTTTGAGATAAACTTTGTAGCTTGTCCTGTTCCTCTTTTATTTTCTTATCAATTGCTGTTGTTGCCTTTAACCAGGATATACAAAATTTGTAAATGTCACCGCCATCCTTAAGAGCATTTTCTAAGCTCTTTATTCCAATACTCACAATTCTCCTATCTTTAGAGATTAATTCTAATACTTCTGAAAGTCTTTTATCCAAAAATTCCTTCCGGACCTTTTCTTCAGCAGATTTTTCTAGAGATTCAAAATGTGTACTAACACTGCTGACTAAGGTTTTGAGATTACCGGAAGAGGAGGCTGTGGGATCCTTTTGAAAGGATGGCATGATCTTTTCTAGCACTCCAGATGCTACCTCCATAAGCTCACAATCTTCCATGTGAGATTTCAGCAGCTTCTCTTTGACTTTCTCATTTGCAAATGAGGCTATTTTCATTGTTTGCACCGGTGACAAAGAGTCAAAATCTAATGGTCCTTTTAGCAGGTCCGGTTCATCAATTTCTATAGTGGCTTTTGTCAGGAATTCTTGAATAGTTTGTGCAGTGTCTCTTGCCGGAGACAGATGTTTCTTCTCTTCTGCAGTTTTGTCCTTTTGAATATTTTCTCCTTCCTTACTCTTACCACTTTCAGTCGTGGTTTTCTCTGTTGGGGTGCTGTCAACCTCTTTTTCTTTAGCTGCTGCTTCTTTCTCCTGTAGTTTCTCTTCTTCTTGGGATCCAGAGACTGTAGGGGAAACTAGAGGAGAGATGTTTGTCTGTTCAGGGCCCACTTCTTCCGGAACAGATGATTCCAAATCCGCAGCTGTTTCTGCACCTAAGTCCTCTACAACAGGAAGATTGAACCTTTTGAAGGCCTTCCAGAGGATCTCTTCTGTTTCTTGGGCCACTTTGTCAGTCTCACCAAGCATGAGTTGATTCATCCTGGCTTTACTTCTGAACTCATCTTTGCAGTCTTTGAAGATTATGTTCATTGTCTTGGGATCAATTTGAGGATATAGCTGAATAGCTATCTGCTCCCGGATCTCAAGATCTTTTGCATGAGCATTATTCTTTCTTATTTCTAATTCCTTTTCTAGGCTTTTAGGAATAAGAGATATGATCTCAATGAAAGCCTTATTGTATATGTTCAGATATTTGACTGTGGCTTCCTGCAGAATCTTTTGGTCAGCCTCATTGTAGTCATCATAACATTCAGTCATTGGTTGAAGGTTTCCATCCACCGTGACCGACTTGATTACACTCTCTAGAGACAGAGTGGGCTTTTCAACAGATACCTCTGCCATTTCATCCTTGTCTTGGCCTGTGGAGGGTTTACCGGATCCTTTCTTCTTCTGCTTCTTTATTTCTTTTACTCCCTCATCTGACTCTGTTTCCTCTTCATCTTTTTGGCTTTCATAAGCCCTTGTGGCTTTTGTCTTGGATCTTTTACCGGATGCCTAGACTTCCGGTTTTGAACTTTTGGTTGTGGGAGGTGCAGATCTTTTTGATGATCTGGTCCGGGTGGGAGTTTCAACCGGAACACTTTCTTTACTTTTCTCTTCTTCCTCAGTCTTCCTCCTCTTTTCCCAGCTGGCATCAAGTGCCTCTTTTGAGATGCCTAGGCCTTGAGCAATATGCTCAACTTCTTTTCTTACCTTCCTCTTTATCTCCAGTTCCCTGAGTTCTACATGTATCTTTACACTCAGTTCCTCAAAGGTTCCAAACCTTTCTGCCTTTGGATCTTTGGGCTGACTTAGCATGTGTTGAACATGCAGCTCCACTATTTGTTCATCCACTTCATACCCCATGGGCATGATCCATACAGTTCTTGGTTCTACTGCCTCCATTAGACACTGATCTGTTTCTACCATGAAGCATACTGTGTCTTTGTACTTTTCAACGAGGGATAGGGGTATTCTTTCTCTTGCATGCATCATGCTTTGGAAGTTCTTGAAGTATCCCCATAGAGCTGTGTTTCTTGCTTTAGCATCCCCAAGTCCATGTAAATAGTCTCTGATTTGGATGGCAACCGGTCTGTCATTCTGCCAAATCCATCCACTGGATCCGGGAAGCTTGTTCATGTAGTAAAAGAAGAGACAAAGGATCAAATTGCCATACTTGAAAGAGTTTTTCTTGTCCTTCTTAATCTTCTGCAGATTTTCAAAGAGTTGGTTTACAAGAAGCTCACACAAGTCATAGTCTGCATTCTCCTTTAACATTTGATAGGCTGTGTAGATTGCAGTTCCCGGTACTGAATTTTCCCTACTGGAGTGATAGATTTTGTAACCAATTATCATAGATGCAAATTTGACATCCGGTTCAGTGATGTCATCAACTGTCATAGCTCTCTTGTCAAACTTGGATCCGATTGCATCACTAACTGTCTGATTTTTGACAGATTTGAGAACAGGTAATCCACCGGATGAGTGCAGACCGGTTACAGCCCTAATTGCATCTTTGGTGATCTTGAAGGGCTTGTTCAACCATAGGAAGTTGTCATGTACTCTACTTAGTACATACCGGACCCATTCATCTTCTTCAAAACAGGGGAAATGAATGCACTGTGCAAAGTGTTTGTCCCGGATGGCTTTGTACTGAGGTTTGATCTCAAAGGAGTCATCTATCAATTGTTTGTGATAGATATCCATTAGTTTTGATTCTCCAAAGTCTTCAAGATTCGCATGGATGTAAACCCTAATATCTTCCGTGTGCAATACACCATGAGGAACACTAGAGAAGGCTCCTAGTGGATCTACCTCCAATGATTTGTAAGGATGTTTCTTGAATGTGGGGCGAGGTCTATCAGAGATCTTAACTATATTTGGAGTGCCCATTCTTCAAAGATTTGCAGTGAGATAATGAAAACGGAGAATACCTTATGCGCCTTCGGTTAGCATGGAGTGGTTGGATTGATTTCTTTATGCAATGACTTCAGCAGGAGATCTTTGGTGTGCTTGAAGAATCTTGTTGCAGAGCTCCACTTTTCGCTTCTTCTTGAGTGCAGAATGAGCAAATGATTTTTGAGAAATCCCTTATATTGCTCCGCAAACCCTAATATCTATTTGCAATAAATGCTTCACCTATATTATTTCGGTTTGTCTTGTCCGGATAGCTTGGAGTATCCCGGATCAGTCCTGATCTATGAACATCATGCGGATCTTTCAATCATGAATAAATCAAGATGACACATTACAAGAACATCCCAAACACTCTGTCCAATCTGCAGAATAAGATAGTGCACTTCCGGATCTCTCCGGACCTTTTTGTAATCCTCTGTCATACCAGAGCATCTCCCGGAACAGGTCTTACTTGATCGATCACAGCTTCTTCATAACTCCATGCGGACCTCTGAAATCTTATCTGGATCATCTCAAGACTTATATCTTTAAACCCTTTACTCCGCATCTTGTGCCACATCCGGCACCACTTGATTGGCTGGGGGAATAGGATTTTCTTTGAGTCTCCCCCTGAGCCAGAGCTCACTTTTAATTTCTGGAAGAAATATCAGCACCAGAGTCTGGTGCGGATCCAACCTCTACATTCTCTGAACTTTTCTTCACCCAAATCTTGCTCATCTGATTCCTAACTTCATCCGCATTCATCTTTTGTTTACCCTTGTCTTGATTCTGATTATACACCGGACCTCTTTTGTCCTGATTCTTGCTTTTGCAGACTTTAGCATTATGACCGGACCTATTACAGATTTGGCAAATAACATTTCTTTGCATATTTGACTGATATCCTCTTGATCTGCATTGATTAGCCATATGACCTACTCTATTGCATGTAAAGCATCTACCTTTGAATGATTTGTTTACTTGCATATTTCTGCATTCATGGGATTTGTGTCCATACCTTTTGCAGTTGAAGCACTGTCCGGAGAAGGATGAATTAATCTGATTCATTCTCTTTCTGCACTGATTAGCTTTGTGACCAAAGTGGTTGCAGCTGTGGCAGTATCCATTGAAAGATGGATATCTTTGAGCATTGGGCTGTCTTACCGGAGGTCTTCTAGGCCTGCTCCTTGGATTTTCTGATTCAAAATTCTTTTGACCGGATCCAGAGATTTCTCCTTTCTCATATCCCAAACCATACTTGTCATCTATCCTATTTTGACTTCCAAGAAGAACTTCAAGTTGAGCAGAACTTATCTTGAATTTCTCTTTATATTCATTTGCTGTTTGAAGGTCTCTTTTGAGAGAGGCAATTTGATCCTCAAGTTTTTCTTCATTATCTTTGGCATCTTCAAGATCAGATTCAAGATGTCTGATAATCCTGTCCATCTGGTGGCATTCTTCTGATTTTTCTTTAAGAGATTGTCTTAGATTGTCTTCAGCCTTTCTTTTTTCTTCAATCTCTTGAGTAAACTTTATAGTTCCTGATTCCATTTCATGTCTTAACATAATGACTTCTTTTGATAACTTTTCACATAACTTGGTTTGCTCAGTCAATTCTTCATTTGTATTGCTTTCATCACTTTGTCTTGCCAATTGTTGGAGCAGCTCCTTTCTTTTTTTCATAGAGAGACTTAATTTGTCTTTTAATTCTCTCATGAATTCATCAGCCTGTTTGAGTCTTTCCTTTAATTCATTGACTTCAGAATTTGACTGTTCAAGATCCTCAAGGGCAGTCTTGAGTTGCTCCCTTAAACCATATGCATCCATTTGAACTCCCAGATCTTCCTCAAGCTGTTAGGCTCTATTAGGAGGAACTTAGCTCTGATACCAATTGTTGATAACTGAGAGGGGGGGGTGAATCAGTTATCCTAATTATTTCCCTTTTTGAACTTTCTTATTAATTAATGCAGCATTGAATCAAACACAAAACATTACCATGAAATAAGAAACATATGACACAGTATTTTTGACGTGGAAACCCTGTTAAGGGAGAAAACCACGGGGTGATTAACCCAAAAATTATTCTTTGTTAGAAGAATAGGAAATTACAAAATGGCACTTGCCAATTAGGGCTCACTGCCCGAGCACACTGCTCACAAAGAGGCCCACTGCCTACAAGGAGACACACTGTCTACAAAGTGATAAGAACCACAGTCTTGAACTGATTGGAAGCATCTGCATATGCTGGAGTTCAGTTCCGGTTAGGCTCAGTACACTGATCTGCTGCACTTCATCTTTCCTCTGTTCTTTATTCTGCTATCCTTTCACATACCAGATCTTTCTTGCTACTTCTGCCTGTTCTGCATTTATTCGCATATATCTTCACACAATACTCCTCTTCACAACTAAATCCATCCTCTATATATATCCGCATAAGTAATTTCATCACCTTTCTAGTCGGCATCCGGAACAGTCTAGTTTCTTACAAACTCTGTTCTATGGCTGAATCCTTGCTCACCAAGCAATGCGGATCAAGCATATACTTGTAGATATCATTAATCATGTCGGCCAAACATGATTCATGCCTTCACAACCTTTATCATCAACAGTAACACATCCGGAAAGTAGTCTGATACTCTGTCAGTCAGTTCTTCCTCTGTTTTCACTGTCTCTCAGGAATCCGGTACTCAACTATTCATATCTTTTTCTTTGTCCATCACCGGAGGCTAAATCCTTGGAATATACCACTCAAGGTAGTCCTCTTGACTTCCCCAAATCTGCACTGCACCAAGATACTTCCTCTGAGAGATCCGGACCAATCTGTCGGACCTTGCCACATGCTCTGTTCTTGTTCACCGGACCACAACAATCTTTATTCTGACTTCCGGTAGGGACACACCATGACTTGCGGATATGTGGGATGACCTTTGTTGCCATCAATGACAACAACCATGAATCCATATAGTGTCTCTTGCCAACACAACCCATTGGGAAAGAATTTCAAATAGCTGCCATCTATGGAATTTGCATCATACATCTCCAGATCCATTAACAGACACTTACGATGAAAATCTAGAACCATTATCATTAGAGAGAGAGAGAGAGAGAATGAATGGGCAAGATAACATATAATTATTACAAATTATCAAAAATAGACATTATAATAAATAAATTTGTCTAAAAAATGGACATTATAAGAAATACTGATACCAAATGTTGGTTTTACAATGCTTATTCTTCAATTAGGAGTAACGTAAAGTAATAAAATTTATTGATCTAAAACACAGTTAACCTTAATTAAACATAGAAGAATAAGCGAAGGAGATAGAAAATATAAGATGACATATATAATTGAGAAAACCCTTATGAGTATGAGACCCACCACCAAAAGTAAACTTACTATATTAGTGAAACACGTCATTTGCTTAAGGACTTGATAATTCACCTTTAAGACCTCTTTAGTGTACTCATTGCACACTAAAGTGTAGCTATCTCTAAAAATAGCAACATCCCATCTCCAAGCTTCATTCATTCATACATGGCATGACCAATGCAATTGGAAACAATGTCACTTATTGAAGTGGCTCAAAAATGGACAATTGCAATAACTAACTCAAAAGTCCAACGAATAGAAAGAATGCTTAACACCAAGTCTATCACACAACAAAACACTTTTTTTCATAGTGTTTATGCAGTTAAGTTTAGTGTTGTCTCCTTCATACATCTTTAAAGAATACAAATTTATTTTAAAAAATAATTGATTTACAAGACACTTAGTTTGATATAATGCAATAATTTTCTCATAAATACTTAGCAAAGTTTTGAACTAAAACATCCATGAAGATTGAATTATAAAGACACAATCTAATAGTAAATCTTAAAATAATTATTCATACGAAGGTTATGCATGTAGCCATGTTTTCTACTAGAAACTAAAATGTTCTTTCAATCCATAAATTTTTAATTACCATTTGGCATACTATACACATATTCAAACTAAAAGTATGGTGGGCCTTGCTCAAACTCTTTAAACTTCTACTACCAACCCATAAGGTGAATCAGAGCTTGAAATCCAATCAATACTTTAACATGTTGTGGTAAATAAAAATTTATATCTTTATTTTCTATAGACAAACATTTGGAAGACATACTTTCTTTGACCTTTATCTTTTGAAATGGTTTGTGATGGGTTTCATAGTAATCATTTTCTAAATCTAAGTGCTTTATTTTATGAAATTTACTTTCTTGCAATCCTCTAGGCTTTCATTCAATCCTTGTAAAAGACAAAATCAAAATAATAATAATGTCCATAATTTTCAATACTTGTTTTTGGTAGCCTAATCAATTTTGGTAGGAACTTGGCTATGAAAAATAAGGAATTTATAAAGTATTGAAGTCTAGATTAGTACAAAATGAAAGTTTCATTATTTTATCAAGTTACACTTGAATGCATTTCATGCCTTACATAATTCACAATCCGTGGAAATTGATAGAAAATAGAGAAATGCTTCCCCTCTAGCCCATCCCTTGTGTACACGTTGTTGTGTGTTAGACTATTATAGGGGCTTCCACCTATTATCACATCAAAACCTCCAATTAAATCAATCATTTCAACAAGTCTTTCTTTTTTCAAATTCTACACATCTTTCGTCTTAATCAATTTACCCCTTTGATGTGTTTATTCTACCCAACTTTTGAGGATAAGTTTGTTTTCTTTACAAATTCTTGCAGATAGAACATAATTGAGTAGTATACCCAAATGATGCAAAGTAACTTCTGAACCCCCAATTCTAGTGATCAAATAAATGATATTAATCCCCTTTAGAAGATAGGTTTCAAAATAGAAAGATGATATCCTTTAATAGGCAACATCCATACTTGTAATTAGTCCCATGCTAATTGTGTAAACAAATTTGCTATGCAAATTCAAAATATTAATAATGTCCATAATTTTCAATACTTGTTTTTGGTAGCCTCTTCAATTTCAGCAATAACTTGGCTATGAGAACAAAAGAATTTATAATATATTAAAGTCTAGATTAGTACAAAATGAAGGTTTCATTATTATATTAGGTTACACTTCAATGCATTACATGCCTTACATAATTCACAATTGGTGGAAATTCATATAAAATAGACAAATGTTTCCATTCTAGCCCATCCCTTGTGTTCCTATTATTGCTTGTTAGAATATTATAGGGGCTTCCACCTATTATCATATCAAAACCTCCAATTGAATTAATCATTTCATCACGCCTTTCTTTTGTCAATTTTTGCACATCTTCCACCTCAATAAATTTACCCTTTTGATGTGTTTTTTCTACCCAACTTTTGAGGATAAGCTTATTTTCTTTACAATTTTTTGCAAATGCAACATAATTGAGTGATATACCCAAACAATGCAAACTAACTTCTGCACCCCCAATTCTAGTGAACAAAGAAATGATATTGATCCCCTTTACATAGATGGGCTTCAAAATAGAAAGATGATGTCCTTTAATGAACAAATTAAAGTGATACATTTTTCCTATTCTTCCATATTTAAATAAATGGAAGCCAATTGACTCACTACTAAATGAACAACATTTAAGTGTTTGGTTACAAAGTCTCCTTCATGCATCTTTAAAGAATACAATTTTCTTTTCAAAAGTAATTTTTTTACAAGACACTTAGTTTGATATAATGTAATAATTTTATCTCATAAACTCTTACCAATGTTTTGTCTACTAAAACATTCATCGAGATTGAATTAGACATACACAACCTAATAGTAGATCTATCTTTTCTATCTAACTTGTCCCATTCATCTTGATCCATTTCTGATGGTAGAAAATTGAGTGCAACAATTAAATTAGGACCACTAATCTATCTCCACTAAAATATCTTCAAACTTCAATTTCCACAACTCAATGTTTTACCTACTGAACTTCTCAATCTCAATTGTCAAGGTGAGGCCCATGACTTATAATTTTCAAATATTATTTTAAATCCACATGAATTATCTCAGAAGTCCAACAAATGGAAATAACACTTAACAACTTCTACTATTTGAGTCTCCCCTCATTTCACCACCATCCCAACAATAGATGATCAATATTTTCAAGCATTTTATTGGAGTGAACTATTTCTATACCAACCACTCATGAACATTCATAATGATATTGGCTCTTTAGAGAAAGATATTATAGCCCATTGAGGAATAATCCCAAACAGCTACCATCTATGGAATTTTCATCCTTCTCCTAATCAATTGATAGACACTGATGATGAGAATATCTAGAACCATTATCGGCATATAGAGGAAGATTAAGAGAGAGAAGGGGAGACAAAGTGAGAATGATAAAGAGAGAAGGGGATAGAAAGACTAATAAAGGAAGAGAGAAGGGGAGAAAGATATGGATAGAGACAAAGGTAGAGAGACATATAGGTAAAGAGAGATAAAGAGGTAAAGAGAAATAAAGAGATAGAGTGGGAGACAAGAGAGGAAGAGAGATGGAAAGATAGAGAGGGAGAGAGGGAGGGAGAGATTTAGAGAGGGAGATTGATAGACAAAGAAGAATAGAGAAAGAGAGATAAAACAAGAGAGAGATGGAGATAAGAGACAAAGAGATAGAACAAGAGAGAGATGGAGATAAGAGATAGAGAGAGATAGCAAAGATAAAGGGAAAGTCACTCTCTAATTTCTTTATCTCTCTCTTTTCTTTACCATATCCTAATCTTTAATGTACAGGGTTGTCCATTACAATCCTTGACCATAGCCCCAAGTCGATCACACAATGTAACACTTTTTGTCGCCATGTTCATACACTTAAGCTTAGTTTTGTAATCCCATGATGACCAATGATTTTGTACTTTCAAACATGTCTCAACAACACATATCACTACATTATTTCAGTTATACTGATGGATAGACAACAACCATTCACCATCAACAAAACTGTATGCTCTATTCTCAAGAAATTACTTATTACTTTTATCTACATGCTATCTCGGTGTACCCATTACACACTAAGGTGCAATTATACCAAGTCTAGATTTACTTTTAATCTATTTGAGCTCCAAATTATGCAAACATGTTAAATTATAAAAGCAATGACGATCACTAAGTTTGATTGATCTTTGTATCATGTGTCATCCCATGAGAGGATGCATGATGGTAGGCTAGATGGTAAATAAACATGAAGTAGGTGGTGACCATGCTTATATTTGTAAGATAATGTATATTCAATGTAAGGCTTGTGATAAACATACATGCTTCAAATAATGTGCATAGTTGACGACTAACAAAATGCAGGTGAACCCAGGTGTAGTGCATGAACAAGAATCTAGAAAGGACGTGTATGTAAATAAAGACTAGATGCCAAACATGAAAGCTCACACATTTGAAGAAGATACTAATAAAAACATAAGGATCTTCAAAACCATTAAGACTATGCAAATTATTTCACAACACTAGAGAAAATGAAAAAGGGCATGGATCATAAGGATATAAGACAATTATCATTCACTTATAGACATAGCAATTGAACTTCCAAAATTGTTCGACGTACCCATTGCACACCAAGGTGCGATTGCTAGTTTGTTTTACTTTCCCTTTAGCTTAGTGAATTTACCTATGAGATTGTAATTTAACAAATGAAGTTTTAATGCGTAGCTATGCGTTTAGACCCATTGCAAAAGCCGCATCACAAGGTTACAATGTTATCTTATTAATTTTCTCTTGATATTGGAGTTTAATTTTTGAGTACGAGATAGGATTATTATTACTTATTTACTCTATTTTTTTGCAACAATGCACAAATGAATATATTATTTGGTTTTTAGTTATAAATTGTTATGTGTTTTCTTTTCCTACAAAATTGACAAATATGTTAGTCTTAAGTTTATGTGGCTTAGCTCTATACAACTTTCATACCTCTTATCTTATTTTGAAGTCGCTAATTTTGTTAGGCGCTATGATATAGATTATGCAATTTAATAAAAATATAATTGTTAAAATCATCATGCAATTTAATAAAATTTATTTGGTTATTAATAAATTTTTCTATCATCTCCATTTAGATCTTATATTGCACCCAAGGGTGCATTACGTTATAATGGTATTAATGATAATAATAATTGTTAAATTCTTCTTCTTTGCAATATCTAATGAATAATACATTCTTGCGGAATTTAATATTGTTGATGGTAGTGTATTGCAATAATAATGTTAGAAATTAGAACTTTTGCATCAAAAGGAAGATGTGTTGCTATCTAAATCTTGAGCAGTATTATAGGCTCAAGAATAGTGTCCAAGTTATAGTAACTCTACTTGCCTCAACAAAGCATGGGGCATTATAATGTACTAGCATGCTTTATATGATAGTTTGTGGTAGGAAGGTTTTAGGCCTCTCCTCATATTACTATCACTTGGAATTGTCTTATTAAAGCTAAATTTGTGAGAAGTGCAAGATTAAAAGAAATTGAATGACCCATACTTTTACTGATCTATGTTCCCTAAAGGTCGCTGGTAATGGCTACATCATTATTGTTGCTCAGTGCTAGAATTATTAGGGTCATTACTAGTCAAGTGTGTAGCTGTTGGTCCAAATAGGGGTTGCGTAGGTCCTTGGGATGTCTCAAACTAAAAGTTATAAAATAAAATTCAAGGTTATCTAGATTGAGAAATTGTTGTGTATTTTAGGGTGGAGATGACCTATGTTTCCACAAGGAATTAAATGAGGACCAAGATTTTCCTCAATAACAAGGTAAATTATGTTCTTATAACACTACTTAACAATAGGTAAACTAATATATGAACCGATTGATCTTGGAAATGAAAATTAGCCTTGACACAACTATCTATCCCCAAATCATCTCCTTAAACATAATCAAATTCTACGGTTGGTCGTAGTTAATACATGAGAGACTCGTACCCATACTCACTAAGTTGTTCTCTTATATGTGAGAGGATTTTGGACTATGTCATGAGAATTGAATCTTGATCACCTTTCGTGGAGAGATCAAAGGATGACATTTTGAGGGGTCCACACCTCTTTTTGGAATTCTCCTAATAAAGGTGTGTCTCATGGAAACACATGTGCTTCTTGTATTAACTTCTAAGTCTTACCCCTTTTTATGTGTTCTTTACCATCACACCACTCATTGATGTACTTGGCATCTAGTGGTCCCCTATGTCATTAATATATGTAAACTCAATGTAGTATCATGGTTTTTGAAAAAAAAATGTTTTGTTTTGGTTGTGTTGCGCATGTGTTCATTGTGGGCATGATAGGGAAATAGAGATAGATGGATAAAGAGAGAAAAATATATGCAAGTGAACCCAGATGCAATGCATGAAAAAGATTGTTTAAAGGGGGTGCATGCGAATAGATAGTACACACAAAACAAGAAAGATCACACATTTGAAGTACCTACTAAGAAAAACACATGGATCTACAAATCCATTAAGATTATGTAAATTAATTCATGATATTCGAAAAAACAAAAAAATTACATATAACACATGGATACAAGACAATCATCATTTACTTAAAGACATGACAATTGAACTTCCACAACTCCTCAGCGTACCCATTGCACACCAAGGTGTGATTGTTAGTAATAGTTGAGGTGATAGAGGTGAGGCAAGAAATAGCAGGATCCACCCATATCTTCTCTATTTGTTGCGACAAAGCAAGCAATGGACATGTGGAGGGATGGAAACACCAATTAGGACTAAGTGAATGGAGTGGGAATAGATATAGAAACTAAGCAAATGGAGTTGGTGAGGGTTGATTTACTTGACCTAATAATCCCAATTGGATTGAAAAGTTTAAATCTCTCTAATCCACCCAAATAAACATGCATAATGGATAGGTTTGTTATCTCTACCTTAGTCCAAATCCCATTTCTTTGTTTGCCTCATCTCTACCATGACGTCTATTAGCAGTGGTGATGGTGTGTAGATAATTCCAATTGAAAAATAATATAGATATAGATATGCAAGAAGGGATAGATATACTCATCTTTGTCAAGGTTAAAGCATCATTCACTTCTAAGTGGCACATAGGTGAATCATGTGTGCATCGGGTCTAGACTAGAAAATCTAAATACATGTCTTAGATATATGTCTTAGGTCTAGACTAGAAAATTTAAGGTGTAAGATCCAGGTGTAGATTAGATAACATTCTATAGGTTTAGACTATAACAATGTATACTAGTCTTAGGTCTAGACTCTAGAACAAGGTCAGACACAGACTCATTAGATCCTTTTACAATACTTGTGAATTCATTGATAATAAACCTAGGATTTATTTTGTCACCGTATATGGGTAGATTAGATATGTCTTAGCTCTAGAAGTTAGAATTTAAGGTATAAAATTTGTAGGTGTCTTAGGTCTACTATGTCGACTAGAAAATATAAATATGTCTTAGATATGTCATAGGTCTAGAAAGGTCCTAGAATTATAAGGTATAATTTACGTAGGTGTCTTAGGTGTCTTAGGTCTTAGTTAAGGCCACATGAGCTTCCACATTCACGTGGTTGGCCTTGTCAGTATAGAATAAATATGTCTTGAAGCTAAGGGAAGCACTTTTTTGTATCATCATGTGAGTTTACATGTTCATAGGCTACTTAGGTGGGCCTTTAAGTTATGTTATTGAACATCATGTGCTCGTTTGGTATCAATGAATGTAAATTTTTATTGAGTTCTTTTAACTTTTTTGTATCGTTATCATTTATGGACCTCAAACTTAACAAGCCTACATGTTATATAGATCTAGTTCATTTACACACATTCATGTATGCTACTTAGGTGGTCCTTTTAAGTTAACAAGTGGCGAGCTGGGGTCATGGTCTATGCAAAGGTGGTGAACTGGGGTCGTGGTTTGGGTCACTGTGGCCAAAGGATAAAGGTAGTTTGTTTCCCTGTTCGTTGGTTCCATTCGAGAGTCCATTGGTGTACTGGGTTCAAGAAAGATTGTGACTATGTTAAAAAGAGAATGTGAAATTTTTAAACCCTCAGCACTAAATGTCAAACCCTCCTTAAGTAACTAGCTTAGAATTTTTAAGTCTAAACATAAAATCCTAGATTTGAGGAATAAACTTTCGTCAAATTACCCAAAACTTTAAACCCATAATTTATAAGTTAAATTCAATGCTAAACCTTGACAGACAAATAATGTACCTCAATTTTGAGTTTAGGGTGGAGAGTTAACACATTGCCCACAGTTGAGGTTCTTGGTTCAATTCTTTTAGGTACTCCTAGGTATTGTAAAAGCTGCAAGTGGAAGTGTAAGGAAGTTCAATTATAATGTAAAAGCAAGTTTATAGCTCTTTGACTCATGAAAGGAATTGCCTAATATAAAAATGAACGTATTAACACTCGACATAACATATATTTGGCCTTTAAAACAAATTCAAACTTACCTCAATTGTACAATATTCTTTTAACTATTAGATCTTTGTTGAGTGGAACTTTACTATTTCACAAAGACACCCATGTATGCGATGTTAGCACAATAGAAATAAACTATATGATCAAAAATAAATTTGGAAAATGTATATAGGTATCTAGAAACTTGAACATTATAGTGAATTTGGACTCCAAAAGAGGAACATATTAAGGAAACATGATGCATAATGTAGGTGAATGACATTGCAATTGCAACATAGATCTAATTGGGATAGAGATTGCGATGGTGTCCATGATAGTTGCATGATATAACATTAGAACTTGAATTGTGCGATAGTTGTTTGACATTTTTGTGTGTGCAGTAAATCTTGGTTCCTGGAGAACTTTGCTATCACTAAAATTTATAAATAGGAGTTTTTAAGGTGTTGTAAATCATGTCTTTAATTGGAGAAAAGGAGGAATATTCAAGGATTCAATTGTTTATAGGAGAAAAGAGATGAGAGAAGTGGAGGACATCCAACCAACCCAAACCCCCACCCCCTTTTTGCAGTTATAGTGTTGAGGGGAGGTGGATTTCCCTGGCTCATCGGTGGTAAAGGGGGAGTTCCAAAATTGGGGGCAGTGAGGATTATTTTCCAGTTGACCAAATAGCATGTCTGTCTTAATAGGTGTGTCTCAAATGCATGAAAGAAAATGGAGAACACACGACATAAGCATGTGTGATGAGAGAGAACACATGATGATAGGGGGTGTTCTTTATCTTGTTTCTATTTCTTTAGCAACCACCATCTATGGGAAGGGCCCTACTATCTATCCATGCAAGCCCCTAGTAATCATCAAAGAAAGGAGAGACATGATTGGGGGTTTCTTGGGGCTCCATCTCTAACTTTAATTATAACTATAGAGAGGCACCGCTCACTTTAACGAAAGGTGAAGGTGATTGGATGAGTCCATTGGTGTATTGGGTTCAAGAAAGATTGTGACTACGTTAAGAAGAGAATGTGAAATTTTTATACCCTCAGCCCTAAATGTCAAATCCTCCTTAAGTAACTAGCTTAGAATTTTTAAGTCTAAACATAAAATCCTAGATTTGAGGAATAAACTTTCGTCAAACTACCCAAAACTTTAAACCAGTAATTTATAAGTTAAATTCAATGCTAAACCTTGATAGATGAATCCTATTTTTTTATTCTTGTTATATTAATATTGAACCTTTATTTTAAACTGTGTAAATAACAATTAAATTGGAAAACGAAATGATTTGTACTTTATAGAACACACCATCACTTGTCAACCTAGATCTATCTTTCTTTATATAGTGTAAAAGTGTTCCTACCAAATTGTCGTGGTCTAGCCAACAAAATATGAAAAATGTCCATTGACATAATACCATTAAAAACTTCTTTTTCATACTCTAATTTTGAATTTCACGAGACATTGTTTGAAAACCAAGATTCTATAATTGTTTTGCAACCAAGAAAGTCTATAGGGATTAGTATGCTCAAAATTTTGAAATTTAATCTACACACTGTTTCAGTTGCCACTAAATTACCATTACTACCAGTATCAATAATTATTTATCTATATTTTACTCCATATCGACATATAGTTCTTATAGTCAACATACACAATTCTTCTTGGATTGATCCCCTTAAGTTCCATCGATATATCTGACCACCTTTTGTTTTTTTATCTACATGATGATCTAATGTACTTAACACAGACAACTATATGTTTAATGTTGAAACCTTGAAGGTTACACCTTGAATGTGAACCTTATATTCAAAATTCATCCGGTGGTAAGATCATATCTTGTTTTCTTGTTCTCTAACTTGATATGCATCCAAATAAATTTCCTTGACTTTTGTTATTAGCTCTATCTCCTCGTAATGTAATGAACCTAGGATTGTGAAGTCTAAAAGTAAATGCCTAAATTTGAACACTTGAGTTTCAACCAAGAATGGAAAACTAAAAACGTTGAATACTAAAATCAATACCTTAAGCTCAAATGTAACCAATAAATATTGAAGCTCATGCTTTGATTCTTTTAACATTAATATTGAACCTTAATTTAAAACTGTTTAATTAAACAATTGAATTGGAAATCAAATTTTTTTCTACGTGATATAGAACACTTGATAAGCTGTCAACTTATATGTATATCTTTCTTTCCATCCTGTAATGTGTTCCTACCAAATTGTTGTGGTCTAGCGTACAAAATATGAAAAACATCCATAGACATAATCCCATTAAAAGCTTTGTTTTCATACTCTGATTATCAATTTCACAAGACATTGTTTGGAATCCAAGATTCTATAATTGTTTTGCAACCAAGAAAGTCTATAGGGATTACTAACCACAATTAGTAACCAAGAAAGTCTAGGGCCTTGGAGAACTTTGCTATCACTAAAATTTATAAATAGGAGTTTTTAAGGTGTTGTAAATCATGTCTTTAATTGGAGAAAAAGAGGAATATCGTAGGATTCAATTGTTTATAGGAGAAAGGAAATGATAGAAGTGGAGGACATCCAACCGACCCAAATCGCCACCCCCTTTTTGTAGTTATAGTGTTGAGGGGAGGTGGATTCCCCTAGCTCATAGGTGGTACAAAGGGGGGGTTCCACAATTGGGGGCAGTAGGGATTATTTTCCAGTTGACCAAATAGCATGTCTGTCTTAATAGGTATGTCTCAAATGCATGAAAGAAAATGTAGAACACACGACATAAGCATGTGTTATGAGAGAGAACACATGATGATAGGGGGTGTGCTTTATCTTGTTTCTACTTCTTTAGCAACCACTATCTATGGGAAGGGCCCTACTATCTATCCATGCAAGCCCCTAGTAATCATCAAAGATAGGAGAGACATGATTGGGGGTTTCTTGGGGCTCCATCTCTAACTTTAATTATAACTATAGAGAGGCACCACTCACTTTAACTAAAGGTGAAGGTGATTGGACGAGTCCACTAGTGTACTGGGTTCAAGAAAGATTTTCACTATGTTAAAAGGAGAATGTACAATTTTTAAACCCTCAGCCCTAAATGTCAAACCCTCCTCAAGTAACTAGCTTAGAATTTTTAAGTCTAAACATAAAATCCTAGATTTGAGGAATAAACTTTCATCAAACTACGCAAAACTTTAAACCCGTAATTTATAAGTTAAATTCAATGCTAAACCTTGACAGACGAATAATGTACCTCAATTTTGAGTCTAGGGTGGAGAGTTAACACATTGCCCATAATTGAGGTTCTTGGTTCAATTCTTTTAGGTACTCCTAGGTATTGTAGAAGCTGCAAGTGGAAGTGTAAGGAAGTTCAATTATAATGTAAAAGCAAGTTTATAGCTCTTGTACTCGTGAAAGGAATTGCCTAATATAAAAATGAACGTATTAACACTTGACATAATATATATTTGGCCTTTAAAACAAATTCAAACTTACCTCAATTGTACAATATTCTTGTAACTATTAGATCTTTGTCGAGTGGAACTTTACTATTTCACAAAGACAGTCATGTATGCGATGTTAGCACGATAGAAATAAACTATATGATCAAAAATAAATTTGGAAAATGTATATAGGTATCTAGAAACTTGAACATTATAGTGAATCTGGACTCCAAAAGAGGAACATATTAAGGAAACATGATGCATAATGTAGGTGAATGACATTGCAATTGCAACATAGATCTAATTGGGATAGAAATTGCGATGGTGTCCATGATAGTTCCATGATATAAAATTAGAACTTGAATTGTGTGATAGTTGTTTGACATTTTTGTGTGTGCAGTAAGTCTAGGGTCCTGGAGAACTTTGCTATCACTAAAATTTATAAATAGGAGTTTTTAAGGTGTTGTAAATCATGTCTTTAATTGGAGAAAAGGAGGAATATTCTAGGATTCAATTGTTTATAGGAGAAAGGAGATGATAGAAGTGGAGGGCATCCAACCGAGCCAAACCCCCACCCCCTTTTTGCAGTTATAGTGTTGAGGGGAGGAGGATTCCCCTGGCTCATCGGTGGTAAAGGGGGGGGTTCCACAATTGGGGGCAGTAGGGATTATTTTGCGGTTGACCAAATAGCATGTGTGTCTCAATAGGTATGTCTCAAATGCATGAAAGAAAATGGAGACCACACAACATAAGCATGTGTGATGAGAGAGAACACATGATGATAGGGGGTGTGCTTTATCTTGTTTCTATTTCTTTAGCAACTACTATCTATGGGAAGGGCCCTACTATCTATCTATGCAAGCCCCTAGTAATCATCAAAGATAGGAGAGACATGATTGGGGGTTTCTTGGGGTTCCATCTCTAACTTTAATTATAACTATAGAGAGGCACCGCTCACTTTAACTAAAGGTGAAGGTGATTGGATGAGTCCACTGGTGTACTGGGTTCAAGAAAGATTGTGACTACATTAAAAAGAGAATGGAAATTTTTAAACCCTCAGCCCTAAATGTCAAACCCTCCTTAAGTAACTAGCTTAGAATTTTTAAGTCTAAACATAAAATCCTAGATTTGAGGAATAAACTTTCGTCAAACTACCCAAAACTTTAAACCTGTAATTTATAAGTTAAATTCAATGCTAAACCTTGACAGATGAATAATGTACCTAAATTTTGAATCGCTAACAATAGACCATAAATTTGAGCCATGTAAATAAACAATTGAATTTTAGCAATGAGCAATTATAAAATATAGACCATTGAGGTTCATTGTTAAGCATTGAATGTGGAGCTTTGAAAATTAAAATTTTGGATCCTAAATATGAACCTTAACCCATAAACCATCAACTCTAAACCTTCAACCTTAAAAATGTTGATTTCTCCTCATAATTAATGGACCTAGGATTGTGAAGGCTAAAAATAAATTCCTAAACTTGAACACTAGACATTCAACCAAGAATGGAAAACTAAAAACCTTGACTACAAAACTCAATATCTTAAGCTCAATGTAATGAATAAAGATTGAATCCTTTTTTTTTATTCTTGTTATATTAATATTGAACCTTTATTTTAAACTGTGTAAATAACAATTAAATTCGAAAACGAAATGATTTGTACTTTATAGAACACACCATCACTTGTCAACCTAGATCTATCTTTCTTTATATCATGTAAAAGTGTTCCTACCAAATTGTCATGGTCAAGCCAACAAAATATGAAAAACATCCATTGACCTAATATCATTAAAAACTTCTTTTTCGTACTCTAATTTTGAATTTCACAACACTTTGTTTGAAAACCAAGATTCTATAATTGTTTTGTAACCAAGAAAGTCTATAGGGATTAGTATGCTCAAAATTTTCAAATTTAATCTACACACTATTTCAGTTGCCACTAAATTACCATTACTACGAGTATCAATAATCATTTATCAACATTTTACTCCATATTGACATATAGTTCTCATAGTCAACATACACAATTCTTCTTGGATTGATCCGCTTAAACCATCGATATATCTGACCACCTTCTCTTTTTTTATCTACATAATGATCTGATGTACTTAACACAGACAACTAAATCTTAATGCTAAATGTTTAATGTTGAAACCTTGAAGGTTACACCTTGAATGTGAACCCTATATTCAAAATTCATCCGGTGATAAGATCATATCTTGATTTCTATTTTTCTAACTTGATATGCATCCAAATAAATGTCCATAACTTTTGTTATTATCTCTATCTCCTCATAATGTAATGAACCTAGGATTGTGAAGTCTAAAAATAAATGCCTAAATTTGAACACTTGAGTTTCAACCAAGAATGGAAAACTAGAAAGGTTGAATACTAAACTCAATAGCTTAAGCTCAAATGTAACCAATAAATATTGAAGCTCATGCTTTGATTCTTTTAACATTAATATTGAACCTTAATTTTAAACTGTGTAATTAAACAATTGAATTGGAAATCAAATTTTTTTGCACGTGATATAGAACACTTAATAAGTTTTCAACCTAAATGTATATCTTTCTTTCCATCATGTAATGTGTTCCTACCAAATTCTCATGGTCTAGCCTACAAAATATGAAAAACATCCATTGACATAATACCTTTGAAAACTTTGTTTTCATTCTCTGTTTTTCAAGTTCACAAGACATTGTTTGCAAACCAAGATTCTATAATTGTTTTGCAACCAAGAAAGTCAATAGGGATTAGTATGCTGTAACATTTTCAAATTTAATCTATCCACCATTTTAGTTGCAACCAAATTACCATTACTATAACTATCAATAATCATTTATCAAAATTTTCCTCCGGATTGACATATTGTTCTGTTAGTTAACGTACTCAATTATTCTTGGATTGATCGTTGTAAACCATCGATATATCTAACCACCTTCTCTTTTGTTATCTTACATGATGATCCTATGTAGTCAAGATAGACAACTAAATCTTAATGCTAAATGTTTAATGTTGAAACCTTGAAGTTTATAAATTGAATGTGAACCCTATATTCAAAATTAATTTGGTGGTGAGTGTTAAGAGTCCAAGAAAACATTAAGAGGGGGGGGTGAGTCAGTGTTGTAAAACTCTTAACTTTTTGCAAACTTTATCTTACAAGATAGAAGACGGAGGAAGACATCAATGATTTGTTAAGCACACATATGCACAATTATAATATTGAAGACATGAAATATATGAACATATAAAGACACACAAGATATGAGACCAAGACACAAAAGATTATACGAGAGGGAAACCCTCCTGGGGTAGAAAAACCTCTCAAAATTGCCTCACTGGCTTATTTAAAACTCCAGTGGTTACACAAAGGTCTCACTGACCAAAGAAGCTTCACTAGCTTTACAAGATGCCTCACTAACATACATTGTGCCTCACTGGCATAAATTTACCTCACTGGCATAAATTTACCTCATTGGTTGAAACAATTACCATAGTGTGCAATAAGTGATTGCAACTCAATCTGATTTGCACCATTTCAAACCCTTATGAACATTTCTTTTACAATATTCTCATAGATGCATTTCCATCACACCCTTTCTTCATCACATACACACTATTACCCTTTTCATCTATCATTTCTCTTCAAGAGGATTTTTATAAAATTGTCTTCAACCCTGCATATTGAATCACACACCAACAACAATGTTTGATGACCTTTCATATTTTTTCTTCTCTGCATAATCATTTCAATCCTTGATATTCTTGTATCTGCAAATAAAATGGTCTCTTCAAATTCTCTATCCTGCAAATGAATTTCACAGTGCATAAAACCTTTCATATTCCTCTCTCTACAAAAGAAATTCAATCACCTTATTTGGACATGAACCTCAATAACAATCTGAACTCTAATAATTGTGTCATGAGAATGGCATCAAGCTTGGTCTCAAACAACAACATAGCATCCTTTAGAAGCTATGCAAATAAGATCAAAGAAAGATCTCCTTTGAAGGTTGAATCAAATTCAAGTCACTGAAACACATTAAAGTCTTGATGAAACCTTTTCAAGCAATTTTGCAAGACAAGAACAAACTTCCATGACTATCAATGTATGTGAACACTTGAAACAATCTGATATACCAAGAAGACTTCAACTTGCATTATGGTCTTGATGTCTTGTATAGATGCAATCCCATAGTGAAATTTTCTGCCATGAATGACAACTACATCTCAAAGAATCAAGTCAACCAATGACATCAATGAAGCACCTCAATGAAGTATGATGATAACCTGATGATGTTTTTCTCAAATCAACTCTAATCAAATATCACAAACCCTTGCTCAAATCAGACCAACTCTTGATCAATGAAGCATATGAAGTAATAACAGATCAATTAACAAGTATCATGATCATCAACCCACCAATACTATCACTACCTTAATTCAACACCAACATGATCACTGAACCAGTCCAGGCTTTTGACATCAATGACAAACAATCTCCATCAAACTACCCCTTTGTCATTGATGGCAAAACTACATGATGCATTTTCTCTTTCTCCCCCTTTTTGACATCTGATCACAAAGACACAAATCTATTTGCTCTCCCTGTGTTGAAGTGCACAAACACATCACTGCTCATAAATATCACTGCCTATCACTGACAAGGACAAACATCATTGTTACACCATCTGCATAAAGAAGCACTGTCCTGCTAGGAAGAAACATGTATGTCAAACTTAACAAAATACCACTTCTTGACACAAATATGAAGATGAAAACTTGACATCTCTCTGCATACAAACACCAACTCCTTTGATATAACTTATATGAACTTGAACTCTATGCAAGGGTGTCATAAACACATCACAACACATGATGACCACTTTTGAGAAGACCTTTCCAAAACTTTCATGATAGTGACAACAAGATCACTCAATCCTACAGAAAGGAAATGGAGAAGCCACAACATCAACTAATACTTGAACAATACCAATATCATCTGCTATTGCTGATCCAAGACACACCTTTAACTGCCTCTGATTGAAGAACTCGATGAATATCATAAACAACTTTAGATTGTCATAGCTCAAGAATCACATACCTAATACCACTTAAAAACTAGAAACCCACAATTTGCATATACCTTCTTGAAACATATTAATGAGGAAGACCATCAAAGAACATGTCAAATTATTACACCAAGATCACTTTCAAATGAACATGACTTGACATCTAGTCCACCATCTTCTTTTGGTACTATCTCCAATCCACCTGAAGCTCAAATTCTCATGCAAAACAAATTGCTCAAAACACAAGATCAAAATATATGAAGATTAATATCAATAACAATCCTGAAGCAAGCATATAACAAGCCATGTAGACAATACTCTGAAACAACTCTTCAATTTCATTTGAACCACAAACAATCTAAAGCATAGATCATTATTGAGATCTTCTGATCTCATCTTTTGACAAGATGAAGACTGACATTTATGAACTTGACTCATGATGACATGATGACCACTCTAGAGATGATCTTGCCAAGACTTCCAAGATGAACAATCATCCTGCAACCAATTTACTTTTGCACACACATCTTGACATGATAAAGAATGAAGATCATCCTCCTGTTCCTACACAAGACACCTTTTTGCAACACAATGTCAAATCTGATATATATACAAAACCACATTTGAAACATACTTCAATCAACAAGACTTGTTGCCTCTTGAATTTATCAAGCAAATCAGCCCATAATGTTCTTCTTGCAAGAACACTTTGTATACATTATGATGTCATGAACCATTGATCACCTGTATCACAGACATATACAAATGATCTCCATCTGAAACTTCTTGGGGATAATTGATAGGACATGAACAACTCCCCCTCGCATCATGCTATCTATTATTCAACTGATGATGTAACTTGTGCAAGATGCACAAGTTTAGGATTTGTCTTCTCATGACTTTGTTTTTGCTTCCAAACTTTCACATGTACTTTTTTTCTCCAAACTTTTTCAGCTTCTGTCCTTTTCAACCTTTTTAAATCAGGTGATGTATTTTTGCGACTATGTACTTTATGACCAAGAGAGTTGCAATTATGACAAATTATATTGTAATCATAATCAAATGATTGATACTACCTTTTTTACATCCCTTAAGCATTTATGTTATGCTTCCATGCAGGATCATACCTTCTTTGCATTTTACAATTTCTTTGTATGTGACCAACATTATTGCACTTGTAACATACAACATTAGTATTCCTTCTGGAATCAACTGCTTTGTGGCCAAAGTGATTACAAGTATAACAATAACCATTAAATGAATAATTATACCTGTACATATATGCTTGAGTTACTAGAATATTTCTTCTGAACTTTCTTCTTTGATTGTGCATTTTTACAAATTCATCTTTGGTCTTCATTTCAACATCAATTTTCTTTTTGTCTTCAGGTGCAGCAACATGAAGATTAGTTTTCTTTCTAGGAGCCTCTCTAGCTTTGGAACACTCTCCTTCTTCATATCCTAAATTAGTTGTGTTGTTACGATTCTTCTGTTTACCCAACATCTCATGTAACTAGTATGTACTCTTTTCAAACTCCTGATACTTCTTGGACAAAACCTTAAGACCATCATAATCTTTTCTCAGATTGATAATTTCACCCTCTAATTTCAGATTTTCAATCTTTTTAACCTGAAGGTCAAATTTTGTTATATCAGCTATCCTCTTAACCTCCTCAATTTCAGTCTTTAGTCTGATAATCAATTTTTTTGAATCATCAATTTGTGTTCTTAACTCACAATCTGACTTCTTGCCTCTTCAAGTTCAGAGAGTGCTTTTTCTTTGAAGTCTTTTTCTTGTTGTAGCTGCAATTATAATTTTTGGTTCTCTTTTTTATATTTCCTGAGTTCACTTAGAGCACATATGAGCTCTCTTTCTATATCAACTTCAAACTCTTGTTCATCATCACTTATAATGTGATCTTCTTCTGAAACAGATTGGACATCAAGTCCTTCATGTGAATGTCTTCTATCATTTTCACTTTTCTCACACACCAAGCTGACCTCTTCTTCAAGTGCATCATCTTGATAAATTCTTTTCAATTCCTTCCACATATCCTAAGTTATATCACAATACATCACTTTGCAAGAAACTTCGTTAGATAATCCAGATAAAATAACCTTCTTTGCAATGTCATTGTATTCATAAGCCTCTTTATTACTTGTACCATCAGGGGATAGAGAGGAAATAAAATAACCATTCTCAACAGACATCCGTACACCATATCCTAATGAAAATAGATAGGCTTGCATCCTAAAACACCAAACAGAGAAGTCTGAACCATCAAAGAAAGGAACAACTTGTGAAACATTTTGTATATCAATTGATTGTATATCAACATCTAAATTTGATACAGACTGCACCTTTTGATTAGAACGAGACTTGATATTTGTCATGTTCTTATTTCTTTTACTCTTTTCCATGGTACTCCAGTAACATGACATACTCAAGCCTATTAGACTTGAAAAAGGGAACCTATGCTTTGATACCACTTGTTGGAGTACAGGACAACACTGAGAGGGGGGGTGAATTAGTGTTGTCAAACTCTTAAACTTTTTGAAAACTTTATCTTACAAGACAGAAGAGGGAGGAAGACATCAATGATTTGTTAAACACACATATGCACAATTATAATATTGAAGACATGAAATATATGAACATATAAAGACACACAAGATATGGGACCAAGACACAAAAGATTATACAAGAGGAAAACCCTCCTGGGGTAGAAAAACCTCTCAAAATTGCCTCACTGGCTTATTTAAAACTTCAGTGGTTACACAAAGGTGTCACTAACCAAAGAAGCTTCACTAGCTTTACAAGATGCCTCACTGGCATACATTGTGCCTCACTGGTTGAAACAATTATTATAGTGTGCAATAAGTGATTGCAACTCAATCTGATTAGCACCATTTCAAACCCTTATTCATTTATCTTACAATATTCTCATAGATGCATTTTCATCACACCCTTTCTTCATCACATACACACTATTACCCTTTTCATCTATCATTTCTCTTCAAGAGGATTTTTATAAAATTGTCTTCAACCCTGAATATTGAATCACACACCAACAACAACATTTGATGACCTTTCATATTTTTTCTTCTCTGCATAATCATTTCAATCCTTGATATTCTTGTATCTGCAAATAAAATGGTCTCTTCAAATTCTTTGTCCTGCAAATGAATTTCACAGTGCATAAAACCTTTCATATTCCTCTCTCTGCAAAAGAAATTCAATCACCTTATTTGAAGATGAACCTTAATAACAATCTGAACACTAATAACTCTGTCATGAGAATGGCATCAAGCTTAGTCTCAAACAACAACATAGCATCCTTTAGAAGATATGCCAACAAGATCAAAGAAAGATCTCCTTTGAAGGTTGAATCAAATTCAAGTCACTGAAACACAATAAAGTCTTGATGAAACCTTTTCAAGCAACTTTGCAAGACAAGAACAAACTCCCATGACTATCAATGTATGTGAACACTTGAAACAATCTGATATACCAAGAAGACTTCAACTTGCATTATGATCTTGATGTCTTATATAGATGCAATCCCATAGTGAAATTTTCTGCCGTGAATGACAACTACATCTCAAAAAATCAAGTCAACCAATGACATCAATGAAGCACCTCAATTAAGTATGATGATAACCTGATGATGTTCTTCTCAAATCAACTCTAATCAAATATCACAAACCCTTTCTCAAATCAGACCAACTCCTGATCAATGAAGCATATGAAGCAATAACAGTCAACTAACAAGTATCATAATCATCGACCCACCAATACTGTCACTAGCTTAATTCAACATCAACATGATCACTGAACCAGTCCCTTTTGACATCACTGACAAACAATCTCCATTAGTAAGACCATATCCTAATTTCTTGTTTTCTATCGTGATAGACATCTAAATAAATTTCTCTAAATTTTGTTATGATCTCTATTTTATTAATCCACATGTTTGTGGTGTTGTCAAGTAAACTCTAGGTTTGCATTTAGCTTTTTGTGTAAAGTTCTACAAAAATTTCCAAAAAATTTTACAACCCTAACTTATATAATGCTTGTAGGTAACCCATATGATCTAAGAATCTTCTTAAGTAACAAGTCAACTATTTGTACCACATTGTTAGTTTTCTTAGATGTTATGAAATGAGCCATGTATAATGTTCCTAGTAAACTGTTATTGTCTAGCCAACAAAATATGAAAAACATCCATTGACATAGTATCATTAAAAACTTCATTTTCATAGGGGGATTAATGTGCTCTAACCTTTTCAAATTTAATTTGTCCAACATTTCAGTTGTAACTAAATTACAATTATTTCCACTATAAATAATCATTTATCAATATATTTGAATACAAAATGAGGAATACTCAATATAGACCACTTAATCTTAGTGTTGATATGTAATATTGAACCTTGAAAGCTAGTTCATTTGTAAATTGAATGCAAAGATTAAACCCAAAACCATGAGTTCCAAATCCTTTGACTTAATGTTGAACTCTCTTTTAGTGAAGAGCTTATGATTTGTGAAGCCTAGACATCAGGCCCTAAGTTGGAATGGTAAACTATGAAGCAAGAAGTAAGAAGTTTGAAAGCTAAACTCTAGAGATACCTTGAACTCAACCCTATGTAAAGGTTAAGCCCCATGACTTGTTTCTAGAACTATTAACAATGAACCTTATTCTTGAAACATGTAAATGAACAACTAAAATTTAAGAACAAACAATGGGTCCTTGATATAGAGCATTGAATCTAAATGAACATTAAATTTTAAATCTGAATCATAAAAAAATTAATTTAAAACCTTATCTATAATTGTCAAACTTTCCTTATGTAATAATTGAAGTATTGTGAAGCCTAGTGTCTAATCCTTAATTTCGACGCTACTCTTTCAACCAAGATCTCAAAACCGAAAACCTTGAAACTAAATTTCTATTCTTTAGGTGTAACCCTAATCATTGAATGTTGAACCATGTGACTTAATTCTTGAAGAGTTATACCATAGTCTAAACCCTAGCAGCAAAAGTTTGAACACTAATGTTTCAGCGAAGAGCGGAAAACCCAAAACCTCAAATTCTAAAATCAATAACACAAATTCAACTTTAAACCTTAGAACATTCTAGAACATTAATCAGTTGTTCCCTTAATGCTGAAACTTTGAGCTTCAATGTGAATTCTCAACCCTAAATCAGGTACACTAAACCTTTAACCCCACATATCTAACTCTCCATAAGTAAGGAGGCCAAAATTGTAACCCTCTAGTTTGATCTTGACTTACTACTAATCTATGTGCTTTAACAAAATCATTGATGTACAAATGTTTCAATTCATCAAAATAAAGAATTTTAATTGTCGTCTAGGCCAACGAACTATGTTTTCTTCGCAATGGATTTGTTACTTTATTTGATTTTTTCAGTTTTTTGTTGTAGCACAAATGAATAGCTTTGTAAAAGCTCAACCTATTTAAGGTGTCAGATGTTGACTTATTTTGGTTAATCAAATATTACAATGCTTGATGGTCAATGCAAGAAACAATCTTTTTAGACATCAAATAATGGATCTATTTCTTTAATTGTTGCACAATTTGCATAAATTTCCTTTCCGTTATGCATAGCGTTCCTAGCAAACTTGCATCGTCTAGCTAACAAACTACAAAACATCCATTAACATAATATTTTGATGTTCTAACATTTTCAAATTTAACTTGTCCACCATTTTAGTTACAAGTAAATTACCATTTATACGGCTACGAATAATCATTTATCAACATTTTCCTCCAGGCTGATATACAATACTGAACAAATTTTTCCTTTGTACTAGTTCTACTTATTCTTTAGTACATAATAACTTATTTTCAGTAACAATGACTCACCTTTTTCTAGCACATCTAAAAAAACTTCTTGATCAACATGATGGTCTTATGTGTGTGTTAGATCATTAATCATATTCTCCTTATGATTGAACATTAAATTTTGAACCATTAAATTCTAAATTTGGACGTAGAATGTGAACTAGATACCTTGAAACATGAATTTTAAACCCATAGTCCTACATGTTGAACCCTCCATTAATGAGCCTAGGATTTGTGAGGCCTAAACTTAAAGCTCTAAATTTAAATTTTAAGCATTCAACCAAGAACCCAACATTGAAAACTTTGAAGGCTAATTTCTCTTGTTTAATTGAACTCTAAATCCTAAAGCTTTAAACCAATGGCTTGATTTTTGAATTGTTTGAAATAAACACTAATGTTGAACTTGAAATAAACAATTAAATTTTAACATGAAATCGTGAGTATTCACTATAGAATACATCCTGATGTTACACATTTATTGTTCAACCTTGATTGTTGTTATATGGACCTTGAGTTGGAGCGATAAACCCTAAATCGTGAAATCTATCCTCTTAGCCTTGAATGTTGAACCTTCCTTATGGAATGAGTCTAGGATTTTGAAGCATGCACATTAAGAAATTAATTCGAATGCTAAACTTTCAACAAGTGTGTCTAGGAAGGTAAGAACAAGAAGCAAACAACTAGATTAACAAGAGTTTCTTCCTTGATCTACGGGAAGAGAAACCTACAAAGTGCGGGTTGTGCAACTAATAAGAAAAATGGTGGTCTACACAAAACAAAGCAAGTGAAATGGTTGTCTACACTGTACAACAACCTATGCAAATCAAACAGATTTGAATGAACAAGTATTGAGCAACTCAAGTGGAAAGATCTTATTTGTTTGGAGACACAAAAGGGAGTTGTGAGTTCCCAAAAGCTTGAAGAAAGTGTGCAGCATTAAAACCCAACAATAGAGAACCTCACAACAAATGCTAGAAAATCCCAAGAGCTAGGAGAAATAATATGACAATATCAACAATATCCAAACTTCAATATCTGTTGTAGGAGTTCAATTTTCACACGAAGAATAGCAGAGAGCATCATAGTTCAATTTAATTCTTGAATAGTTATGTCATAAACTCAATGCTAGGACCAAAAGGGTGAACACTAAACTTTCAACCAAGAATGCCAAACCCAAAACCTTAAAACCTAAACTCTATAACATAAATTCAACCCTAAACCATAAAGGTTGAACCCAGTTCATTGATTCATGAATAGTCAATATTGACTTCAATTTTAAACCATGTAAATAAACATTTAAATTTGAACACAACAATATTTACTTAATATAAACAACAAAATCCCTGTGTTAAGCATTGAATGTTGAACTTTTGAAGTTGAAATTTGGACCTTGAATATGAATGACAAACGCTAATCTATGAACTTTAAACCATCAACCCTCAATGTTGAACCCATTCATGAGCCTAGGATTGTGAACTTTAAACCTTCAACCCTAAATGTCAAAACCCTCCTTAAGTAACCAACTTAGGATTTTTAAGTCTAAATATCAAATCCTAGATTTGAACACTAGACTTTCGTCAAAGAACCCAAAAATTTTAAACTCATAATCTCTAAATTAAATTCAATGTTAAACCTTGATGGTTGAACAATTTACCTCGATTTTGAACCGCTAACAATGGTCCATAAATTTGAGCAAAACAAATAAAAAATTGAATTTTAACAAGGAGTAATTAGTATCAAACATAGACCATTGAGTTTGATTGTTAAGAATTGAATGGTGAGCTTTGAACGTTAACATTTTGGACCTTGGATGTGAACCTAAACCAATAAACTATGAACTCTAAACCCTTAACCCTAAACATTGAATTCTTGTCGTAACATAATGAACCTTGGATTATGAAAGCTAAAAATAAATCCCTAAATTTGAACACTAGACTTTCAACCAAGAATGGAAAACTTAAAATGTTGAATGCTAAACACAATATATTAAACTCATACCTTGTTGGATTGCACCAGACAACTCAGAGGGGGGAGGGATGAATTAGTTGTCCTAAAACTTTTAACCAGTTATGATCATCAACTTATCAAGTACTTATATTCAGATATAACCATGAAAGCATAAAATGAGAAGCTCAACACAAAAGCATAATCAACACATGAGACATTAGATTTTTATGTGGAAAACCTTGAAAGGAAAAAACCACGGTGGGTGTTCGCCCACAGAAATATATAAGTTATATCAATACCAAAAAATAGAGGCTTAATGTCTACATGGCTTACTGCCCAAATTGCTCACTACAAAGAAAGGCTCACTACGTAGGGGTGGCTCACTGTCAAAACGAGGCTCACTGCCAAAGGGAGGCTCACTGCTAAAAGGTTGAACTGAGATAACATCTACTCCATGCCAAGGTTCAATTCCATTGAAGCACAAACACCTCTGCTCTGCTCTACTACCTCATTTCTCTTTTATCTTTGCATCCTCCCAGTTTGATCCTGGTGGCACCCTCAAATTTTGCAAATTTGATGTGCTAATATTCTTTCGAGGTGTTGACAAAGGTTAGGTTGACAGGTTGCACAATCTACCCCGGAAGCCACCTTCGGCGATCAAAATTTTCCAACTCAAAAATTATCTTGCAAATCCGGTTGGTGGAATGTTTCTTGGCACATATGAGAACATGCCTGCTCAGTTTTGTGCTAACGGGATGAGTTTTGGTAGAATATTTAATTGTTTCCTGACTGCGACTAGGCTAATTTTGGCTTCACAAAAAGTTTCAAATTTTGCAATTCTGAGGATGACCCAATTGTCGATTTAGTCTCAAATGTCCCCAGTTTTAATTTAGTCAAAATAGGAGACCATTTGATCCATTATTTTAATGCATCTCGGTTGCGGCGAACTTATTCGACAAGTCAGTTTACAAAGCAGGTGCCTGATTTCAGTCAGCGAAGCAAATTCTGAGCAAATGAGTTTTCTTGAAATAATTGATTATGCTCCTGTGCAAATTTTCGTGGTTGTTGGATGCGCAGTTTTCCCGCTGTGAAAAGCGTCGTTTGCCTAGAGAGAGAAATTCGAATTTTGCATAAGTCAAATGTTTGAAATGCATATATTAAAAAGGGTAATATTAAAAATCACATTTTAAAATGGAGGAAAGAGGATTGCACGTGACTTTGAGAAGTCAAAAGTTCATAAGGGAAGATTTAAAGTTTATTAAACTTTATTAAAGTTTATAAAGTGAATATAGTCGCTCCGTTGGTGCGCTAAGCAGCCCCTCCTTGTTGCCTCCTTTGACCCCTTGCGATGGTGCCATAAGCCCATCGCAGAGCTTATTTCACCCTCCCCTTTCATTTGCAGATACAAACAGTGCTTTTCCTTCGATCATATGGTGATTTCAATAGGTTTCATGCTGTTGTGGATGAATTTTTGTGCAGGCTTAAAGTTGCAATCACGTTTTTTGGTTTCAGGCTGATTTTTGGGGGGCAATTTTTGGTTCAAATATGTAATTTTATGCTCAAAAATCTTCCTTGGACCATTTGTAATGCATTGGCGAATGTTTTTTGGTTGTTTGCAAAGAAATTTTAGGTGCCAAAAGAGTTGAAAATGCCCCTGTTTCTCGAAAAACGGCCTAGAGGTAATTGGCTGAGTAAAAACTTAGATTGAATGCTGTTGTGATGACATCTCAGAGGTTAAATGCAATCGTAGAGGTGGAGAAGAGGTCCCAGAGGTCACATATTGAGAAATTTGGAATTCTCAGTTGTTGTCCTGCAAAAATTTGAAAAAATTGAAAAATGTAAAAGTTAAAAGGGGAATATTAAAATATGTTTTATTCATTTATTCCTCTCCTCTTTTAATGTAAATCATTATTTCTGATGTATTCTTGGAGGCAAAATGAAATGAAATATTTCTCACCTACCTCCGAAATGAATTGAATTTTAGGGCAACATGCTCTTATTTCTATAAGAGCATGATGTTCCTCATTTTGTAAAGGGGGGGCTAGATTCTGAATACAAGGTATTCACACTTCTGGGAGATAGCATTCTGTAGGAGCAGGTAGCTGGATTTTGGGTTGCAGAGGCATATTTTGTTGTGTAAGTGAATATTTCTGAATAATAACTCTCTTTCCAGATTGAGGCATATGAGTAACACATTTTGTGTGGGTTGTTTGTGACTGTCTCCCTGGGTATTTGCATTTTTCTTTTGAACAAAGTTGCCAAGGGTTTCTAAGTTCTTCAATATACATTTGTTATGTTGCATGTTTAATTTTTTGCATCTATTCAAGGAGTAGATTAAAACCTATTTTAGATTAAACATGGAGGAAAGTGTACAATGTCAAGGGATTATTCATGCATATGGCCATAAATGATTCTCTTTCTTGGACAAACTATTGTTAGGAAGTAGTTTTATCATTTTCAGTCCTCTGGTTATGAGTTTGTGCTATGATGAAGAAACATTTATACTACTAGGTTTGACTTTGCTGCCCAGGTAAGGCACCGATCTGGAGTTCTGTTAGCCCAAAGGTCCAGAAACTCATTGAATATCAAGACAGATTATTTAAATCAGTCATTTTATGTTTTGTTTTAGTTTAGGAGTTGCATGTTCTCAGATGTAAATGATGAAGAAAAATCAGGAACATTGCCAATCTAGGTTTAATCTTGCACATCTTGATGCAAATCTGTGAGAACATTGTGCCTGGTGTTGAAAAGCTAAATTTGTGGAATGTGAATGAGGGATACCCCGCTTGGTGCGGTAGAACCTGAAGTGCAAGGGAGACAATTGCAAACAATCTCCCATCTTTGTTGGTCAAATCTTCCATTAAGCTTGATCATGAGAATTGACAATTCTTTAGAGTTTGATGTCTGATGATTTGAGAACCAACAAATCCATTTTCATGACTCAATTTCAAGTATTTATACATTTCATTAACCTTGGAATGATTATCAAGGTCGGCATTACAATCTTCAACCATTGGAACAATCTCTAAAGTCGACAAATATATGTTACATCATATAGGTCTAGACATAAACAGATTTACAAAGAAAAAAATGAATGTGGATCACACGATGCCTTAGTAGGGACTCAAACACAATCTTCCATGCTACAACACGCTATCACAATCTTCGATGCATCTCCGCAGATGTTGAATTTAACCATGTCGGCCAAGACTAATGTTAACACAAGTATTCTCAAGAACAGGCTTCATGTATGATCTAAATTACACCTTTTAGACCAATTCAAATGTAGGAGCATGATCAAGAGACATCCACAAGCACATTGCAATCACCAGGAACAACCGCACAATCTCTAATCACTCTATCAATAAGATTCTTCAAATTGGAGTACAAGAATAACACTGTTAGCTAGTGTCATGAGTACAAGATAGCTTGCAGACCACCAAATCATGAACCATTGTATTTGAAGGCACTTAACATCACCATTGACTTAATTCTAGAATTGCAGACCAAAATACTTCAATGCGGAGGAATGCGGAGAAAAACACTTTCTCCCTGTCACCACCAAGCATATAGAAAAAGTTGTTTTCACTCTAGTGAACATAACTCACTCAATTCTTCATACCACAGGCTCAAGCTCAGAATATAACATCTTTAGACATGCTTCTAAATAACTTCCAATCCATAGGTAAAGATATTTATTCTACAGGAAATGTGGAGCATTCTTCTGGACTGGTCTTTTGCATGTAATGCACTGTTTCTACTGCAACACATTGTTATCACCGGAGGGTCTAATTTCTTCAACAAAGTAAGAGCAAAGTTGACACCAATGACAACACAGATATGTTGACATCAATGACAACACCGATTAGGCATATACTTGCAACATACATAACCAATAAAGATTGAAGTCTATGCTTTGATTCTTGCACCATTAATATTGAACCTTAACTTTAAAACATATAAAAAATAAACAATTGAATTGAGAAACGAAATGATTTGTACTGAATATAGACCACTCCATCACTTGTCACCCTATATGTATCTTTCATTCCATCGTGTATAGTGTTCCTACCAAATTGTCATGGTTTAACCAACAAAATATGAAAAACATCCATTGACATAATATCATTAAAAACCTTGTTTTTACATACTCTAATTTTGAAGTTCATGAGACATTGCTCCCAAACCAAGATTCTGCAATTGTTTTGAAACCAAGATAGTCAATAGGGAATAGAATGCTCTAACCTTTTCAAATTTAATCTATGCACGATTTCATTTGGAACTAAATTACCATTACTACCACTATCAATTATCATTTATGAACATTTTACTCCAGATTGACATATAGATTTGAACAAATTTTTCCTTTGTACTAGTTCTTATTTTTTAGGACATAACAAACTTATTTTGAGTAACAACGGCTCAAATTTTTCTAGCACATCTATTTGTTCATATTTAGAAAAAACATCTTCATCAACATGATGTTCTTTTGTGTCTTAGATCTTCATTCATATTCTCCTTGTGATTGAACATTGAATTTTGAACCCTTAAATTCAAATTTTGGACATTGAATGTGAACTAGATAGCTTACAACATGCATTTTTAACCCTTAGTCTTAGATAGTGAACTCTCCATTAATGAGCCTAGGATTTGTGATGCCTAAATGTAAAGCTCTAAATTTAAATTGTAAGTATTCATCAAAGAACCCAACATTGAAAACTTTCAAGGCTAAATTGTATTCTTTAATTGAACTCTATTGCTTGATTCTTGAATAGTTAGAAATAAACACTAATGTTGAACTTGAAATAAACAATTGAGTTTTAACATGAAATAGTTAGTATTCGCTATAGAGTACTACGCAGTATAGACCACTAAACCTTGATTAATGATTGAAAGTTGAACTCGTAAAGTTAAAATTTGGACTTCAAATGTGCATCAAAGTGCTAAACCATTTTCTTAAAACCTTGAGGCCTAAATGTTGAACTCTCTTTAGTAATGAGCATAGGATTGTGAAGAACAAAAATCAAGCCCTAAAATTGAACATCAAACTTAAAACAAAGAAGCAAAGGTCTTGATTATTAAACACTATATCTAAAATTCAAACTTAACACCGAAAGGTTGAACTATGTCACATGATTATTGAACCATGAAAATGAGCTCTAATGTTGAACCATGTAGATAAACAATTCAATTGTCCAACATGAAATGATGATTACTTAATATAGAGCACTAAATCTCAATGTTAAACATTGAATGTTGAACCTTTAAAATTGAAAGTTGGACCTTGAATGTAAATGTGAAACCCTAAACCCTTTACCCTAAATGTTACACCTTCTTTTATTGATGTACCGACAATTGTGAAGCCTAAAAATTGAACACTTAGTTTGGACTCTAGGGTTTCAACCAATAACCCATAAACCAAATTGGTAATATGTAAAATCTATAACTTAAATTCAACCCTAAACCCTATATTTTGAGTTGTGCTCCGTGATTCTAGAATTGTTAATAATGAATTTTCATGTTGAATTTTAACAATGAATTTTAATGTCGCGTGATTTTGAACATGAAATGATGAATTCTTGAAATTGACCATTAAATCTCAATGTTAAACATTGAAGGTTGAAATTTGGACTTTGAATGTGAGCCTCAAACCCTAAATTATTAACTTTAAACCCTTTGCCATAAATGTGAAACCCTTGTTAAGTAACTAGCTTAGAATTTTTAAGTCTAAACATCAAATCCTAGATTTGAACACTAAACTTTGATCAAAGAGCCCTAAACCTTTAAACTCATAATCTATAAATTAAATTCAATGTTAAACCTTAAAGGTCAAACAATGTTACACCTCAATTTTGAATTGCTAACAGTGAACCTAACATTTGAGCCATGCAAATAAGCAATTGAATTTTAACATGAAGCAATTATTATAAAATAAAGAACATCGAATTTGATTGTTAAGCATTGAATGGTGAGCTTTGAAAGTTGAAATCTCAGACTCTGAATGCGAACCTTAACCCAAAAACTATGAACTCTAAACCGTATACCCTAAATGTTGAATTCTCCTTGTAATGTAATAAACTTAGGGTTGTGAAGGCTAGAAATAAATCCCTAAATTTGAACAAGAGACTTTCAACAAAGAATGTAAAATTTCTTAAGACCTTGAATGCTAAACTCAATGCCTTAAACTCAAACCTAACTAATAAATATTTTACCCTAAGGTTTGATTCTTGTAACATTAATATTGAACCTTAATTTTTAACCATGTAAATGAACAATTTAATTTGAAAATGAAATGATTTGTACTCAATATAGAATACAAAATCTCAATGTCAAATATTGAATGACCAACCATTAAAGCTGAAATTCGGAAGTTGAATGTGCGCCCGAAAACATAAACCCTAAATGTCAATCACTCTTTAAGTAATGAGCATAGGCTTTGAAGCATAAACATCAACCTCCTAATATAAATTGTAAATTTTGAATCAAGAGCCTAAAACTTGATACGTCTATACATCTGTAATTTCAATTCAACTCTAACTCGTGAAGGTTGCATAATGTACCTTGATGTGTGAGCCCTTAACCATAAAATATAATGTTGAATGATGTAATTAATATGGTTATTTTTAAAACTAAACCATGAGTACTCAATTTAGACGACTAAATCTGATTCTTAAATATTGAATGTCGATCCTTTATAGTTGGAGTTTGGAATAGTTAAGCATGAATTAGAATGTTGAACTATGTAAATAGACAAATCAATTTTAACACTAAACCATTAGTACTCAATATATACCACTAAATCTGATTCTTAATTAGTGAAAGTTGAATCTTTATAGTAGAAATTTGGGACTTTGAATTTGAACCGCTTTGACCTAAACCATGAAATCTAAATTCTCAACCATAAACGTTGAACCCTCCTTAAGTAAAGAGCTTAGGATTGTGATGCCAAAACATCAAGCCTTTAATTTGAAAGGTAAAGAATGAACCAATAATCCAAATTCTAAAACCGTGAAACCTAAACTCTACACTTTAAACTCAATCATAACCCCTAAATGTTGAACCCCTTGCCCTAATTTTTGATGTGTTAACAGTGAATATTGATGTTGAAATATGTGAATAAACAACTAAATTTGAACACAAAATTATGAGTACTAAATATAAACCACTAAATCTCAATGTGAAAAATTTAATGTTGAACCTTGAAAGCTAACATTTAGATCTTGAATGCGAAGCTTAAACCCATTTGAAACAATGAATGCCATAGCCTTAGCCTTAATTTTGAACTCTCATTAAGTGAAGAGCTTATGATTTTGGAAGCCTAGATATCAGGACCTAAGTTTGAATGATAAACACTGAAGCAAGAAGTGTAAACCTTGAAAGCTAAACTCTATATGTTGAACTTCAATGCTATGTAATGGTTTAACCCTATGCCTTGATTCTTGAATTGTTAACAGTGAATCTTAATGTTCAAACATGTAAACAAACAACTAAAATTGAACAAGAAACAAAGGGTCCTCAATATAGAGCATTAAATCTAAATGTGAAATCAAAACCATAAATAATTTAACTTAAACCCTTATTAATTATTGTGAAGCCTTCCTTAGGTAATAATTATATGATTGCGAAGCTTTAACATGTATTTCTTAATTTAAACCCCACTCTTTCAACTATAAAAGAAACTCTAAACTTCCCATTTTGCATAAGGGGTTGATCTTGTTAACCATAGAGCATATTAAAACTCAAATTCCTAGTGTGGAGGTTAGGTGGTAGCACTATGTAGAAAGGAGAAAGTCCTATTGTGGATTACTCTGAGTCGATTGATGGTGAGACGTGTGAGGAGAAGGACCTTGACTAGGTAGAGGATGAGGAGTCAGTGGAGGTTATTTCTACTCCACGTTCCTCTCAGGCTAAGGAGGGAGACACCTCTAGAAAAAGGAAGAGGAGTGAAGGGAAAAATACTCTAAAAAACTAGAGCAGGAAGAATGATGATTCTTGGTCAAGAGATTCGCCTCTTGAGGAAGATACAGGTGATGAGGATACAAAGGAGAAGGGGTCTAAACAAAAAAAATTTAAGGATAAGCAGGGAATTCTAGGCCAAAAAACTAACGATGATTCTGAGGGAAGGGTAAGGAGAAATTGCAGAAGGGGATGGAAGTGAGGCCCAAAGGTAAGCAAAAGACGCCAGTGGGTACTATAAGTGATGATCTTGGGGTTGGGATTCCATTTCTTCAGATTCCCGACCCTTCCTGCAATTTACCTAGGAACTTTTCTTTTTTACTATCCTCTGTTGCTAATAGGGAGGAACTTTCGGAGGACCTAGGTATGGTTAAGGAGGCGGTTGATAGTCAGCACCAGATGACTAAATTGTTCTTTATTGAAATTAGCAGAATCAACATTTGATCGAGTGCAATGCAAGAGAGGATTGGCAATAGGGTAGAGATAGATGACAAGCTGGACTCAGAGATCTGGCTCACATGGGAAGCCATTCCAAGGGTGGGTTAATTGAAGAAGGAATTTGAGAACTACAACCATGACTTTGAAACTCGTCTTGACAAAGTTGAGAAGGAGCTGAAAGATATCAAGCAAAATTTAGAGAGAATGGTTGAAATTAGCAAATGTAGCATCCAAAACAGTTGTGAGGGTATTAGAATTATCATTGATAAGTTGAAAGAGCTTAGAGAGGAGCAGATTGTTGGCAAGGGTGGTTAGAAGGATGAAAAGTGTAATGTGCAGAAGACTTGTAGAAGTGGTTAACATGGGAAGACTTGTGAGCAGGGAGGTCCGAGCTCTCAGACTCGAGGCAGCAAAAATAATTCTTTTAAAGCAGAGAAAGATTAGCTCATAGGGTTTTTTAAGCTGCATGAGGAGTTCTAAAAATAGGAGTTGGCAACGGCCTTGACCCTCAAAACATGTGACCTTACTGGTGGTTCTCTGCTGGTTTGATGTTTGTTTTGTTGCTTACTATTTTTTGGCAGTAGTTGTGGTTTGTTCTATCTTTACGATTGCGCTTGTTTTCTGGTTTGTGTTTCTTGTGTGCTTGTTTCTATCCAGTTATGTTTATCTTTGGGTCAATATTTTGATGTAAGGGTTTCAGGGTCCTTTCAAAACCCGTTTTATCCCTTTTATCAAAAACTAAGATATCAAAACCCAAAACCTTGAAACCAAATTTCTGTTCATTAAGTGCAACCATAACCCCAAAAGGTTGAACCATGTGAATGAATTCATGATTAGTTATGCCATAAACTCAATTCTAGCTCCAAAAGAATGAACACTAAACTTTCAACCAAGAACACAAAACCAATGAAACCATAGAACCTAAACTCTATAACATAAATTCAAACCTAAACCCTAAAGGTTTAACCCAATGCATTGATTCTTGAATATTAATCTTGACTTAAATTTTAAACCATATAAATAAATAATTAAACTTGAATACAACAATATTTACTTAATATAGACGACATAATCTTAGTGTTGTTGAATGTTGAACTTTTGAAGTTGAAATTTGGACCTTGAATGTGAATGACAATTGCTCATCTATGAACTTTAATCCCTCAAACCTAAATGTTGAACACGTTTAGGAGCCTAGGATTGTGAACTTTTTAAACCCTCAGCCCTAAATGTCAAATCCTCTTTAATTAACTAGCTTAGGATTTTTAAGTCTGAACATCAAGTCCCAAACTTGAGCAATAAACTTGTCAGGAATTGTATGCAGAAGATATCAATTAAATGCAATTAAAGATTAAACAGAGGAATGGCAAATACACAGAAATAATAACAGCGAGAAATAATTTTTAACGTGGTTCACTGAAACTTGGGCTACATCCATCAACAGAGAGTCCAATATTATTATCCAACAAATCAAAGCAATTACAACCAGCAATACTTGCAACTCAATACCACTGCAAATGCTACAATACAATATCAACAGAAACCCTAACCCTTAGCCGTTTTTATCAAGACTTGTGTTGGTTACAAAATAGGGTTTTTTTAATGTCGTCCAATAGAAAAAATAACTCCCAATGCCTTTATAAAATAATTTGGTGGGAAACCACGCCGATAAAAGTGGGGAAAATTTAACCTTCGAGTCTTATTAGGCTCCATATAACAACAAAACTTTTGTCAAAGAACCCAAGAGATTTAAACCCATAACTTATGAGTTAAATTCAATGCTAAACCTTGATGAACGAATAATGTACCTCGATTTTGAATTGCTAACAATGGACCTTAAATTTTAGCCATGCAAATAAATAATTGAATTTTAAGAAGGAACAATTAGTATCAAATATAGACTGTTGAGTTTCATTGTTAAGTATTGAATGTCGAGCTTTAAACACATTAAAATTATGGTTCCTAAATGTGAACCTTAACCCATAAACCATGAACTCTAAACCCTAAACTTTGAATGTCGTAATATGGACCTCTAGTTAGAGCGATAAACAATGAACTGCAAAATCTACCCTCTTAGCCTTGAATGCTGAACCTTCCTTATGTAATGAGTCTAGGATCAAATGTTGTACCCTCGTAGTTCAAATTAGTATTTTAAAGTCCTAAATTTTCATTGTAAGCTCTAGGAGCACATCACAAGCTAGGGTATAATGTGAAGATCAGAATCCTTAAGAACTTTATGGGATTTGTTAAAAATGGTGTGTCGGAAGGTCTAACTAGAGAGAAATAAATGAATATTCCAAGGCAAGAGAATAGAATATAAAGTGCAAAGAGAGGTGAAGACCTTTAAAGGAAGTAATTGGCATTGCCAAGGTTAGAGATAAAGAGGAACTAAACCCTAAGGACAGTAAAACTCTAGGCTATTAGGGCAAGATGGTAAAGTTTGTTTACTTTCTTCTAGTTTTAGTACCATGAGGAGAGAGATGGTTTAGTCACTACACCCAAAAGTTAGTAAGTGAAATTTGAATTTGACTCAGACTGCAAAGTGAGCCTTTGATATTTTTATGTCATCTAAAATTTGAGCCCTCTTTCCAACAAGAACCCAAAACCCAAAATTTTGAAACCTAAACTCTATACATTTAACTCAACCCTAGCCCATGAATTGCAAACTCTATGCCTTTAATCTTGAACCATTAATAATGAAGGTTATTGAGGAACCATGTGATCAAACAACTAAATTTGAAAATAAAATGATGACTACTCAATATAGAACACTAAATCTTGATTTATTGATGGACAATTGATACTTTCTAGGGGTTAGGATGCTCTAACCTTTTCAATATTAATTTGTCCACCATTTCAGTTACAACTAAATTACCATTACTAACACTGTTAATAATCATTTATCAATGTTTTTCTCCAAACTAGGTAACTAAAGAACCGAATTTGAACACAAAGCAACAAGCGATCAATAGAGACCACTAAATCTCAATGTTAAAAATTGAATGTTCAACCATCGTTAAAATTTGGATCTTGAATGTGAACTTGTAACCTCGCATCGTAAATTCTAAACCCCCAGTTGTAAATTTTGAACCATGTTTAAGTAATGAGGCTAGGATTATGAAGACCTAAATTAGAATGCTAAACTTTCAACCAAGAACCCAAAACTATAAACTTTGAAACCTAAACTCTATACATTTAACTCAACACTAGCCCATAAATCACGAACTCTGTGACTTCAATCTTGAACCATTAACAATGAAGCATATAGTGGAACCATGTGACAACAACTAAATTATAAAATAAAATGATGATTACTTGATATAGACCACTAAATATGGATTTTAATGATTGAAAGCTGAACTTGTAAAGTTGGAAATTAGACTTTGAATGTGCACCAAATGGTAAACCATGTACTTTAAACCTTCAATCCTAAATGTTGAACTCTCTTAAGGAATGAACATAGGATTGTGAAGAATAAAGATCAAGCCCAAAATTCAAACATTAAACTTTAAACAAGGAAGCAAAAATCTTGATAATTAAAGACTATATGTAAAATTCAAACCTAACACCTAAAGATTGAATCTCGTCCCATGATTGTTGAACCGTTATAAATGAAATCTAATATTAAGCCATATAGATTAAGAATTGAATTACAACATGAAATGACGAGTACTGAATATAGATCACTAATATCAATGTTAAACATTGAATATTGAACCTTTAAAATTTAAATTCAAGGACCTTGAATGTAAATTTGAAATGCTAAATTCTTTGCCCTAAATGTCACACCTATGATTGTGAAGAATAAAAATCAACCCTTAGTTTGAACACTAGGCTTTCAACCAAGAGCCCAAAACCCAAATTATTAACATGTAAATCTATACCTTAAATTCAACACTAAACCCTAAATTTTTAGTTATGTGCCTTAATTTTAAAATTGTTAACAATGAATTTTAATGTTGGACTTTGGTGATAAATAATTAAATTTTAACATGAATTGATGAATTCTTGAAAGAGACCATTAAATTTCAATGTTAAACATTGAAGGATGAAATTTGGACCTTGAATGCGAACTTCAAACCTTATTTTTGAGCTTTAAACCATGAGCCCTAAATGTGAAACCCTTCTTAAGTAACTAGATTAGGATTTTGAAGTCTGAACATCAAATCGTAGATTTGAACATTAAGCTTTCATCAAATATTTCGAAACCTTTAAACTCGTAATCTATAAAATTAAATTCAATGCTAAATCTTAAAGGTTGAACAATGTATCTCGATTTTGAATTGCTAATAGTGAACATTAAATTTGAGCCATGAAAATAAGAAACTGAATTTTAAATGGAAGCAGATAGTATGAAATATAGACCATTGAGTTTGATTCTTAAACATTGAATGGTGAGCATTGTAGGTGAAACTTTGGACTCTGAATGTGAACTTTAACAAAAAAAAATGAACTCTAAACACTCACTCTAAACATTGAATTATCCTCTTAATGTAATTAACTTAGGATTGTGGGGGCTAACAATAAACCCCTAAATTTCAATTGTAGACTTTCAACAAAAAATAAAAAACTAAAAACCATGATTTCCAAGCTCAATGCATTAAACTCAAACCTAGCCAACAAAGATTGAACCCTAAGATCTGATTCTTGTAGCATTAATTTAGAAGAATGTAAATTTAAACAATTGAATTTTGAAATGAAACAATTTATACTCAATATGGAATACAAAATCTCAATGTCAAATATTGAATGAAGAACCTTTAAAGCTGAAATTTGGAAGTTGAATGTCAACTCCAAATTATAAACCCTAAATGTCTATCACTCCTTAAGTAATGAGCCTAGGGCTATGCAGAATAGACATCGACCTCCTAATATAAATGGTAAATTTTGAAAGAAGATCCTAAAACCTAATAACTTTATATATTAGTAATTTTAAGTCTCTAATACCTTTATATTTTAGTAATGTTTGAACCCTTAACCATAAACTATAACGTTGAATCATGTAATCAATATAATCAATTTTAAAAGTACACCATGAGTACTCAATGTAGACGACTAAATCAGATTCTTAAATATTAAATGTTGATCCTTTATAGTTTAAATTTTTCATCATTAACCATGAACTATAATGGTGAACTATGTAAATAGACAAATCAAATAATGAATCCATTTCTTGAATTCTCGCACAATTGCATTACCATAAACTGATTTTTTCTCTAAACATTTCAATTTTCATGAAATTAAAAAAAGGGTCTTCTTTCTTGACTTTGTACAATTTTGATTGCATTTCTACTTGCAACATGTTCAAGTTGGAATAACCTATGAAAATCATGTGGTCATAATTTAAGAATTAGTTAGAAATAGTATCACTTTACTCAATCAACAACTTAAAAATCTTTGGATGCATTGTTGTATTTTTCAGTCTTTCTTTTGCGGTTTCTTATTTTCTAATAATAAAAAAGCAAATATTTTCTTTGTTAAAGATTTTATTAGAAATGCTTATTATTTACAAACATTAATCTTGAAATACCATTTATTCCTTTATCATCCTCATATAATCGTAAAATTACATGTTTCGTTTGTCAACCTATGAGTATTTTCTTGTTAATCATGTATAGTGTTACTAGCAAATTTTCATGGTCTAGCCAACAAAATATGAAAAACATCCATTGACATAATATTATTAAAAACTTCTTTCTCATATAGTCTAATATGAGGTTTCACAAGACATTGTTTGCAAACCAAGATTCTATAATTGTCCACCATTTTATTTGCAACTAAATTACCATTACTGCGGCTATCAATAATCATTAATCAAAATTTTCCTCTAGACAATTGATATACAACACTGCGGCTATCAATAATCATTAATCAACATTTTCCTCTAGATTGATATACAACACCGAAAAATTTTTTCCTTTGTACTAGTTCTACATAGTCTTTTGGATAGAACAAACTTATTTTTGAGTAAGAATGACACCTTTTTTTAGCACATCTATTTGGTCAGATATTAAAAAAGCTTATTGATCAACATGATGCTCTTTTGTGTGTCTTGAATCTTCAATCATATTTTCCTTGTGATTAAACATTGAATTTTGAACCCATAAATTCAAATTTTGGATGTTGAATGTAAAACCAATAGCTTAAAACATGAATTTGAAACCATTAGTCCTAAATGTTGAACGCTTCATTAATGAGGTTAGGATTTGTGAGGCTTCAAGTTAAAGCTCTAAATCTAAATTATAAGCATTCAACCAAGAACCAAAAACTGAAAACATTGAATGCCAAACTGTTTTCTTTACCTTAACTATGAATCCTAAAGCTTGAAACCTATGGCTTGATTATTGAGTTGTTAGAAATAAACACTAATGTTCGACTTGAAATAAACAATTAAATTTCAACGTGAAAGGATGAGTATTCACTATAGAGTACATCTCGATGTTAAATAGTGATTATCGAAATATGGACATTGAGTTAGAGTGACAAACACTAAACCATGAGATCTACACTCTTAGGCGTGAATGTTGATCCATCCTTAAGTAATGAGCCCAAGATTGTGAGGCATGCACATCAAGAATTTAATTTGAATTCTAAACTTTTAACAAAGAACCCCTTGCTCAAAAGTTTGAATCCTGAACTCTCTAGCATAAAGTCAAGCCTAATCTCCAAAGGTTGAACTTTGCGTCTTGATTCTCGAATGAACTAATGTTGGACCATGTAAACAGAGAACTGTATTTGAAAACGAAACGACAAGTGCTCAATATAGGTAACTAAATCTCAATGTCAAAAATCTATTGTTAAACCCTCATAGTTGAAATTTGGACCTTGAATGTGAACTTGAAACCCTCCGTTGTAAACTACAAACCCTTAACACTAAATTTTGAGCCTTCTTTAAGTAATGAGACTATGATTATGAAGCCCTAAATTAGAATGCTAAACTTTTAAGCAAGAACCGGAAACCCAAAACTTTGAACCCTAAACTCTGTACATTTAACTCAACCTTAGCCCATAAATGGCAAACCGTTTGCCTTCAATCTTAAACGATTAACAATGAAGCAGATTGAGGAACCATGTGATTAAATGACTAAATTTGAAAATAAAATGATGGCTACTAAATATGGAACAGTAAATCTCCATTTATTGATGGAAAGTTGAATTCATTACATTGGAAATTCAACATTGAACGTGCACGCTAAATACAAAACGATGTACTTTTAACTTTCAAATCTAAATGTTAAACTCTTTTAAGTAAAGAACCTAGGATTGTTAAGGATAAACATCAAGCTCTAAATTCGAACATTAAGCTTTAAAATAAGAAGAAAAAATATTGATACTTAAAACACTATATCTAAAATTTAGAGCATGATTCTTGAACTTTTAAAAATGATCTCTAATGTTGAACCATGTAGATAAACAATTGAATTGGAACATGAAATCATGAGTACTTAATATGGACCACTCAACCTTGTTGGTGTCAAGCACCTCCTAGGAGCACAACTTGTAGGATAAAGCTTCACAATGCGAGAGATAAATATTTCACAAGAAGATGAAAAATGTATTGAGATATGAGATAATGTACAGATGCAGTACCTCCTAGGAAATTGGTTGATGCAGTACATGTAATTAGTTGGAAGAAAAGGTTATCATCCTTTATAAGGACATGGACGTTGAAAACCTAACATAACAAAAAAAATACAGCATCCGAAAATTGTGCTTTATTTTGAGACTTGCAATTGGTCTAGTGAAAATGTGATTGAAGACTTATGGAAGGAGGTGGAGAAGTTTGCAAACACCTTTGACAAATGGGAAAGTATGGAGTAGGAAATGGTTAGAAATTAGAAAACCTAGGAAGACATAAAAAGGAATATGGAGGATATAATTGCTTTGAGAAAAGAGATAGATAAGGAGATCATTCTAAATATGTACTTGTAATATTCAAGTTATCACTTAACATATACCATAATAATTAGAAATTCTAATTCTGGGACTCTTATCTGATCAAGTTCTTGTTTGTCTTGGTATTTTAATTGTGTAAATTCTTGAAAAAGCATTGCTTCTATTGCACTTTCTGTTGCGTCACAATCAAGTTAAAATTGGTGCAGGTGCACCTTTAGGCAATATGGTAAAACTTTGATTTTTGCTTGATTTGATATGTTTGATGTCAATAAGGTCATTTGAGACCATTATATGTCTTTTAGGACCAATTTTGATGTTTTGGTGCAATTTGGTCAAAAAATGTCAATGTTGTCAAAGTGGCACAAAAGTTGTCAAGCAACTTAAAAAAGTGTAAACATGGTGATTTGTTAATCCACTAACCAAAACATGGTTAGGAGAGTTGAAATATGGTTGAAAAACCTTATATGTGTGTTGTGTCCACGATTGGAGAAGGTTGGTTGAAGAGTTTTTAAAGAAGTCAATGATCAAAACCTCTGTTTTCTGTACTTTTCTACGGTTGAAGAGTTGGGCACTGAATCTACTTTATTTTTCTTTTTGTTGCATATAATTTCATTCATTTTTGAGAAAGTTATAAGCATTTTTCAACAACAGTCCAAGACCCTAGTTGGGGTTCCAAATGGACTAAAATCAGGCATTTCTTCCCATTCCCATAGTGAAAAATCACCAAAATTGGTGGAATGATCTATCATTGAATATATTTTCATGTTTCAAACTTGCAGAACCATGGATTTTGGTTTGCACATGTTTTAATGATGCCCATAGGTTTGATATCTCTATGTATCAAACTGTTAAGAGAATAAAAAGATTACTCTGAATGCATAAATGAGAAGATTGATGCTCGAGGGGGGAATAAAGAAGGATTACACATTAGTAACAACCAAATGGACAAGGTTATAGTGTTTGGAGATTGTTAATAGGAGTTTGGAGTGTTTCCTAAGGATTGTCCTAATTGGACTGTCTAGGACAGGGTTTGTAAAGATAGTGAACAATCAAGTTAATGCCTGTAGTGCCCCTCCATTCTCACCTTGGATGTGTAGGTAGTTTGGCTAAGGAACTTGATGATGAGGATGGAACAAGAGCTTTTGTTAGTACTTTTGGGAGCATGATGCATATTGTTATGTTATTATTATTATGCAGAGATTTATTTGGATAAGGTGATGCAGTAGTATGTTGCTAGGACAGGTGGAAAGGGCGGGATCGTACCATTGGACGTATGGAGGACATACGGGTATGAGATACGATTGTTATAGTCCCTTCCCTTGTGCTTTGGCTATTATGTACATGTGCTCTAACTTGTATGTTTGAGTGAACAGGTACCAGGCATCGACTCCACCTGAATTGGCAGGTTTGAGCATGCCTTGCACCCAATGGAAGTAGTTGACTGGAGATAGCACTTGGTCCCCTACCCTAGCCATCATCCTCGAAGAGGATGAGTACCCGGTTTGATACCTTGTCAAGTACTATAGGTGGTTAGTCAGTGTTGCTTGAAGTTTTGCTTTTTGACCCTAGTTAGTGGTCAGGTAATTGTTTTGGCTTTTGGTTTAATTTGTCTGATAATATGCCTTGGTTATCTTATGCATTAAAATAAATTTATAAATAAATATATAATCCTAGTTAATAATAAAATAAATTTATAGTGTAATATTATAATTAGAAATAATAATAATATAATAAATAAATAAAATATTATAAAGTTGGTTATATAATTAATTATAGTATGTAAGTGAGTGTGGGTAAATTGTTTTACCCGTTTGTGTATAATTGAATATTTATTATATTATATTGTTATGATTTTAAATGAAATATTTTTAATCAATGCAAAATTATTTATTGTGGATATGTTTAAATTATGTTGGTTGTATATATTTTATTTTTTTTAATAAGGGTTAGTTAGGTAGTTAGTTGGGGTGGTTGTAAATTTATTTTGTACGGGAGTGGGAAAAATAACTTCCCTCCCTTCATTATTTATTAAAGAGGAAATTTCCTTTTGGAGGGGGGGGGTCTTTTTATCTTTTTCAGGAATTATTTTATTGGGAGGAATTATTTTATTGGGAGCATTGTGCATTATAAATTCCAGCGGAGAAGTTTATTTTTTTAAGGTGGCTGCAATATTTTAGATCCGAAGAACATAAGTTAATTGAATGGTAAGTGCATTATATTTTATAGATTTTGTCACCAATTTTTACTTATGCTTTCTACACAATGAAATTTAAATTATTATCTCTCCATTGTTGTTTCATAATTATATTTTATTAGGGTTTAATATAGTGATATAAAATAATATTTTATCTTATCTTTTAAATTTACATCACTCTATTTTATTTACATGTGTGGTATAATATTTTATATTTTATAAGGGTTATTTCCAACACTACATTTTATTTACTATAAAGCTAGTATAAAATATAAAATAATAATTTATAGATTTTATTTTCTATTCTTTTGGTGGCAATGAAATTGAGTTCTTTTTTTTTAATTATTTTACAAATCTTTCTTTCCAATCCATAAAGTAATAGTTCAATACATAAATTTGGAAAGGCACTATATTTCATTTAGTGATATCTCTAGACTTTCTTCTGTAGATTTTTTTTCTTTTAAAAGATAAGGTTTAATTATTAATATTAGATGTGGTTTACTCCAACATTGTTCTACTGTATTTATCTCCTCCTCATGTGTATAATGTGAAAAGAGAATAGATATGCCTTCCGAATACCTACGTAAAAACACAAAAAAAGGATTTGACTCTCTATTTGAACAAACCTTTTTGAATAATTGAACATTTAGGGTTTTAGAATAATCATATTCTAAAAAGGGATAAACTTTCTTGAAAATAATTGAATTATTAACCTTTGCCTTATGTGAAGATTTATAGAATGATGAATCCATCGGTATTCCTCTTTTCTTAACTAGACCTTTTATCTTTTAGCAAAGAACATAAATTCATAATCATTTAAATAATATATTCCTTATTCACTTTAGTCCCATACACTTTAGTCCCATATAGCTTGGATAACCTAATTATAGTATCTAGTTAACTCTATCAACCTTACGTGATTAGACTTATGTCCTTGATAAGACCACTTATTTTATTCACATATGCAACTTATCTCTTCAAGCTGCAAGGTTAGGTTAATTTTGTTTGTACAAACCTGTATTTATTTGACATAGATAGTGACTAGATTCAATTATTAGTCAGTAGAATAATATTCTTCTTATGGGAAACTTTTATTATCATATTAGATGTTTATATAACATTCTCGAAGAGATTGGTAATTTTTTAATCATGCATGTTATTTAGATTTTAAGGTTAGATATTCATAGTTTCATTTTATTTTCATTATAACAAACCATTTAGATATTCAGGTTAAGCATGTATTTTAATTTGATCTTAGCATAAGTTAATAATTATTGATGGTTGTTATCATCTTGAGCAATCTATAGTGTTAGTTATGTAAAGGACCTCCCAACAAATTTTGCATTCTTTATGACGATTGTTATAGTTCATTCTAAAAGTTAGATATAGCATAAACATAAGTTATTGATATAGAAGAGAGTTATTAGACAATAGAGCAATGAGATTAGTCAGCCTCCATATTATGATGAGGAAGATATGAAAACGAAAGGGTTGATGGGTTGTTGTGGCCGTAGAATTCCTTCAAGCATATAATTTTCAGTGTTTCCTTATTTTATATGCATAAATCTCATATAGAGATGATTTTATTTATTCTTAATCATAATTACTTGTAGTGAATAATGCTTTATTAAAGGAATGTTTTCATGGTTATAATATAATGATTAATTGTTCTATTAAAGAATGTGTCTCGATTATTGGGTTAAGTGCCTATGTATTTGTTGAAAGTTGGGTGTCATCTGTGTAAAGTTTGTGTAACACTCTGTGCCTTTGGGAGATGTGTTTAGTGTGTTGGTTCTGCACGTGTCACCCTATGGGGTCAGAACCTAGTGAGAGGTTATCAGGACAAGTTCCATAGATGGGGGCCGGGACCTAGTGAGAGGTTACCAGGACAACCATAGATGGGGGCCAGGATCTAGTGAGAGACTGCCAGGACAACCCATGCTAGGACCTTGCGATGACACTCCTCCCTATGGCAGTCTAACACTCCCTAGTTGTATTTCTTCTTGATGTGTGAGTGCCTCTAGAAGTGAAGTAAGTACTGTAAGTGATGTTGGTTTGTTAGCAGTGTTGTGATGGAGTCATGTATAGCTCTTGTGTATGTTACCCTGTTGCTTTCCTGACTGTCTGCTAGATGTGGGACCTCAAGGTTCCACATGGTCGGGTGGTTGGTGCTTTTCTCCATTGGGTATTCTTGCTGCATGTTCGTGTGCGTGGAGATTGGTCATTGCATTGTGCACTCCAATCCTTGTTCCTGATTGAGAAGGCTTCCTAGCATGTAATTACATATTGGATTGTGCGTCGATTGTATCAATTATTGTAATATGATGTTTAGCTAGAAAGTGATTTGAAATGTTAAATCAATCATGTTATCTTTTATGATATGTTCTAGTAACCTTGATGTTAGCTTTGTCAGTATCGTAGTCAAGGAATCTCAGAGGACCTAAGTTTAGTTGATTATGTTATGTTATGCGTTTAATTATTATTTTCTTACAAAAAAAGTGTTCCATTAATTTGACTTGGTTTAGTGTTGTCCTCTGGGGTTCTTTGGCGGGGGTGTTACAATGCCTCTTGTATTGAATAGGTGTTGATGTTCCCCTCTAAACACTTTGATTATGTGTCATGAATGTTCCTAAATCCACATTAGAGATTGGAGAATCCTTAACCATTTTTGTCATAGTTTCTCAACGGTGGAACTCATAGTTTCATCAAGTCAAAACAGCGAAGACTTAAATGCTTGGGATGTGGTATTGTATGCCACCATTTGTGTATGTCACATTGTTCCTTAAGCCATATGACAAGTCTTGTTCCAGCCCTCACACTGTCTTAAGCCAAGTTTGAAGGATGTGTAAATCTATAGGTCTCAAGTATGGCTCCAAAGTAGACCTAGCATGATAAGTTGTGTAACTACTGTCCTTGAATATTGAATGAGTATAGTTCAAACCCCTATCTCTACATCAAAAATACTTTATAAAAGTTTAGAAATGCAAACACAAGTGTGTTAGAAACCTTCCTTTACAAGTATTTTAGTAACAATGTTAATTGTCTTCAGTATTTCAAATATATATTTTATTTGTTCTATTAATGTTAGTAACGTCGTGTCAAAACACTATTACTAATTGCACTTGCATCAACATCAACTTAAAATAGTTTTTTAGTTCATCAATGCCAACTTTGATGTCTTAGTTACCTTCCTGTCAAAGAATTCAAGGCTCGTATTTGCTCACGTTATCAATCTGAATTTCTTATTAACTTTATTTATATTTCAAGTTGGTTGTGCACAAATGCAACTAAAATGTCAAGTGAATTATATATAGAAACTTGGTAAAACATCAAAAGATCTTACCTCTCCAGCATTATGTAGTGTTGGCCGCTCAAAAATTTCTTACCTTCTCTGGTTCCATATTCTCATATTGAACTTATTTGAATAAATAATTGATTATCCTTAAACAACGTATCATTTTAAATCAAATAATAGTAGCTTCCACAAAATGAGGATCATCTCCATACGGGTGCTTTAGTTCCTTAAATAGGATTACTCCTTTTTTTTTAAACTATGTCATACTCAATGTATTTGCATCTTTTTTTGATTTTGCACTCCTATGCTACAATACATAGTAATAACTGTGCACAAATGTGTATAATTGTGGCATAAAGTTTGTTATCATATACTCGTTATCTCATTTAATAATGAACTTATCACTTAACATCATATACCAGAATAATTAGAAATTCCAATTTTGTTTTTGATTATATAAGTCAGCAAAAACCAGGGGTCGAACCCTTACAACATCATAACAAAAAGAGACAGCAGAGGCTCAAGAACAAAAAGAGCCACCCAAACCAACTACAGCATTAATAGCAAATACAACCTATTACCAGTAGATAGTAATTAGCAGTAGATAGACAGCATATAAAGAGTAACAAGACTAAGGAGATACATTCTCCTAGACTTTAGCCAGAAATTCAACAATTTCATCAAGTTTCTTAAATTTCTTCATCTCCTCACCATTAGCTAGAGTGCCATGTTCCTGCAGTAGAGTCAGGTTGAGCGTCACCGTGCGAAAGAGCATGCTGCTTATGAAATCTCCCATAGAAGTAACCTTCTGCTCTAATTCTTCCACCCGACCCCTAAGGACAACAATATCATACCTCTGGTCATCTCCCTCCTCCTTAGTCTCCTCTCCAACCTCCACAACCATCCTCTCCCCTTCACCAGCATTGTCCACAGGATCACCATCGTCACCTCCAGAGTCATCAGTCCATTTCCCTTCAACCTCACCAGCAGCCTCATCAGAGATCTCTTGGACTTCAATGTCTTTGGAATTCAACTGATCATCCCCCTGAGTGGAAGCTTCAAAAGCACTTTCAGAGTAATCGATTAATTTAGCCTGCAGGGTAGGCTTACCAGTAATTCTTCCCCACCTTCTTACCCTAGAAGAGAAACCCTCATTCTTATCTTTAGTAGACAATTTGGTTTTATGTTTATTCCCAGGTTCTACAAAGTCACTACTCAGATTCTTATGGGTCCCAACAATGTCCCCCGTAATTTCACCAGTAGAATCCATCTCCCTGAGTTTCCCTTTCTTACTTTTCACACTCCCTTTAGAAGCTCGAGTATGCATATCCTTCAATGTGGTCTCCTCAGTGGTCATAGAAAAAGAAACCCCTTTCAATTTTTTGGGAATCAGGGATAGGGCAAGGTTCCTCAGAAATGGTGGCAGTAATGGGGTGGGTTTTAGCAGGGACCTCAATACTGGAAGGCTGAATTGGCTAAAGAGGCTCCAAGGCAAGATGAAAATTATATAAAGGAAGAATGAGGCCTTGATGTAGAGGAATAGGGCATTTAGAGGGTTTCTTTTCAAACTTAGCTTTAGCCCTGAAATGGTTGAGCAGATGAAGGTGATAATTATAAAACCTGGTGAAATGACCTTCTAGTGTGAAGTATTTCATTAGAAGAAAGCACATCTTTTCCCATGGCTTAGCTTAGCCCATTCAAACCCTCTCGGTAGGGAACTAATTCCTCTCCCTCCCCAAAAAAAAGCTTCTGGTTTAGATGGTCAGCTACGTTAGCCTTCCGTTGCAACTTAGTACTCTTAGTGGAAAGGCTAGTGGCCATGGCTATGACTTGTTCAGAGATTTGAAAACCAATTCTGCTCACAGTAACTCTGCGATTTTGCCACGAAAGGGCACACTGCACAGACAATTTTTCATCAAAACCATTGAGGCATTCCAGAAAAGGACTTATGCTACCTTCCTTGCAATAATGCCAAACAACATCATTATCCTTAAATTCACAACAAGATATAGGTTCAGTGTGAATCTTGTCTCCCCCCATTATCTCCTTACCCTTGAAAACACAGAGAACACAGAGTCGAGGATACCTTTCAACAAAGTGTTTTTGCAAGATAATTCTAGATGCTTGGAAAGGAATGATGAAATAGTAAATGAGACAATGAACTAACATGCGCGAGACATCAATATCCTGAAGTGCCTTCACAATCTCCAATCATTGCCAACCTTTCCCATGCTAGGAAATGATATTCATAAATTCACTACCATTATCGCATATCCAACTCACCTTAATGCGAGTGATAAAAAATGCCAAAATGGCATTAGTCAGAAAAGTACAATAGTTCATAATAACCACGTACTTCAAAGTCCACATCATCTACACCATAAATAACCGACTAGCCAGACTGGCACTTTCACTGTGATGAGTCATCCTTGACAAGTCATCTCTTTTTGAATTAGTTCCCTTATGTTAACGGGAATATTGTTATATTGGCGTGAACAACGCCAATTCAAAAATTACTGACCATAATCAGCAAGAGCATTAGCAACTCCATTCCCCTCTTTGTAGATATAAGAGAACTCCACTCTAGAGATCCTCTGAATAAGGATTTGGATATCCACAATGATATCCTTAAGGCTCCACCCACAGACCAAAGCATTAGTAACCACATCAATGATCAGTTTTGAATCCCCTTGTATATGCAAATGAGGAATGTCAAGAGAGATAGCCTATTTAACTCGCCATAAGAGAGCAGATGCTTTAGCATAGTTATTACTATGAATACCTATCCCACCAGCATAGGCAGCAACAAGCTCCCCTCTGTCATCCCTGATAATTCCACCACCACTAGCCCTTCCATTGGACTTAGAAGGCCCATCAAAGTTAAGTTTGAGCCAATGGGACCTCGGAGGAGTCCATCTAGTATGTAATCTCAAGATCTATTTAGAATTATCATAAGCCAAAATTTGGTTAAGAATTCTCCAATTGGCAACATTTTTTTCTTCTTCTTGAGAGTGGTTTATCAGCAGTTTTGATGTGTGAGCTAACAACACTTTCAATGAGGAGCTTAGAGAGAGACTGATAAACTTGAGAAGAGTCTGTGATAGCTTCCTTAAAGATTTTGTTATTTCATTTCTTACACAAGGTCCAACCAATAAAGGGAAGACTTTGGTTCCAAAGCTCCATAAGCCAAGGATGGGAAAAAGTAGGAAGCCAATTAGAAATGATTTCACTGATATCTTGATTACAGACCCACTGAATGTCAAAATTCTGCAAAATTGTACTCCAAATTTCTTTGGCAAACTCACAATGAAGGATTAAATGAGAGACAATTTCTTCTTCCTTAAGGCACAAAATACACCTATTAACCAGAGAGAATCCCCTCCTTCACAAATTTTCTTGGTTAAAATCTTGTTATGCATTGCAACCCACCAAAACATATTAACTTTAGGGATAAGTTTATGGTTCCAAACTTTCCTCCAAAGCTCGTTTTTATGAACATCAGGTATCAGTAGATGGTAAGCAGAGTTAACCGAAAAATGACCTCTCTTATCAGGTGACCAATACATCTCATCTTCTCTAGGAAAGAGAGGGATTCTGGTACCTAGCAACATTTGTTGTATAGAGCTCATTCTCAGAATAACCTCAAGGCAATAAGTACAACACTTAGGAAGATTTTTCCAAAGTTTGGCAATATCAGCAATAATTTCATTTTCCCCTTGAGCAGCAAGGGCCTTGTCAACAACTCAAGTGTCCTCCCAGAAATTTATGGTATTACCATTCCCCAATTTCCACCTAAGTCCTTGTTTAATTAAGCTTCTAGAATTCAACATTTTGTTCCAAATAACTGAGCCCTGAGGAAGCCCCTCCTGATAAAAGAAACTAGTATTGTCAGCACCCTATAAATACTTAGCTTGCATAATGTATCCCCATTCTTTATGACTGTTAACCAGATTCCAGTTGATTTTGGCAAGAAGGGCTTTATTCATATTTCTTATAGATCTGATATTAAGACCCCCATGAGTTTTGGGAAGGCAAACCTTCTTCCATTTGACCAGAGACATTATCTTTTTTTCTTCCACACCTGTCCATAAAAAATTTCTTTATATCTGCTCCAATTTGTTAGCTATATACTTAGGCATTTTAAAGAGAGATAGGAAATAAGTAGGAATACCTTGGAGAGAAGCCCGTAGAAGCTGCAATTTTCCAGCACTACTCAAGAGCTTAGCCTTCCAGCCAATCATCTTCTTTTGAGTTCTTTCCAAAATACCATTCCAAAATCCTGGGGTAACTTCTTTAATAGTTAATGGAAGGCCAAGGTAGACAACAGGGAGATCAGCCTCGACACAACCAAGAATATTAATGATTTTTCTCTGGAGAGCATCCTGAGTGTTGAAGAAACAAACATTACTTTTCTGAAAATTAATGTGTTGACCAGAAGCTTTGGCATAGTCATTGAGAATATTCCTCCAACTTCGGGCTTCAACAACTGACGAGGTACAGAAGAGGATGGTATCATCCACAAACTGCTGCACAAGCATTGGAGGCATAGAAGAAGCAGGTTTAATACCCGCAATTTCCTTAGAGAGAACCTTAGAGTGAACATATCTCCCAAGGGCTTCAGCGATCAGGATAAATAAATATGGGGAAAGAGGATCGCCCTTTGTAATCCCCCTCGTGGGAGAGAAAAAGCCTCTAGGGACCCCCTTAACCAGGATTGAAAATTTAGCAGTGGAAACAACTTCCGGATGAGAAGAGAGACTTTATCATTAAAACCAAACTTTTGGATAATTTTAAAAAGAAACTGCCAAGAGACTCTATCATAGGCCTTGGAAATGTCTAGCTTTACAACCATACCAGGGATCCTGCTCTTCGCCATAGAGTGGATAGTTTCATGAGTGGTTATTAAAACATCTAAAATTTGCCTTCCAGGAACAAAGCCTTTCTGAGAAGAGGAAATAATTTTACAAGAAAAGGTTGAAATCTCAGAACAAGCAGTTTCGTGCACAACTTATAAATGGTATTACACAAACTTATAGGTCTGAAATCAGCAAGCAACTCAGGATTTGGCTTCTTGGGAACAAGAACAATAAAAGTATTGTTGATCTACTTTAGAAGTTTACTAGTTCTAAAGAAATCCCTAATAGCAGCAATAACATCATAGCTCACAATATCCCAATATTCCTGGAAAAATATCAGAGGAAAGCCATCAGGGCCTGGGGCTTTAAAGGGGCCCATGGAGAATGAAACAACACGAACCTCTTCTTCAGAAATAGGTTTCAACATTTTAGTGTTATCCTCATTAATCAAAGAGGGAATTTTGTCAAGGAACTGATGCATTATCTGTCCATTGACAGCATTGTCAGCTTGTTCCGTCAACAAATTCTGGAAGAACAAAGTAGCTTGATTACCAATCTCATTGTCATCCGTAATAGTATTGCCATCCTCCAAACATAATTTAAAAATAGAATTAGCTTTCCTATGTTTCATGGCTAAGAGATGAAAAAAGACAGTATTACGATCCCCTTCTTTGAGCCACTGAACTCTGGACTTCTGTTTCCAGAAGAGTTCTTCTTTATTCATAAGGTTCTTCCAATCAGAAATCATATTACTTTCCTCCTGGGCAATATCCTCCATAGAGACTCCTTGAGCCATTCTATTTTGAAGGTCAGCTAATTTTCCTGAGATAGTCTTCTCCTGAACAAACACATTTCCAAAACTATATTTTTTCCAGCCACGGACCTCTTATTTAATATGTAAGATCTTCTTAACCAACCTAAACATAGGAGTACCTTGAACCAGAAGTTGCCACCAATCAATCAGAAGACTCCTAAAATCTTTGTGTTTAATCCACATAGCTTCAAATCTAAAAGGGAAGGGACCCCGCCTATGGTGGACCACCCAATTGAGGAGAATAGGATTATGATCAGAAATAGTTCTCGGTAAAGCCACCAGGCTAAGATTAGAATGGTTATCCCAGTTATTAGAGATAAGGAATCTATCCAATTTGACTTGGATCATTTGATCCCCTCTTCTTCTATTGGACCAAGTAAATTTCTGATTCTGAAGCTCCACATCCAACAACCCAAAGCTATTGATAAAATCAACAAAATCAAACATACTATCAAAATAGTCAAGAATACCCCCAATTTTCCCTGACGGATATAAAGGAGTGTTAAAGTCTCCCGCCAACATCTAAAGAGAATGAGGGGAATTGGAAAGGAGAGTAGACAGATCCATCCACAAAGTTTTTCGCATGACCCTTGTGTTCGGGGCATAAATATTGATTAAGGACCAATGAAAAGACAATATAGAAAAATTGACAATCAGAAATTCCTTACTGGAAACAGTAAGAGTACCACAAATTTTGGCATTATTCCACATAGTAACAATCCCACCAGAAGTACCCATAGCAGGATTGATACAAAAAGCAGCATTAGGCCAGATTCTGTCAGCTATCAGCTTAAAATTTTCCTCCAACATTTTAACTTCTGTTATTGGGAATAAAATGCTGAAGTCTAGAAGCTTACTTAAATGAGGGCTTAGATGGAAACTGGGGAAGAGTAATTCAATCAACTTTTGGGAGGACATTTGGGTGGATGACAAGGCCCTTGATGCTCAGGGAGATTATGGAATTGTTGCTGGTATTGCAAAATAGTTTTTTTTGGTCCAAAGTTTGTTATTATATTCATAGTGACCATGGTATCATGCTATGGAAAAATCTTCTGGATTGTTGTGTTCAACGCCCTGAGCTTACCCCTAGGATGCGTTCTATCCAACAAATGCTGCTATGTGTCAAAATTCCCCTCTTCCCTAGGGAAGATGAGTTGTATTGGTGGCCAGATGAGAAAGGTCAGTTTTCTGTTAACTCTGCTTACCATCTGTTGATCCAGGCTGATGTGCATAAAAATGAGCTTTGGAGGAAAGTCTGAAATCATAAGCTTATTCCTAAAATTAATATGTTTTGGTGGGCTGCTATTCATAACAAAATTTTAACTCAGGACAATTTACAGAGGAGGGGTTTCACTCTGGTGAATAGGTGTTCCCTGTGCCGGGAAGAGGAGGAAACTATCTCTCATTTAGTTCTTCACTATGATTTTGCCAGGGAAATTTGGAATATTATTTCAAAGAACTTTGGTATTCAATGGGTTTGTAATCCTGATGTTAGGGAAGTCATTGCTAATTCATGCACTACTTTCTCTCATCCTTGGCTTGTAGAGCTTTGGAACCAAACCCTTCCTTGTCTTGGTTGGACTTTATGGAAGGAACGAAATAACATAATATTTAGGGAAGCTATCAAGGATTCCTCTCAGATTTTTCAGTCTTTTTCCAAGATCTTTATGGAAAGTGTGATTAACTCCCACATCAAAACTATTGACAAACCACTTACTCAAGAGGAAGAACAAATTTTGATCAATTGGAGAATTTTAAACCAAATCCCAATATTTGATAACTCTAAATGGCTCTAGAGATTAAATACCAGATGGATTCCCCCAAGGCCCCATTGGCTCAAACTTAACTTTGATGGAGCCTCTAAGGCTGGTGGTAAGGCTAGTGGTGGTGGGATAATCAGGGATGAGAAAGGGTGGCTAGTTGTTGCTTATGCTGGTGGGATAGGTCTTCAAATTAATAACTATGCTGAAGCCTCTAATCTTTTATGGGGGTGAAATTGGCTATTTCTCTTGACATTCCGCAGTTGCATATATAGAGGTATTCTAAACTGATCATTGATGTAGTTATTAAAGTGTCAACTTGTGGGTGGAAACTCAAAGACATTATAGTTGATATCCAAATCCTTCTGCAGCGGATCTCTAGAGTTGAAATATCTCATATATATCAAGAGGGGAACAGGGTCGCTGATGCCCTTGCTGATTATGGCCAACAATTTTCAAATTGGCGATGTTGGCGCCAATTTAAAAACATCCCTATAAACATAAGGGATTTGATTCAAAAAGAGCTGACTTGTCAAGGATGACTCATCATGCAAAGAGTGATAGCTTGTTCCATCATCTTTTTTGGGCGCTGTTGACGTGTATCTCGAAGTACGAGTTATTTTGTACTTATTTGTTCAATGTTATCTTAGCATTATTACTCCCTTGTGTTAAGGCGAGTTGCTTATTTGATAATCATAAGGAATTTATGATTATTATGCTCGAGCATGGGAAGGGTAGGCTCCAATTGATTTTTAGGAAGGCATTCCTGATTAATGATAATTCGTGCAGTCTCATTATCATTATTCCTTATCAAGCTGTCACTTTTACCTTTCATAATTACTCTGCGAATTCCTGGCTTTGGCTGTTGTGTGTTATGGTGAGAAAGACTAAAATGGAAGGAGATAGGATTCGCATGAAGCCAATTTCCTGCTGGGAATTCAAGGATAATGTTGTGGTCTAGCACTATTGCAAGGAAGGTGGAATCAACCCTTTTCTGGAACGCCTTAATGGATTTGATGAGAATCTGTCTGTGTAATTTGCCTGGTCCTAGCAAAATCATAGAGTTACTGTTGGGAGAATTGGGTTCGAGATCTCTGAGAAAGTAATTGCTATGGCAACTGGTCTGTCTACGAAGGGGACTAAGTTGCAAAGGAAGACGAAAGTGGTGGACCATTCTAACCAGAAGCTATTTTTGGGGGAAGGAGAAGAGCTTGTTCCCTACTAGGGAGGGTTTGAACAGACCAATTTGCCAGAGCCGTGGGATGAAATGTGCTTCCTCATGAAATACTTCACTTTGGAGGGTTGGTTTACCAGGTTTTACAATTACCACCTTCCTTTGCTTAATCATTTTAGGTGCAATGCTCATATCAGTTTCCCTTTCTATTTGTTGTCGTCTCTTGAACATTCGGTCTTTACAGTTAAAGCTAAGACAGATAAGAAACCTTCCAAGAAAACTGTTCCTTTGCACCAAGGTCTTATTCTCTGTTTTTACAATTTTCATCTTGCTTTGGAGCCGCCTAAGCCTATCTAGACCCATAGTGGTGAGGTTTCTACCAACCCTGATGATATTGTCATTTCTGAAGAACCTTGCCTTTCCCCTGCTTCTCATAAACTGAAAGGGGTTTCTTTTTCTCTGTCCACTGAGGAGACCACCATGGTAACTGTTACTCATACTCTGGCTTCTAAAGGGAGTGTGAAAAGCAAAAAGAGGAAAATCAGGGAGTTGGAGGAGGATTTTGTGGGGGATGCTATGGGGACCCCTAAAAATTTGAGCAATGACCCTGTGGGACCTGACAGTAAAAATAAATTTAAGCTGTCTGCTAAAGAAAAGGAGGAGGGTTTCTCTTCCGGGGTTAGAAGGTCGGGTAGGATAGCTGGTAAGCTTGCGCTGAAAGCTAAACTGATTGAAAACTCAGAAAGTGCTTCTGATGCCTCCCCTTAGGGGGATGATCAACTGAATGCTAAAAACTTTGAGGTTCAAGAGATTTCTGAAGATGTAGAGTGTAAGAATGAAAGTAAATAGGTTGATGTGTCGGGAGGTGCTGACGGTGATCTTGAGGACAATGCTGGTGAAGGGGAAAGGATGATTGTGGAGGAGGCTAGTGATGAGACTGAGGAAGGTGATGACCACAGGCATGATATTGTTGTACTGAGGGGTCGTGTGGAAGAGCTGAAGCAGAAGGTTTCTTCTATGGGAGAGGTCATAAGAAGCATGCTCCTTCATACGGCGTTGCTTAATCTTTGTTTGTTGTAGGTTCTTGGGACTAATGCTGATAATTATAAGGAGGATAAATTCAAAAAGTTGGAGGAAATTATTGAATTTCTGGCTAAAGGATGGGAGAATGTTTTTCCTTAGTTATGTTTCTTGTTATGCTGTCTATTTTCTGCTACTTTCTATCTGCTGTCTATAGGTTGTTCATGTTGTTTATGCTATTTATGCAGGTTATGTTGTAGTGGTTTTGAGGCTCTTTTGTTCTTAAGCCTCTGGGGTCTCTTTTTGTCTTAATGTAAGGGTTTGGCCCCTGGTTTTTGCCGACTTATATAATCAAAAACACCTTGTCTTCTTGATGGAGGTACTGATATAGATCTTTGATGTTGGTTTTTTGGTATATGCACAAGCTTTTCGATAACTCTACCTTCTCTTCATTCTCTAAACCAAAATTCTTGACAATTTTGCATGGACAAAACTTCTCATCTTGAGTTGGTTACATGTCCAATTGGAAACCATTGGTTCTTTGGATGTACCATCACTTCATTTAAACCATAAGTTCCTTATGTGTCTTTTTTCTATGTTGTTGGTGACCCTAATACAAAATCCATACTTTTGTCTTCCCAAGATTTCTTTGGCAAAGATAAATGGTTGATACTACCCAACATTTTAATTAGCCTCTTTTGCTACATGACAAAATCTACAACCTTGAACATAATTTCTTGTATGCTTAGAGAATTGAGTGAAAAAATGGTGTTAGCATACCAATGCCACTTCTTTTTCTACTCCAAATTCATTTGCTATTCCACTGCTATCTAAACATCTTATCATTTTAAACGAAATAATTGATCCTATTACATTAAGTTCTATCCATGTTTATAAGTTCTCCACATAATTTCCATGTTTCCTCAAAATCAAGTCCATCTTTATACAGGTGCTTTAGTTTCTTCGATTGCACTATTGCATCTCTTTTAGTAAACTCTTTCTCATACTTTTTTGTATTTGCAACCTTGTCAGATTTTGCGGTCAAATTTACTCACCCTACATGTCTTTGATTCAACATGTCATTGTTCAGATATATGTAAAGGTGATGATTTGCAATACAACACAAATTTCTTTTGCAACAAGTAATGTCTATATTTCTTCAAGGCTTAAAATATGCTATTACACTCGTAATGATAGACTATATATCTCCTTTTTGCAACCAGAAATGTCTGCTTTTGTTCAAGGCTTGAATAATGGCATAAAATTCCTGATTTAACTTATCACTAATTGACATATAACAAAATAGTTAGAAATTGCAATTACGGGTCTTTTAACTAATGAAATTCTTCATGTTTGTCTTCTATTGGTTTACTTTCATGACAAAACATTGATCCTATATCTTTTACACATGGATTACAATCAATTCTATATACTTTATTAAAATTTCATGAATTCAAAGCTCTTCATCTGAATACATTCGTATCTTCCTTCATAGTAGCAATAGTAGAGATAAGGGGGAAAGTGTAGAGTCAAGAAAAGGCGGGATAATAGAAACCCTAGCTGATTTGGGGGTACAAAAGGCTAAAGATTTCAGAGTCTTGATGATAGGTAGCTATAATTTGTGGCAGCCTATGTAGGATTCATCCTCTTATTGTATTTGAGTTTATGTAATGTAATGAGTTGTCCAAATCAATAAAATAACATTCTATTTTCTGTGTGCAATTACTGTTGTGTGTTTTATGTTTTAACCCCCTTCATCAAGTGGTATGACAGCAAGGGTTCCTTAGTGTGTATACAGATCGCCAATCGTGAGGCAGTTTGCACCAGGAGTTGAGGTTGCGAGTTTGCTGCAGAGGTCAAATTTCCTCCAGGAAGAAACTATGTTGGGAGAAATGCTTTGACAGAAGAGGGTTTTAGAGCCTTGCAAAGGGAGATCGATGTATTGCAAGAGGAGTTGCGAAGAGGGTTTGAGCCAAGAACAAGAGAAGAAAGCGAGGATGAAGCTGCAGGAGATCCTTCAAATGTTAGGTTGTTGAGGACCATTTCGAAGATCGGAAAGAGGCCTAAGATCAAAGTTTCTACCTATTCTGGAGATTTGAATTCAAAACAACTTATTGATTGGATCAATGACATGGAGGAATATTTCGAGTATGAAGACGTGTAGGACCTAGACTGGGTCAGGTTTGCAAAGACAGTTGAAGGGCCATGCTAGTATTAGGTGGAAGGAGGTCCAGTTAGAGAGAAATAGAAGAGGAAAATGAAAGGTCACCAGATGGGATCAGATGGTGGACAAAGTGAAGAAGTAATTCATTCCTGTGAACTATGTGATAGAGTTGCTAAAGAAGCTGCAAGGATTGAAGCAAGGTAACAAGTCTGTTAAGGAGTATACATAAGATTGTTATAAGATTACTATTAGGACAGGCCATGCAGAGGCCAAAAAGGAGAAGGTAGCTTGTTACATTAATGGGCTAAGGCCAAGTATTCAAGAGGAGATGCGCCTGGTTCGAATGACCACCATAGAAGATGCGTACCAATTTTTCCTGAAGTTGGAAGAGAAGCTGAGTAAAAGATTCGAAAGCAAGCAAAGAGGAAGAGGTAAAGGCAGAAGGACTTGCGGAAGATCCTATGGAGGCCGAAATGAAGATCAGAAAAAAAGTGAAGAAGCTGGCACTAGTCAAAATCAGAGAGGAGATAACACCTACTGCCCTCGTGACCAGAAGAATGGTGAGCAAAGAGGAAGAGGAAGAGGCCAACCTAGGCAAGGACCTGGAAGAGGAGGTTTCAGAGGAACCTATTTCCAATGTGGAGAAGAAGGGCATGGAGCATACACATGTCCACAACATTAAGGAAGGATGAAAAGAAGACCTGAAGGTAATGCACGAGTTACACATGTAGATGAAGATGCACAGCCTGAGCATTCTAAAGATGCTGAAATGGGAGAAACCCTTGTTGTCAAAAGAACCCTATTGAATGAGGAGAAAGAACCAGATTAGAGGAAGAGCTTATTCCGCACAAGGTGCAATTGTGAAGGTAAGTGTTGTGATATCATTATTGATAGTGGAAGCACGGACAATCTTGTTTCAGAGGAGATGGTTAACAAGTCGAAGCTTGTAAGAAGAAAGCATCGACATCCATATCAGATTGCATGGTTGTAGAACCATAGAGCTTTGGTCAATGAACAGTGTTTAGTCAAGTTCAAGATTAGGGACTACCATGATGAGGTGTTGTGTGACATTAGACTGATGGATGCATGTCGTATGTTATTGGGAAGGTCGTGGTAGTATGATAGGTGCGTTGTCCATGAAGGCAATGCAAACACATATTCCCTAACAAAGGATAGAGTTCATCATAAGTTGAAGCCCTTGAAGGAAGTGGAAGAAAAGGTATGTAGTACTGCTAGAATTTGATTGGTAGATGGTAGGAAATTTTTGGAGGGTATTAAGCATGAGCGTCATTGCTTTGCATTGATTCCTTAGATCAGTCAAGAGAAATGTGAAGACGTACTAGCAGAAGTCTCAGATCTGTTGGAAGGATTTCAGGACACTATCTTTGATAATGTACTAGGAGGTCTACCACCGGTGAGGAAGATAAGTTATCAAATGGATTTGATACTAGGAGCTAGTTTACCAAATAAGGCAACCCACGGAATGACCTCTGCAGAGAATGAAGCGCTGAACAGACAAGTTTAGGAGTTGTTGAGGAAGAGATTGATAAGGGAGAGCCTAAGTCCATGTGCAATACCTACAGTACTACCACTGAAGAAAGATGGAGAGTGGAGGATGTGTACAGACTGCTGTGCCATCAACAAGATCACAATGAAGTACATATTTCCATTGCCTAGAATGGATGACATAATGGATTGTTTGAGTGGGGCCGAGTACTTCACAAAGATTGACCAAAAGAGTGGGTATCACCAGATCCGAATCAGAGAAGGAGACGAATGGAAGACATCTTTCAAGATAAAGGAAGGTTTGTATGATTGGTTAGTCATGCCATTTGGGCTAACCAATGCACCAAGCACATTCATGCGACTCATGAATGAGGTATTGAAAGAATTTTTGGGAAGTTTTGTTATTGTTTATTTAGATGACATTTTGATTTTCAGTAAAGACTTGGGATGAGCATCTGATACATATCAGAAGAGTTTTGGAGAAGCTGAGGGCGGAGAAATTGTTGATTAATCTAAATAAATGTAGTATTGCAAAGGAGTTGGTATATTCCAGATTTGTTGTCTCAAAGGAAGGTCTTAAGATGGACCCATAAAAAGTAAGGGGTATTGTTGAATGGTCTATGCCAAGGAGTGCTACAGAGGTATGATATTTTCATGGTTAGGCAAGTTTTTACAGAAATTTAATTAGGAATTTTAGTAGCATTTGTGCACTCGTAATTGAGACAATGAGGGGATAGAATAAAGTTTAGATGGACTACAAGAGCAGTCAAGAACTTTTATACATTGAAACAGAAAGTCACAGAGTAACCTGTTTTGGCACTTCTAGATTTCAATAAGGTATATCAGGTAGATTGCCATGCTAGTGGCAGTGGTATAGGAGCTATTTTGAGCCAAGAAGGTAAGCCCATTGCGTATTTTAGTTAGAAGAGCTTAATGATACCAAGAGAAATTATTATGTTTATGATCAAGAGTTTTATGCAATAGTTTAGGCTTTGAAAAAATGGAGACATTATTTGTTGCCAAAATAGTTTGTTTTATATATTGATCATTAGGCTTTGCAGTAGCTAAATAGTCAAGGAAAGCTGAACTAGAGGCACTTAAAATGGGTTGTGTTTTTGCAAAGTTATACTTTTGTTTTGAAGGATAGGAGTGGGAAGTCCAACAAAGTTGCAGATGACTTGAGCAGAAGGCAAAATTTGTTGATAGAAATGAAGATAGAGGTTGTTGGGTTCGATGAGCTCAAAAGTTTGTACCCTGAACATCTAGATTTTGCAAAGGCTTGGAAAGCTTGTTTGGAACGTGTTACTTAAGATACGACAAAATGGTTAGATTTCATAATTCAAGATGCAATGTTGTTTATGGGAAGCCAATTGTGCATTCCAAGGAGTTCCATCAGAGAGAACGTGATTAAGGAGAAGCACAGTGGGGGATTAGCTGGACACTTGGGAGGAGATAAGACCATTGGTATTATTGGTGAGCATTATTATTTGCCACAGTTGTAGTAGGATATGAGGAAATTTGTGAAGAGTTGGAGAGTGTGTTAGATTGCAAAAGGGACAAGTCAAAATACGGGGCTATATCAGCCATTACATGTACCAGAGAAGCCATGGGATGATATTAGTATGGATTTTTTTCTTGGTTTACCAAGGACATAGAGAGGACATGATTCCATTTTTGTGGTGGTGGACAAATTCTCAAAGATGGCACAATTTATTCCTTGTAAGAAGACTAATGATGTTCATATTGCAGAGTTATTTTTCAGAGAGGTGGTGAGATTACATGGTCTACCTAAGAGCATAGTTTTAGATCGAGATGCCAAGTTTGTTGGTTATTTCTGGAAGAGATTGTGGAAGAAGTTGAAGACATATTTGAAGTTCAGTTCTAAACACCTTCCACAAACCGCTCGACAGACAAAAGTGGTGAATAGGATTTTGGGTAACCTACTATGATGGTTAGTAGTAGATAAGCCCAAGAGATGGGATTTGATTTTACCATAGGCATAATTTGCTTACAACAATTCTGTCAACAGGAGCACAGGTAAATCACCATTCCATATTGTTTATGGGGGTAGTCCAAGAAATACTTCAGAGTTAAGGAAGATGGACAAGGGAGAAAAGACAAGTGTTGAAGTTGAAGACTTTGTAGAACACCTGAAGAGTTTGCATGAAGAGGTGAGAAAGCACATTAATAAGATGAATATTCAGTACAAAGCTAAGGTAGATCAGAGGAGGAGATATAAATAATTTTAGGTAGGAGATAAAGTCGTGATTCACTTGTGAAAAGAGAGGTTTCTAGTTGGAACTTATAATAAGTTGAAAATGAAGAAATTTGGACCATGCAGGATTTTAAAAGAACATGATTCAGTAAATGCATATGAGGTAGATCTGTCGAGTGGAATCAACATTTCTCCTATGTTCAACATTGCTGATTTAACATAATATCATGAAGGTAGCACAAAAAATGGACCAACAGAAGAATAGTGGAATATCTCGACACCTACTTCAAAGGAGGAGGAGATCGAAGAAATCTTGGATAGCCGTGGAAAGGAAGGCCGATTGAAGATTCTTCCTGGTTATCTAAGGTAGAAGTGGACTATTTGGGGTTTTCCTCGCACCGTTGAGATGTGACGAGGTCACTTCTCAAAATTGCCTTGAGTGTTTGATGCATGATCATCCAGTGGTGTAAAGGCAATCTTGCATCACCCAAAAAAGATGTTGATTCAAAATCATTGATGTTGTTTTTATTTTGTTTCAAAATTAGTTTTTTTGGTTCTATAATCCCTTGAATAATGTTGTAGAACTTTGAATTTTTCCAAACTGCTAAAAATAACAAACTGCTATTTTTGGAAGGTTTGCATTTGGGCACGGATTGAAGCAAAAATTTTGAGAAAGCTTTGTAAATGTAAAATAAGACCTTTGGTGAAGGAATCACAAAAGATCATTTGTGATCTAAAAGATATTAGAGTTTCTATTTTTCAAAAAATGCCTAAAAATTATTCAAATCTAGGTTTGATGCACTAAACAGCCCCTTACAGACCCTAAAATGGGCGAAACTGACAGAGCAGGTTCTTAGCACGTAGAGCACTCTATGATCTTTTGAACACTTCAAACAGTTTGTCAATCAGACACTCGGATCAAAAGTTATGGCTCCCGGAAGTTGATCTCTATTTGGAGGGAGATGTAAAATTTGAAATTTGGCTGGAGGCCGCCAAAAAAAAGGCTATTAATAACCATTTTTAGGAGCTCTTGGCAGTAGTAGAGATAAGGAGGAAAGTTTAGAGTCAGGAAAAGGTGGGAAAATAGAGACCCTAGTTGATTTGGGGTAACATAAGGCTGAAGATTCTAGAGTCTTAATGATAGGTAGTTGTAATTCTTTTGCAGATATGGGCAAAGATAAACAAAATTGGTATAATACATTGGCATCATTTAGAGCATTTTGAATACTCTTTACACTATTGTTTAAGAGAATGTGTGCCTTGGAGCACTTATTTGTGAGATCCACTAAGCTCTTATTGTTTAGTTCTTCGTTTACCTTCTTCTTAGCTGCTTTTTTCCAAACACTCAAAATGGTTGTTAACTGACTCCATTAGTTTCTTCATTTGTAGTGTAGGAGTCAGAGAGACATCCCTCTTAGTTTGAGGTAGCATCTTTTCAAAAACTTTCATAGCATCTCCCAAAAGGTCATTACCTTCTACATGAGACTATAGAATTTCTTCCTGAGCAATTGCCTGAAAAATTGTTCTTGAAGTAGTTGTTGTGAGGACATGTTTTGGATTTGTCTTTGTTTTGCGAGAAACTCTCTGATAGAGTCTATCGAAGAGCTTCTAGAGCACTTACCAACATTATCGGGCTGTTCTCCTCTTCTAAGATGGATATCAAATGAGGACCATAGGTTTTTGGAGGACGGTTCTCATCGTGTACTTCTTCCTCTTCATCATTTCTCGAAGGAACGGAGGCATTATCCACAGTGTTATCAACTTGGTCTATAACGGCCTCATTTTGTTCTCCCTTTTCTTCATTTGTCTTCTCTTCCGGTTGCTCCCGCATTTCTTCAACATTCTCTATGTTCTTCGAAGGGCTAACGACATTCAGATCTTCTGCACATGTGTTTGCTGTTGGAGATTGCACATTTTGTTCAGTTAACACATCCCAATGTGCTCTTGTTGCACCACCTTGTTCATTCTCCTCAGGATGGTCATCACCCTTTTCCCTTTCTTTAGAGGAATACCCTTCTTCAATTGTACTAGAGGAGCTCCTTAAGAACACATGTTTCCTTCACAGTGTCATTTTCCAATCTTTCTATCTCATCTTTATTATTTGATATCAAGGTATTTAACCTTCTTTTTGCCCTGAACTCCTTGGCTAACCTCTGTAGGGCAAACTTTCTTAAGAGCCTTATTGTTCATTTCAGCGTCTCTTTTCATGGTTTCATAGGGATGGGCCCAAGAATTAGATGTGGACTTCATGGGATAACAACATGGTTCTTACTTGGAAAGGCATAGATAAACCTGTGCCGGGCTCTTTGGTGCACCAAGTTACCTCCCGTGTGGAGAGGAATAAAGTGAAATTGGTTCGGCCTACAGAATCAGTGGTTAAGATAAATGCTGATGGTGCTAGTCGTGGTAATATAGGTTTATCTGGTACAAGTTGTGTGCTGAGAGATTAGATGGGCAAGCTTTTGGTGGCTAAATGCTTGAAGATCCCTAAGGGCATGAATAATTTGGCAGAAGCACTTGTTGTAGTACATGGTCTTCAGTTAGCTCTTGATAGTGGAGCTCGTCACATATGGCTAGAGGGTGAGTCACAAATCATTATCTCAACGATTTGTTCAAGGAAATTGGAAAACTGGCATCTGTCGTATATTTTGAATCAGGTTTGGTGCTTACTCGACAAATTTGAGTCGTTTAAAATCTCTCAATGTTATCGGGAAGCCAACAGGGTTGCTAATTGCCTAGCAAATAGAGCTATTGACTAGTCCCATCAGGTTGTTTCTTTGTCGATTGCGGAAGATAATTGGCCCCAGGAGCTTCTTTATCTGGTTAACAAGGACAAAGAGTGCCTCAATTCTTCGTGATCTCAAGTATGGTCTTTTTGAGGAATGGGTTTTTTTCTCTTAGACAGATAATTGTGTCATTTTGGACACAGTTGGGTGGTGGGAAAAGCCTCCTCCACCACCACCTCTACTATTTACCCTTTTTTTGCCAACTCAGCCATCTTCGCTGCCCTATTTGTACATAGATGGGTGCTTCCTACATGTCATCCCTCGGAGGATTTCTTTGATAACCTTTATTCTTTCAACTGTGCAATTTGAATGTTTGAGCGGCCACCTATGCCTCATGATTGATTTCATCACAATGGTTAGGAGTGATGAGCCCTCCATTTATGTCTGTCGTGTGGGGAGCGGGGGTTTGGTCAGATTGTCAGTTGTTAGTGGCGTCCTATTGGTCTCAAGTCTTGTCTTGATCTTCAAGGATTGGCCTCTCCCCTTCATCTTGTAGGCCTCATTAATTTTTCATTATAATGGTTGTTCATTCCTTTGGGCTGTTGTGGTGTTTTCCTTTTAATTCCAAGCCGCCACCTTGACATCATTTTTCCTGCCCACACATATCTAGCAAGGATTGGAGGACGAAGATGCAATGGCTGTCAGGTGCCGTGCATGTGTGTAATCCTGCCGAATCCCACCTCGGGATTGGCCTAGGACAATTTGCAGGGTTTTTTCTCAACTAACCATTACATTCTTCATTCCAAGCATTATTTTCTATTTTGTTCCCACCTCTCTTTCAGCTCTGCAAACTTAGTCACGCTCCCCTCTCTTCCTGCTTCTCTATGGTGGAAATGGTGGAAACTAGGCTTTATATAAGACTCTTTTTCTCGCCTCTAGAGGATGAGCCAAAAGTCCATGGGATGGTTAGGGTGGCAGATTTTATGTCCATAATTGAACGGTATGGCACTTTGGTTCAGTTCGCCATCTGGCTGGTTGCAGGCCTTAGATGGGTCAAGGGTATGCTGAGAGGGTCTTGAATTATACTAATATTGTCTCCCATATCGTCTCTAACATCATGGACCTTGTTCAAGATGTAGAGTATGTGCATAAAGTGGCATCGGGTCTTTTCTGTATTAATTTTTACACAGTTGCAAGGTGGTCGGAAGCTGTTAAAGGCTATGAGATGGATCAAGGAGAGGCACGTATAGGTGGACTTTTTGAATGTCAAACTCTGCGACGCTCAGCCCCTCACAAAGCGGTCTACCGTGCTTTGTAGAGCTCTCTTCATTCCCTTTCAAGTGATCCAATTGACCAGGAGCTCGATGCCTTCCCTTTTGTTTTTTAAAACAAGGATGTGAAATGCATTAAGGACATTTTTACAGGAATTCGTTATTTGAGAATTGTTGCCCTCGATTTAGTACTTCACATCCCCAGATATGCGTTTGAAGATTTGGACAATCAGATGGATCTTGATGTGATACCGACTGCGAGTCCGCCTGTGTAGGCTGGCGGAGTTGATATGATGGTTTTTTTGTCTACGTGCAACATTTTTTTTATGCCTCGGTTCGATGGTTTCCCTTTGGCTTCCATGGCTAGCGGTCCTGTTGCTCTTCCCTTGGGTGCTCTCTACTCATCTCCCCCTACATGGCGTTTCTATGTTTCTATTATTTTTTGACTGTTTTTATCTCTAGTGCATGTTGGACTTTCTAGCCAGGATGGCTTTCTTTAATTTACTATACTTATTTTGTACTTTTTGTATACCAGAGGTCTTTTTCTTGGTATTTGATGACTCTTGTAATTATTATCTTTAATTTCAATGCATTGGTCTGGTGCTTCGTCACCTTCATTTTAAAAAAAATGCTTTATTAAAATTTCACGAATTGAAAGCCCTTCATCTATATTCATTCTTATCTTCCTTCATAGTAAGAGTTATTGATGCACAAACTGCATTGAAATATCTAAATAATTATGTATAGAAACTTGCTAGACCTTAAAAGATATCACCTCACCAAAATTCACTAGTGTTGTCTATTCAAAAAAATTTCTTACATTCTTTGGATACTTTTTTTCTTTAAATAAAGGTGACGAAGCACCAAACAATTGCATTAAAGAAAAGGAGGAAATTTACAAAAGATAAAGATACCAGTAAATAATGTCTTTGGTTTACGAAATAAATAGTATAACCATAAATAAAAAGCCCTTGTGGCTAGATATAGCATCCCCCACCAAGAACAGAGACAGACAAAAATGAAATTTAACAAAAAAAACTCAATCAGGTGGGGATAGAAAGAGTGCAACCGAGATAAGCAATACACATCACCAACCACAGGCACCAAGAAACCAACACTGCGAAGACACACATGTATGCTGCAAATAGTCAAAAACACCACCTCCGAAGCCAACACCACCCTACGCTGTGGGACTTGCCTCTGGAATTGCATCAAGATCCATTTGATCACCCAGATAACCTACTTCGGCTAAATCTCTCTCTTTCATCGGGTCTTCAAAAGCATCTCTGTCGATACGGGGGGCCATGTCAAGAGCAATAATTCTCAAGTATCGAATACCTGTAAAAATGTCCTTAATTCGTTTCACGTCCTTCATAGAAAAAAATGAAGGGAAAAGCAGCAAGTCCCTGATCGATTAGATCACTCGAGAGAGACCAGAAAGAGCCCTGTAATGTGCGGTAAATAGCTTGGTGAAGAGCGGAACGTTTCAGAGTTGATGTAAATAGCCCTGTAATGCGTGGTAAATAGCCCTGTAATGCGCGGTAAATAGCCCTGTAATGCGCGGTAAATAGCCTATACACGCCTCCCCTTGTTCCATCTCATAGCCTTTGATGTCTTCCGACCACCTAGCAATAGTATACAGGTTATTGGAGAAGAGACACGATGCCACCTTATGCACATGCTCAACGTCTTGAACTAAATCCATAATGTTGGAGAGGATGTGAGATACAATGTCAGAGTAATTCAATATCTTCTGTGCATATCCCTTAATGCATCTAAGACCTTCAACCTGTCGAATGGCAAATTGAACCAGGGTGCCCTCCTGTTCTATAATGGATATAAAATTTGCCACATGAATCTTCTCATAGACTTTTGGTTCATCTTCCAAGGGAGGGAAGAACAGTCTTAAATTTAGCCTGGTTTCTGCCATTACATCCGTCGAAAGGTAGGGAAAGCTTTGGAAACATGACTACATTTGCAAAGCAGAATGGGAGGCTGGAGCAAAAAATAATTAATGTGGGTGCAGAAGAAATTAGAGTTATCATGGTTAGTTAAGGGCACTACAATTTGTCCTAAGCCAATGCTAATAAGAGATTTGACGAGATTTCACAAGTACACGGTGCCTAACACAGATCTTACCTCCGTCCTCCAACCTTGCTCATTTTGTGCAGACAGGAAAAGTGACGTCGGAGTGGAAGCTTGAAAAACATGGAGACCTCCAAAACTAGCCAAGCAAATGAATGGTCATAATGATGAATTAATGAGGCTTGCGGGACAGAGGGGAGAAGCTAGTGCGGAAGATCGAAACAAAGCTTGAAGCCGACCAGAATAAGCCACGTTTGTGAGGGCCCTCGCTTGCCACACGCCAATCATAAATGCGGGTCCCATCACTCTACCCGTCGTAGAGAAGTCAATCATGAAAGCAAGCTAGTGGCTTAAACATACCAAACTATACCAGTGAGAGAAGAAGGGCTATGATGGGACGCCTCCAAAGACTGATATGTAGGAGGCAGCCATCTATGGAAGAGAGGGGCAACAAATATAGTTGGGGTGGATGAAGAAGTTAAAGAAGAGGTAGCCAACGTGGCGATGGAATCATTTAGTTGAGATTGGAAATCACAAGTATACTACTTTTGACTTCACGAAACTAGACTTTTTCACATTGACCAACAATTTGTCTTCTATAAATCTTGCTAAAATTGATTGGATATGTTTCCTCCTTGGCTTCATATAAAATCAAAGTATCATCCATGTTAAGAATCTACCTTACGTTCATGTCATCTAGTTTTAATATGATAATCACCAGTCTTCAAGTTGCTCTTGAAAATTAACATACATCAAATGGTTTTAATATGATGATATGTACCTATCTTGAATTTCATGAAACATTTCTTTTTCTCATGTTTTTTCTGCAACTAGGCAATCTTGTATGGCTTATGATGTTCTAACCTTTTTTACTTTAGTTTATCAACCATTTCTTTTGAAATTATATTAACTGTTCTACCGGTATCAATGACAAAAGTTTCTTCCTTTGCAATGGTTCTTATTGATTATCATGTTTCAAATAATGTTTTTTCATAACAAGTGAGTGACCTTTCTCTGGCTCACATCCTTTAGGTTGTTCATCAATGTGTGCAACTCTTCCTTCCAGTCTTTAGCTAGTGCTTGTTTGGCCATGGAGGCACCCAAATGTTTTATGTTCTTCTAACGAACAATTGCAACAATTTCTTTTGAAAGATCTTCCGGTGCTTCCTCGATATCTCATTCTACCTATCAAAGGTTTTTTAGTATTTTCATTGCAATAAACTACTCTATTCTCTACTTTGGCCACCTGAATAGTTTACTGTATTATCTACATTTGCACCTTTGAGATCTATCTCTCTGGAGTTTAATAAATTCATGTTCACAGACTAAATATACGAACGTAATTAGAAATTTCAGTGTCAGGTCTCTTACTAATTTTAGGACTAGCCTGACATGTCTTGACGAACCATTGTTCCTATTGCAATTCCACTTTCACAAAAGTCAACTTAAAGTTATCAATGTCAACTTTGGTGTTTGAGTTACTTTCTTGTTATAGAATTTAAAGTTCGTATTTGCTCTCGTTGTTGAGCTAAGTTCTGTGTTATCTAAATTTTTATAGTCAAGTTATTAATGCACAAATACCACTGAAATCTCTAATGAATACTAGATATATTAAACTTTGTAAAACATTAAACATCTTACATCTCAAACATTCAGTAGTGTTGGGTACATAACAATTTCTCTTACCTTTTCTAGATCCATTTTCTCTGATTGATCTTCTTGGAATACAAAATTGATTACCCTTAAACAACATTGATAGTGGTGGATATCACATCCACAAGACACTTAGATATTAATCACAGAGAAAATACAAACACAAGACATTTAATCATACACCGTGCTAGTGCACCTCATTCATGATATCACAACATGATTAGAATACATACATTGAATGTTGTTGCATTCATGATCACTTGATCTTTAGACACTTGACTTCCTTTGCTTGCTTGAATCAATTACATTATGCCTCTCTTATAGATGTCTTTGTACATGCCTTGCCTTTCTAGGCTCTTCCATTCCTCATCTAGAAATAATCTATTTTTGGAAACTTCCTCTAAAACATTCTAATCTAGAACTCTCTATCCTTCTCTTTTTAAATACCTTTGACTTATCTAGACTCTTGTCTTTTGCCTTTTTTGTCTTTTCTAATAATGCGGTAGGAGAAATTACTTACTCCAACACTCCCCCTTAATTTTGACCACATTTATCATTGTCAAATTTTGTCTTCCAAGTCTGTTGACTCACTTAATCCTCTTCTTGCATGATACTTTTAAACTATCTTCAAGATCTGTGGATATTCTTACTCTTCCAACTCTCACCAACTCTCAACAATTGCTGCGAGAGTCCTTCAACTTTTGATCTTCAAATTTCCAAAATTTCAATCTGGAAGTCTTCTCGCTATCTGTAGCTTTCCACCTTGCATGATATCTCAAACGTTCAAACATTTCTTGTTTTTTATCATCTTTTACATATGAACATCTATACTTGAACAACTTTTTCAATATACCTATAATTTGTTGCGAACTTGATCCAAAGCTCCAACCACAATTCATTTGACTGCATCTTGTCATATTTTTCCAATGTCTTTGCCAACACATCTTTTCAGAATGATTTCTCAAACCACAATTGGTACATGGATGTAGATTCCGACACATGTCCTTTGTATGTCCTTATCTGTTACAATGAGAACATTACAAATTCACTTCATGAACAAACTTGTTTGTAGCTATAACACCATTTCTCTTACTTGTTATATACCCAAGACCTTCATACTTTGTTGTTATTGTAGGTTCAATTGGCTCTTTCATTCCTTCTCCATACTTGCCTAAACCTTTTCCTACGTATCCCATCTTTTTGATCATCTTCAAACCAATATTGTCAATATCATCACAACTGAGAAATTTTACTGAATCAATTACATTATTATTTTGAACCTTGCATTCTTTATCCAAAGATCCATCAACTTTTTCACACCAATCATTTGTATCACACAAATCATCACAAACTAATGGTTTTAATCGTAGACATTCATCTTCTTCTTTCAACCTTGATATCTACTTTTTCTGTAGACTATCTTCTTCTTCTAACCTCTCTATTTTTTATTTTATTTTATCAAATAACTTCAATCTTTCTTGTAACTCTTCATTTCTCTTTTTAACCTTATCAAACAATTTCAATCTTTTTTTAACTCTTCTTTAAAATTAATTAATTCAGTTTGAAGATCATAAATTTTTATCCGTTGTCCTATTTTTTCTACTTAAACTTGCTTCAATCTCTTAACAGTTATTTTCTTTCTTCTTCCTAACCATTTCTTTCTTTTTACCAATCTTTTTTTGTCTTCTCTTTTAGCTTTTCCCATTTAAAATGATCGATTTACTCACATCAGACTGCTGTCCTTTACTGTGATTGTCAATTGGTTTTGGCAGCTGTGCACCTTTCACTCCTTTTCAGACTTCACAATCTTATTTCCTCCTAATGCCTTTACTCCTTTAAATCGATGACTCACAAGAGCTTCTGTGATCCCCAAAACAGAACTTCTGTCTCCAGATCTTTGGCTTTCAGTTTTCCTCTGCCTCTTTCACCTATGAAACACCTTCGACCCTTTGATCTTTGATAAAAACCTTGATCGACGCTTTATTGACTTCTACGACTTTGACTTCACTTATGATTTTCTTCAGCGATATGTTATCGGCTTAAACTCTTTGCTGCACCGCCTCCTTTCTTACTTTAAATGCAATGGTTTTTAACAGTGTTTGACAACTTTCTTAAACACTACGATATTCAACAAACCATTGCCAATGAAGATTGCGGCTTCTGGTAATTTATCCAAACAGATCATGTGACTTGCCTGTGACTTCTTCTCATTTGGCGGCAGATAATCTAACTGCTCATATTTACAATTTAAAAACAGTGATCCACTTTAATTGATTGGCGCCTTACCTCTCCATCATATAATCTGAGACAAATTTCATGGAGAAGGTTTGATTTCTTTCTTGCGCTCCCAACGGCTATCAATCAGCGGTAGGTTGACTTTTTTAAAGATCTTCACTTCCAGCGATTTGTTATTGTCTTCGACGACAAATTCCAGCTCCTTCAGCATTTGTCCAATCTCCTTTCAGCGGCTGGTTTTGGGCGACGTTGTCTACAGAACGATTTTTATAGGACTTGGACTATTTTAAGCCCTTGATCGACTTGCTTCTGTAGAAAACCCTAATTCATGTTGTTTAGCCTGGATCTCTAGCGCCTTTAAAATCTACGATCTAACATTTCCTTGTTTGAAGGCTCCTTCAGTGGTTTTTGTCTGGCGAAAACTCCTATTTATGGCTTCAAATCTGCGTCTTTTCCTTTCTTTCAGTAGGTCACGATTCATTTGAGGGCTGCGACTTAAGTCACTCTTGCAGATTGAACGACCCCGCTTCTTTTAGTTGGGCAGATATGACCTGGACCTCCTTTAACAACACTTGAACTCTTTGGCATTACACATTCTTCTAATCAACATTCCCAAGGCTTCAACGATTCCTTTTTAAGATCTGTGCATCTCTCGCTAGGGTTTCTAACGAAAAAGAAACAGAAGTCAAACTGACACAACCCACAAGAGTGAAAAAACAAGAATGATTAACGATTTATCTGACAACTCCTTTTCCTTTCAGCGATATTCTTCTATAGAATATGCAGCTTCACATAACAACTGGCAGCTGCAAGGTCTTCCCAAAATATCTTTGGACTGACTTCTTTTAGGTGGTCTTATGATTTCCAATCAGCTTCATGTAAACACGAGGACTTCTTATCTCTTGCAGCCGCTCAATCTCTCCAAACCCTAAACAACTTCACCTTAAAAAATCTGCCACTTTTGACCACCAACAATTTTCTTCAAACAAATCTCGACAATGGCTTCCGAATTCACTAGCGATCAGCCTCTTCGATGTCCCCATATTTAGACATTGTTTGAATTAAAAATTTAAACATCATGATAAAAACGGTGAGGTGCTTTTGTGAAATGCGATGTTTAGTTTGAATGATAGAGATATATAATATTATTAATATATATTGTTTAATAAATAATATTATTTTAATATTATTAAAATATAATATATATTTGTTTTCAGATATATTATATTTATAAATAACAATTATAAATGTAATTATAAATATATAAATATAAATATTATTATATAAAGATAAATATAATTAATAATAATATAAATATTCTCAATTATTATAAATAAAAACAAATACAATTACAAAGAAACTCCATATAAGACTTTTTGTCTTATTTGAAAATACTTTTTTTTTTTTCAACAAAAGTGGCGGACCACTATAATTATATTAAAATTAAAATAATTACAAACCCTGGTTCGAAGAGCATACTGGCAGGAAAGAACCAGGGGAAGAAAACCTCCAGTTATAGCTCGCAAAAACAAAAAAGCTCCAAACATTTCACAAAAATAGGAGCAAGATTTTACATGAATAATTTTAACAAAATATTACATTTTGATCATCGGACGGAGGAAGCAAAAACCCAAAAAAGCTACTAGCTAACCCAAGTTCACTTCAGCATTCAAATCCTGCACAACATTATTCGGATCCCCCACAGCTTGAACTTCAATAGGCAAACCCGGAGAGGAAGAAGAGGATGGAATTGCATTAAAAACAGCAGAGCTTGAAATATTTCATCCACTCTGTTTGAGAAGCCTTCACCAATCTCACTACCATGAGCATGTAAAGAAAGGTGTAGAAAATCTTCGTCCTCGTGCAACAGAGAAGAACGAACCGCATTAAAAATGCAATTGTGGGCAGGAGAGTGAAGAACTTGACATTTGGTAAAAAGACCACCAATAAGAGCTTCTGAACTAAATAAATCATAATTCTGAAAGGCTACATCAACACTTTCATCAGTAAAAAGAAAACGATGAACAAACTTCTCAATAAGCTGACGAACTATGCCAATATCCTGTAATAAGTCCATAGCATTAGAAACAAAAACCATAAAGATCTGAGAAGGGTAAAGAACTCGAACACGGCCTTCAAGTATGTCTCGGCCCACAACCTCCCTAATGGCTTCCTCCACCTCTGGGCTGTCTATAGCAAAGACAGATCTTAAACCATCCGGAGACACAGAGCCGATGAAAGTAGATTCCCACTTTGAGATAGGAAAGAATAATCGGCGATTAAGCTGAATTTCCATTGCATCGAACAGAGCAAACAACAATAAAAGAAGTATGGTTAAACATATTAAGCAATAGCAATATATAACCCAAAGGATCAATAGATCATAATTAGTAGGCGTCATCACCCATGAGGGAAATGAATGAAACATGTTGCGAGCCGGCGCTGTAAGAAAGCAAGTACAAATAGCTTGTGGAGGAAAGGAATCAATGGACAACATAAATCACAACACAGATGAACGACGCATGTAGAAATAATGACAACTCCAAGAAAGAACTATTAAATGCCACAACCATGAAACCACACAAGTGAGAATTAATTCACATACCTTAAACAATCAAAGTGTACTATATCCGCCAAATGTGGATATTGACCAACTAAATCCTCATCAAAATAAGTTAGAGAGGAGTCTAAATCAAAGCCCAAGTTAGCAATAGCATCAGCCAATCTATTGCCCTCTCTTAGGGTATGTGAAATAATGAAGCTATCAAACGCATCCAAAAGATGCCATGCCTCTTGCAGGAGGTAATCTAATTGCCAATTAAAAGTATGATGCTTTTTCAAAGCATTAATAATAATTAAAGAATCACCTTCAATATGGAGTCTAGAGATCTTTAAACTAATAGCCAACCTAAGACCCTCAACAAGAGCAAGGGTCTCAGCCTGGTTATTAGTACCATCAAAAATTTTACCAGAGAAGGCTTTGAGAATTTCACCTTTCATATTTCAAAAAACCCCGCCAATAGAAGAAGGGCCCGGATTGCCACGAGAAGCCCCGTCAAAATTAAACTTAATGAAATCACCAGAGGGGGGCAACCACTTAACTAACCTTCTATCCACCTGAGTGACTACAAAGGAATGAGAAAAAGAAAACGAACCTAAAGAGGGCCAGTTTTCCAAAATGGAATTATCCCAAGAAGTGAAATGTAGAGTAGAAGACTTCAATGATTTAAGATAGTTCACCACCACCTCTGAGATAGAATTTTTAATAATAAAGGAGACAGACTGAAAATCCTTTCTAACATTTCTAAAAATCTTTCGATTCCTTTCCAACCAAATATTCCAAATAACAATACAAGGAGCAACAATCCAAATAACAGCAAAAGTAGAACCTTTGAATAAAATGGGCCAACTTTTAAAAAGTTCCAACAAAGAATTAGGAAGAGGAGAAGACCAACTTAATTTGGAAAAGAGCCATGTCCAACATGAAAAGGCAAAAGAGCAAGAAATAAACAGATGATCTACCTCTTCTTCACATAAACCACAAAACACACAATTGAAGGAATCCATAATCCCCAACCTGGCCAACCTCTGACCCGTTAAAATTTTATTTTTCAAGGCTAACCAAGCAAAGGCTCCAGCTTTTTGAAGACAAGCAACATTCCAACATAGCAGCTGAGGCCACTCCAAATCAGAAGGAACATCCATGGAAGAAAGACATCTATAACCATCTTTAACAGAATAAGAACCAGTATTAGAAAATGACCAAAATAAAACATCTTCTTTTGGTAAGAAACAAACCCTTCTTTTACTTAATATTTGACTAAGAAGGAGCTTCTGATTCTCAGGAATAGGACAAGTTGAAAAATCTCTCCAATGAGAACTGAAAAAAGAGCCTTCTTTAGTGACTGAAAGATAGTCACTTACTCTAACACCCCAAGAAGAAGAAAGATAAGATTTAGCTTGAACCAATTCCTTAACCGAGGAGAGAGGAGAAAAACCATTCCAAGAATCATCCCAAAAAGAGGCTTTAGAACCATTAAAATTTTTCCAAGATAGATGAGGTAAAAGAACTCTCCTGCAAGAAACTAAAAAATTCCAAATTGAAGAACCCTTGGGAGGATTAGAAACGGTAAAGATCCTGTCAGGGGAAAGGGAGTCTAAGTATTTATATTGAAAGAATTTACACCATTTAAGATCTGGATTAGAAAACATCTTCCAAGCCAACTTAGCACCCAAGGCTTTATTATGCATAGAGAGATTATGAATTCCCGAACCACCAGAAGATTTAGGAGCACAGACCTTATCCCAAGCAACTAAGGAAACTTTATGACCTTCATCAACAGATCCTTTCCATAAAAAAGAACTCAAAGATTTCTGGATCTCCTAGATTACACCTCTGGGAATATTTAACACAGAAAGCATATATATAGGAACAGTAGTTAAAACAGATTTTAAAAGAGTGATTCTACCAGATAAAGTTAACCATCGAGCCTTCCAAAGAGCAATTTTAGTATGAATAGAATGAGAGACCTTTGCCCAAAAGGACTTCTTTTGTGGACCAAAGAATAAAGGGATTCCCAAATATAGACTAGGTAAAGTCTCCAATTTAACTTTAAGGATAGAAACAATCCTACTTTGTAAGGAAGGTTTAGTATTAAAGAAATAAATTTTAGATTTATCCAAATTGACTGCTTGATTTGACGCAGAGCTATATCTAGAAATAACCTTCTGAATACATTTAGCCTCTTTGATAGAAGGGAGACCAAACAACAGAGTATCATCGGCAAACAAGGTATGTGTTACCGAAAAAGGAACGCCTGGAATCTGAATCCCTTTCCAATTAGATAAACTGTTTTGCAATAAGATTTCTCTACTAAAAGTCTCAGCCATTAAAATGAAGAGAAAAGGGGATAAAGGATCCCCTTGTCTTATACCTCGAGAAACTTGGAAGAAAGCAGTAGGACTACCATTAATGATGACCGCTGAACGAACCCCCGAGATACAAGAATGAATCCATTTACACCATTTTTTATCAAAACCAAATTTGAGAAGAACTTTTAATAAAAAAATTCCAAGAAACCCTATCATAAGCTTTCATCATATCTAGTTTGAGCATCATGGCAGGAAGCTTAAGATCTTTAATTGAATGCAAAACTTCATGAGCCAAGATTGCGCCATCCGCCATTTCCTTACCAGGAACAAAACCTCCTTGTTCAGAGGAAATAATTCTTGGAATAAGCATGGCTAACCTCAAGGAAATAGCTTTTGTAAATATTTTATAAATAGTGTTGCATAAAGAAATCGGTCTAAACTAAGAAAAAGAAGAGGGAGCAGTGGATTTAGGGATTAAAACAATGAAGGTTGCATTCATTTCTTTGAGAATATTACTATGTTTCCTTGATTCTTCCAAGGCCAACCAGACATCCTTCCCCATAAAATCCCAACATTTCTGAAAAAATAGAGGAGTAAAACCATCCGGACCAGGAGCCTTATCAGGGTCCAAAGAGAAAACTACTCCCTTAACTTCTTCCAAAGAAAATTCCTTCATTAATAAAACATTATCATCATCATTCAAAAACGGAGGAATATTGTCAAATAGAGAATTGCACAGCTCTTCCGAGGGTTCATTCGAATTATTGGTTAACAGATTCGAGAAAAAGGAAATAGCCTCCTGTTGTAAAAGGATAGGATCTGATATTAGGGACCCATTAGAATCAACAATATGATGAATTTTATTAACCTATCTATTCATTTTAACAGAAGCATGAAAGAATTTAGTATTTCGATCCCCAGCTTGCAACCAAGTTTCTCTTGATTTTTGACGCCAATACTCTTCTTCTCTAGCCAAGAGTTCATCCAACTCCAACTAGAGCTGTTTTTGTTGATCAAAGGTTGAACTATCCAGACCACAATTGATAATATGAGAGTTTATCATGAGAATCTTTTTTTCAATAATCTCTTTCTCTTTAAAGATATTCTTAAAATGGGAAACATTCCATGCTCTTATAAGCTTTTTTATTAAATGCAATTTTCTAACAAGCTGAAACATTCTAGATCCCTCCACATAAGGCAAAGTTTCCCACCAGGATTTTAATAACGGAAGAAAAGAAGGATCTCTGAACCACATTGATTCAAATTTAAAAGGCTTTTTCAAACTTGGTTGAGATCCGACAACATCAATTTCTAAGAGAATAGGAAAATGATCAGACCCTGAGAAAGAAAGAATCGAGGAAGAAATAGAACCCTGAAAAGATAACCAAGGATATGACAATAAAAATCTATCAAGCCTTTCTGCTATACTAAGGAAGTTTTTTCTTTTATTAACCCATGTAAATCTCCCATTAGAAGGCAGACAATCGAACAAACCATTATCACTAACAAATGCAGAAAAGTCCATCATAACCTTAGAAGGGGGAATAATACCACCTTGTTTTTCATTCGTATTTAAAATAGCATTAAAGTCCCCTCCCAATATAAGTTTCTCCTCAGGTAAGGAATGAACAATATCAGTTAAGGAATCCCATAATCATTTTTTATCTACTGATGAAGTTGGGCCATAAACATTAATTAGGCCAAATTTCAAATGATGTTCAAAGCAAATTTCTACAAAAAGCCAATTAGTGGTTTTAGAAATAAGAGTCACTTCCACACACCTTTTATCCCGTAGGACAACTAAACCCCCTGAAGCTCTAATAGAAGATGAGCTTAAATAATTCCATTTCTTCCATAATTTAAAAACTTTCTCCGCTGATTGGTCAGACAATTTAGATTCTTGAAGTAGAACTAAATGAGCACCTGATAAATCAATCTAATGTTTTATCAGGTGTTTTTTGTTAGGAGCATTAATGCCCCTAACATTCCAAGAAATAATCTTCATTATACCTGAGGAGAGCCCTCAGCTCTCCTCAACGCTGATCTTGTTAACATTTTTTCAAGAGTTTTTTGCACACCTGCTTCAATTTCTTCCTGAGTAATCCTAACTTTCGATTTTCTTCCTCTAGTCTTAGGAGGGGAAGATAAAACCACGGGTGTCTCCAAAGGAGTTTGAGAAATACTTGAAACTGAGTCATTGGGAGCATCAACCTCATTTAAAACATCATCAGCAATCTTTTCAATAAGTTCCTCCCCAACCTTAGCAACCACTTCATCAATAAAAGTTTCTGCCTCTTGTAAAGAAAAAGGAAAAACCTCTTCAACATCTATTTGAGCTATAGAGACATTACTAAAACCTTCCCCTTGATTAGAAATCTTTGTAAACAGAGGTGAATCAGAAGGCAAATCGACAGGAGAAGAAGATCTCAGAGGAACTTCATTATCAAGACAAGAAACAGGGTCCAAAAGAACTTCAGAAGGTTGAGGCAAAGGTTCCTTAGGAGATACCTCAGAAACATGATTATCCGGCGAAGAATTCGCTAGACCTGAAGGTACACTATCAACAACGACAACTTCTGAAGTTTGGGCATTAACCAAATAATCCAAAGAAAGTTCAGGGAATATATCTGAAGCACCTAATAAAACCTCATTAAAATGATCACGGTCAATACACTCCGCTCCACAAACTGAACCTTTCGAGGCTACCTTAACAGAAACGGGGACACAATCATCCAAAAACTCAGAATCGGTTCTATTTCCTAAAACAACTTCATTATTAACCTTAGGTAAATCAAAGGCATTACCCTGAGGACTAACCAAAGGATCCTCATGCAAACACGATTTTCCCTTTTCCACCCGTTCCTCAGAAGCAAACAGATTATCAAATTTAAAAATGGTATCCGGATCTTCGAAAATGATCTTTTGGGTCCATGAGGATTTAGAAGTTTTCAAAATGATATTCTCCGGGAAAGTATAAGAAGTATTCATAATCAAACACATTCAAACTGGAAGCTTAGGGTTTTTAAAAGTTAAGAGATCATGGTTAATGAAAAACCCTAACCTCTGAGCAATGAATTTTAAAACAGTTAAGTCTCTGTATTCCAAGGGTAAATTAGGAAAATTTATCCAAAAGGGGAAGAAATTATCGTTGCTCTTAGATGGATTGAAATTTGGAAACCATGGTTGTAAATGCATACCCTTCCCATTCAAAAACCATGATTTAGTTTCCAGAATTAAATTTCACATTTCCGCAGATGAGAAGATTGCAACAAAAAACCCCAAAGATTCATCCAACATAAAAAAATTTGTCACACCTTCCCAATTATCATCAACCTAAGACTCCAAATTCACAGAAACCAAAGAACAATTCCAGATCTTACCTATTAATGCGGTTTGAGAAAGATCCCGCACATGAGGATCAATAAGGTCATCGGGTAATTGAACCTCTAAATTAATACCTGATGGTAACTCGACATTTTTTTGAACCACCTTAGGAATCCAAACTTGTTTGACAGGAGGAGTTTGCTGTTGAAAACAATGAAAAACATTCCCAAACCTAGAAACCCTAGATTGGAAACCCTCACGGCCAAAATTCACCTGTCTATTAGTCCTCGGACCCAGAGAGAAGACATCATGGAAACCATTCAAAGCCTTAATAAAATCCGCAAATAAAGATTCTTGAGATTGTAATAGTCTCCTCAGTCTTCCCGCATAATGTCGCTGCCCTCGCTGCTGTCACTGCCCTCGCTGCCACCGTTCCATGTGTATTTTTGCCAATGGATATGATGATTTTATTAGTTGATTATCACTTATTTACCATTAATCATGATTTTTTATATTGTATGTTGTACATTGTATTTATCTTATTGCACTTTATGCTCTTTCTTTGTGTTTATAGATGAAATGTGGATGATGCAAAGCCACCTTTAATGGTACATGTTGACACAAGTGGCCATGAACATTCTTATTTGAAAATACTTATAAAAGTAGTGATTCATATTTGATAAGGAATGCTGACATATTATTATTAAGGAATGGTGACTTATAGAAGCAACGATTATTATTAAGAGAGACTGCATATTACATTCGTGGAGGGAATGAACTGTTAAATGGAGCGATCAAGCAGTAAAAGGTTCAGCTACAAATAACAGAGAATTAAAAGTAATTAAATTAGATTCTTCTTTGTGAGAGGCCGACGACCTCGTGAAGGATCGCCTCCCTTGGTAAAGAGGCATGTGAGTGTTATAAAATAAAGATAAGATGGGAGTCATACGCATGAGAATTGGGAAGAATATCTCTTAGGAAAAATAATGACTAAGATATTTTTGAGTTAATAATATATTTTTGATGTATATATAATCTAAGCATATGAACAGAAAACAAACATTCAGATCTTCCATTAAGGTATATAGAAAATGCAGCAGTTATAATTGAATAGATTTGCACATAAGAAATATTTAGAAGATTATTCAAGCAAATAAGAAAAAGATATATCTGAGAAGAATTATATAGGGAACAAGAAATCAAGAGAAGACATTATGTATCAGCAATTAAGATATATATCTTAAAGGCATCAAACTATGGTAGTATCTATATAGGAATATAATGCATTGTGTAGATATGATCATGCATATTGTGACATCATCTTCATGATTCATTTTTTATGCTGATAGAGTTATTTGCAAATATGAAACTGATTTTGTATGAATGTCATGGTTACTATGATGGAGGAATTGTGGTGCAAGAGGGATAAGGGCGATGGGGGACTCTTCTAGTTACGCCACTCCTTTAGGGGGATTGAATAATCCCATTGGGGCCAAGGGGTTACATAGGGTACAAGAGTACAAAGGGTACTGCCCTTGGGCTTAGAAGGGTACTTCAAGACTTGAAAATCTGGATTTGGACTCCATGAATATGGACCAACAATACCAAGAACAATCATACAGCAAAATGTTTCGTATCGGGGGAATGCAGACCAAGAACGCTGGTCTCCTGAACACTGAATAGAGTATACTGATACTTAGACAAATTTACAGAGTGATTGGTGCAATGGTCTTCTCTGGATCAACATGACTACATCATATTTCTTTGTTATCCTTATCCACATCACACTTAGCAATCTTCATATCACACTTAGCACCTTCTCCGGAACACCTAGCAACTCTAGCCTAACTATATCTATACCCCTTACTGAATCTCTCCAGACCAACACAACCTTCTCCTTATGGCTGGTTACCTCTTTTCGGATCACTATACCTTTACCCTTTGTAATCACTGTCTCTACTTGTGTTGGTATTCTCTCGACCACTGTATCTTTACCCTTTGTTGCCATCAATGACAACACTACTTACAGTTATGCTCCTCTTTGTAACTTGATCTCAAAACCCTAATACAAAGGCAAAAACTTATTCTCTTTGTCATCAATGACAAAGGAACTACTTGTATATCTACAAGTAAAAAACTTATCTTTTTTCTCTTACTTTATACACCCCCTTACTTATCTTATTTCTGTACACCGAAATATCAAAATTTATTTCCTTCTAACCTTCAACATATGTACAAGAGATCAGAAAATATGAGACTTACTGATTTGGGGAAAGATATGTTTGTAGATATTCTTCAACTGGATCACTGCATAATCCCAATGCATCTTGGCAAAGTTTAATGTTTGTATTTGTCCATTGATCTGCAAGAGCACTTGCTTTTTCTACTATTGTGGGAGTAGTTGTCGTCTTCCCAACATTATCAGCTTCCCTTAGCAAACCAGTCGATGCTGCCATCTTAAAGATGACTATATCTCTCAGTTGACACATCTAATTTTTTATTGAGTCTTATTGTCTCCACAATTTCTTTATTATAGCATGAGTCTTTTCTATTTCGGCCCATAGATTTCCATTGTTATCCTTCAAGGGATCATAGGTTCTGGAGATTTTTACTATTTGTGTCTCTAGGCTCTTAGTTTTATCTTTTATTTCTTTCGTAGATATGGGAAAAGATAAACAAAATCATTTGTATACATTGACATCATTTAGAGCATTTTGAATACTTTTTACACTATTGTTTAATAGAATGTGTGCCTTAGAGCACTTATCTGTGAGATCCACTAAGCTCTTATTGTTTAGTTCTTCCTTTACCTTCTTCTCAACTGCTTTTTTCCAAACACTCAAAATGGTTGTTAACTAACTCCATTAGTTTCTTCATTTGTAGTGCAGGAGTCAGAGAGACATCCCTCTTAGTTTGAGGTAGCATCTTTTCCAAAACTTTCATAGCATCTCCCAAAAGCTCATTACTTTCTACATGAGACTGTAGAATTTCTTCCTGAGCAGTTGCTTGAAAAATTATTCCTGTAGTAGTTGTGGTGAGGACATGGTTTGGATTTGTCTTTGTTTTGCGAGAAACTCTCTAATAGAGTCTATCGGAGAGCTTCTAGAGCACTTACCAACATTATCGGGTTGTTCTCCTCTTCTAAGATGGATATCGCATGAGGACCATAGGTTTTTGGAGGATGGTTCTCATCATGTACTTCTTCCTCTTCATCATTTCTCGGAGGAACAGAGACATTATCTAGAGGGTTATCAACTTAGTCTGCAACGGCCTCATTCTATTCTCCTTTTTCTTCATCTGTCTTCTCTTCCGGTTGCTCCCGCATTTCTTCAACATTCTCAATGTTCTTCGAAGGGCTAACAACATTTAGATCTTCTGCACAGGTGTTTGCTGTTGGAGATTGCACATTTTGTTCAGTTAACACATCCCAATCTGCTCTTGTTGCATAGCCTTCTTCATTCTCCTCAGGATGGTCATCATCCTTTTCCCTTTCTTTAGAGGAGTACTTTTCTTCAATTGTACTAGAGGAGCTCCTTAAGAACACGTGCAATTTTCTTCACAGTATCCTTTTCCATTCTTTCTATCTCATCTTTATTATTTGATATCAAGGTATTTAACCTTCTTTTTGTCCTGAACTCCTTGGCTAACCTCTGTATAGCCTTATTCTGATCTTGTCCAGAAATTGTAGGAAAAACTTTCTTAAGAGCCTTATTCTTCATTCGAGTGTCTCTTTTCATGGTTTCATAGGGATGGGCCCAAGGATCAGATGTGGACTGAGAGACTGGATGGGCAACCTTTTGGCAGCTAAATGCTCAAAGATCCCTAAGGGCACGAATAATTCAGTAGAAGCACTTGCAGTATTACATGGTCTTCTGTTAGCTCGTGATAGTGGAGATCCTCACATATGGCTAGAGGGTGAGTCACAAATCATTATCTTAGTGGTTTGTTCAAGGAAATTGGAAAATTGGCATCTGTCGTATATTCTTAGTCAAGTTTGGTGCTTACTAGACAAATTTGTGTCATTTAAAATCTCTCACTGTTATCGGGAAGGCAACAGGGTTGCTGATTGCCTAGCAAATAGAGCTATTGACTAGTCCCATCAGGTTGTTTCTTTGTCGACTGCGGAAGATAATTGGCCCCAGGAGCTTCTTTATCTGGTTGACAAGGAGAAAGAGTGCCTCAATTCTTCATTATCTCAAGGATGGTCTTTTTGAGGAATGGGTTTTTTTCTCTTAGACATATAATTGTGTCATTTTGGACATAGTTGGGTGGTGGGAAAAGCCTCCTCCACCACCACATCTACTATTTACCTGTTTTTTGCCAACTCAACCACCTTCGCTACCCTATTTGTACATAGATGGGTGCTTCCTACGTGTCATCCCTTGGAGGATTTCTCTGATAACCTTTGTTCTTCCAGCAGTGCAATTTGAATCTTTGAGCGGCCACCTATGCATCATGATTGATTTCATCACAACGGTTAGGAGCAATGAGCCCTCCATTTATGTCTGTTGCATGGGGAGCGGGGGTTTGGTCAGATTGTCAGTTGTTAGTGGCATCCTCCTATTGGTCTCAAGTCTTGTCTTGATCTTTGAGGATTGGCCTTCGTCCTGCAGGCCTCATTAGTTTTTCATTATAATGGTTGTTCATTCCTTTGGGCTGCTGTGTTGTTTTCCTTTTAATTCCATGCTGCCACCCTGACATCATTTTTCCTGCCCACACATCAACCAAGGATTGGAGGACGGAGATGCGATGGCTGTCAGGTTCACATTTGAGAGAAAAATATTTAAGGTGGCACAAGATCTTTTGAAAATTTTTAATTTTGATGTGACACGATTGAAACAATGATTGTGGCCAAAAGGAATGTTGCAAGTAGAATTCAACATCAAAGTAAACCCTTGCTTGAAAACTTGAGAAACAAGGATTCCTAGTATGAGGTCAAAATTGCAATGGAGAAAACTGCTACTGAGAAATGTATTTCTTTGGAACAGCTGTCAGCAGAAATTATGGCATTGCACCAGGTCCAAATTACAGGAGCACCAACAGAGACTGAAATCAGGAGGTACAACAATTTTTATAGAAAAATTGATAAACTATCAATTAGAGCAAAAATGCCATATTATCTAGATGATTCTGTTACAAAAAAATCTTGGACATGGTCAAAAATTGCTACATTTCGGTCTATGAGGAAGGATCTAGGTGAACCGAGAACTGATGCAGACTATGGAGAAATCGATGAAGTTGAAGAGTTTAGCAAATTGTGGAATATAGAGCATCCCAATGAATGTGAAGATGAAGAAACTGAAAGTGATAGAGATGAACAACCTGATGATGATAGGAATGAACAAAGCATTTACAAACCTGGTTTAAGTTAGAACAAAAAAAAATTATATACTTCAGGAGCAGTCATAGCAGAAAAGTTGGGTTATGAAGGTGGTGGTTTGGGATACCAAGGACAAGGCATTTGGAAACCATTAGATGTAGCCACCACTACCAGAAAACCATTTGATAAACGAGGCCTTGGAGCTGGATCAGCTGATAAAATACACCAAGGTCAGACAAGTAGAACTGAAAGAATTAATTTTTTTACAGATTCAAATCCTAATCCTCATGGTCAAATGCAATCACAACTTGGACATGCCCATGGTGGAGAGCCTAGTGCGACTGGCATTGCCACTGGTGGAGAACTTAGTCAACATGTGCTACAACAACAAGTCTAACAACAAGTTACACACAAGAGGACACCAATACAAGATACCACACAAACACTCAGTGATAAAGGGACGCAGAAGAGACAAAGGATTATGGCAGGGCCAAGTCCAAATACCAGTTCCAGTACAAAGGAATTATTTTCAGGCACTCCCCCAGTGGGTGTGGCTATAACAGAAATTGCAAATACTCCTATTCCTTCACCATTCAAGCATTCACTTATTCCTGTGTCCCTGGGTTTTGATTACATTGAAGAGTTTAAAAAGAAATCAGAATTGTATAAAAAGGATAAGAAGAAACTGATGGAGAGTGTGTCTGCTGTAACTTCAAATCCTGCAACAACCATGATATTACCCACATTTGACACAAATACAGAAATCATGGAGTACACAATTATTGTTCCCACAGTTCAAAATAAACCAAAAAATGAGATGGATCAATCTAAATTTTAGGTGAGCAGATTACAATTTGATTTTTCTGGATTAAAAAATATTGACAAAATTAATATATCAAAGAAGAACAATGAATTGGTGTACACATCATTGCTAAAGCGTGGTAGAGAGAAAAAAAAGTTGCAGAATCAAATAGAAAAATTACAAGCAGATTTAACAAATGCGAAAGCAAAGTGGAAAGTAGTAGATAACAAGAGCAATGAATTAGAAAAAAGAATAATAAAATCTGCCTCTACATCAACAAGCAAAAAGGATAAACAAACAGAGGTGGAATTGAATGGACTGAAGCAAGAGTTAGATGATATCGAAAAGAAATATAATGATGAAAAATCCACTTTAGAAAAATTAAGACAAACCATTGGGAGGGCAAAAAAATGGAACATTGGCCGCACAGCTTATGGAAGCAAAAAATGAAATAAAATCTTGTCAAAAATAGTTAACTGAATTTTGTAGACAAACAATTAGGCACATGAAACAAAAGATCTAGGAAGAAATAAAGCAGATGTTTGATCAATTGTGTGAATTCTTTCAAGTCATTGATGCCATGAGACTACATTTTGATAAGCTGAGCAAATATTTAATAGACAACACAAATCTGCAACTACAGGCAGAAGAGAAATCTGCAAATAGTTCTTGAAACAGTCTACAAAGCCAGTGACAATGAATTGATTTCAAAAGGCATTACTAATCGGATTGAAGCCGCAATGAAGGTGAAATCTATCATTAAAAAGTGTTCAAGAATGCGTGAAACAATAGAATTTGTGATTGAGGCTGCAACAAAGATTAAGGAGGAGGATGAAAAGGTAAGGAACTTGACAAAGCTTGGTTTGCCACAGGGTTTTGACACAAATGACCGATTCATTGGAAAGGATAATTTCAGAAAGAAGATGGAGGATGCAACGAAGATTGATTTGGACCAGTTTCTTGGGAACCCAGATGAGGCAAACTTTTAGGATTTCATCAAACAACTGATACTCTTGAATGTATATTTGGATGAAACATTCAAGTCAAGCCTAGGATCCAAATTGAAATTCGATCATACATTGTTAACAAAAATTCAAGTCAGACAACATCAGCTAGAAGAAATGACAATTCCACCACCTGAACAGTGGAATTTGCTAAAAAAATTGTTAGAATGATTTGATATTGATATTATGAGTTTCAACTTTCTGAGTTCCAACTCAGTCTGTGCAGAGTTGTCTTTGACTCTTGAGCAAGATTTTTCATTGCCTCTATGTACTCTTCCATTTAAAAATCAATAGAAAATTCAAATTCAGTAATGTGTTGATGTTCAATTATCTGTATTATTTAATTAATCAATTGAAAATAAACTCTGGTTTCAACTACTAAATACACATTCAACGATTGCTGATGTTCATTGTTTTATATCCTACTATTGTTAATATGTTAAATTAATTTTATTTACCATATCAAATCAAAAACCAAAATTCTACTTTATTGCAATTTTTATGTTTTATGCACAAATAAAACTTTAGCAAGGAAATATTAAGCATTAAGTTGAATGATGAATCATTGAGTATATGTAAAACTTATTAGTATGACACAATTAAAATATGAAATTATTAATAATATGTTAATGTATTCAATTTGATTCACAATTTCAAGGAATACACATTTAAAATGTCATCGACTACAATTTTGGAGTATAATTCATGAAATGCAGTATAAATACCTAAAAACTGCTAATTCATTTCCATGTCCCAAATCGAGTTAGGGTCCTTAAACTAATGTTCATATAAAGAAAAAGAGTCATCTTGATTCTGAGTCTGGTCTTTAATTTCTTCGTCTTGATTCTGAGTCCCAAAGTCAAATTCATCCGCCATTGTGTCATTGTCATTTGTCCCACCAGTACTAGCATTTGAACTTGAAGAGTTGCACAACCCTCTTCTTTCACATATGGACTTCCAGATTGTAAGTACCCTTTCATAAGGAAAGTTTTCGACATTATACGCACTTCCTAACACCCTCAAGCAATTTTCCAAATTCTTGTCTAGTTTGTTTCTTATCTTTGATTTCAAAAACTGCAATTCACTAAAAACTCTCTCATTTTCCACCGAACTCAATATCATTGTTTGACATAAATCAGCAAGTTTGAAATATTCTGATATCGAATCACACAATATTTCACTCTAACCCAAGTTTTTCCAAGCCTTTGTTATTGATCCCATTTCAAAGGGATTCTCCATGGCATTAAAGTGGTCTATCATACTTCTTGCAAACCGATTACATTGTCCTTTAAGCTTATTTCCATCTATAATTCCTTCTATTTGTTGTCCATTGCATTCTACACTTTTCAAAAAGTGTGTGGTCAACGTAGTTACATTTTGATGAAAAAAGCTTGGGCTATCTTGGTGGGCCTTAAACCCAAAATTGAGGATAAACAATAGACATGGCATCAAGTATTTCATCTCGAGGGAATCGATTATAAATCAATGTTGAAAGATTGCTTGGAATTTCCTTCAAATTACTACTAATAGATTCAACAATGCCATCAAAATCATCCTTTCTAACAAGTACTTCTCTGATAGAGCGCCTGACTCTCTTACAATGGTGCATTGGTATCTTAAATCGACATGCAAAGACACATAACTCCCCGCTTGCATTAAACTGTAAATAATTTTCATGATGATTCAAATCTCTAATTATCTGCCACCTATAAAAATTTGGGCTTTGAGAAGTTAGATCTAGATATAGATTATTGAGGGCCATGCATGTCATTCTACGTAGTTTGCTATACTCATAGATATACATAGTTCTGTCTTGGGCTTTCTTCACAAGATTGTTCATTTCATCCAGCATGGGGAGAAGACTAGCTAAAGTTAAGAGTGTCTCGATATCGCTTAACCTATGTAAGAGGTCAGGAGCTTTGTCTACTGTGTTGCGATGCTCGTACATTTTTCCAATCAAGGATGGATATTATGAAAGAACTCGTTGAGCTGGTCCATGCAAGGAGATCCATCTTGTATCAACATCCTTAAGAAGCTTGTTTCCTACTATTATTCCCTCAGCAAAATTTTGAAACTCCTGAAAGCGTTTGGTACTTCGGCAAAAGTATGCGTGGAGCTCGTGGACTAGATTTTCAACTTTTGATACTGTAGGAAACTTGCTTACAATTTTAAATGCTAAATTCATTCTGTGGGCCATGCAGTGAATGGCAAGCATGTGTGGTGCATTAGTTTGTAATTTTGTGCAAAGACCGGTCCTATGACCTTGCATTACTGCAGCTCCATCAGCTCCTACACACACCAACTTTTTGGCAATTGTCAAGTCATCCATACCTGCAATTTTATTCAAAGACTTCTTAACTAGTTTGAATATATGTTGTGATGTTGAACTGTCCTTCATTTTATGAACACAGAGTAGATGAGCTCGGCATACATGTTCTTTTACAGTATACACATGCATACAAACCCAAGAATTATTATCTACCGCACTAACTTCATCTAAAGATAATGCAAAGAAGTTTGACTCTTTTACATTCTCCTTTAAATCCTACTTTTCCACTGCAGCGAGACAGTTTGCCCATTCCCATCTAGCGTATATTGACCAATGTGTGCTAGGATAGTGAGGAACACTCAAAAAAGATAATAAATTACTATACTTTGGGTAGTCTGTCATAGGATGCCTTCTGGACAACATATGAAAAATAACACTCATCTGAACAATTTTTGCCAGTTGTGCTCCTTCCATTGCTTTTCCAAATTGAGCCTTGATTGTACCTCCACTTGTAGCAAGTTTCGTCATTCTTTTCTTATGCTCATCATATTCCGCATCATACTTCACATGAAGACATTCTTCCCTTGATTTGCATCTTACTACTGATGTTTCCTTTCCATCTATGATTTGTTTTTCGTAAACTTTACCTATATGCTTTTCTATAGTGTCAAGCTTTAGCTGTAATTTCTTATCCCTTTTACATTTCCAACTACAAATCACACACTTGCATTTTGTTGGTTGTTCATCTTTGTTTGCTTTCTCGACTGGTTCAATGAATGGGTACTTTTGGCATTTCCCACTCGCGCCCCAGTTTTGAATCTTTTGATTTGCCTTTTGTTTTCTTCTTGCCAACATCATCTACAGCGCTAGCATTTTCTTTTTCATCCAAGTCAATTATCTCAATCTGGCTGACCGAGGTATCCCTGGGAACATCTTTGGCGGTATTGCCATCCTCATTCTGGCTAACCAGGGTATGCCTTGGAACATCTTCTACAGTATTGTCATCCTTAGTCTGGCTAACCAAGGTATCCCTTTGAACATCTTCTGTGGTATTGCCATCCTCATTCTGGCTAACCAGGGTATCCCTTAGAACATCTTCTGCAATATTACCATCCTCATTCTGGCTGACCAGGGTATCCCTTGGAACATCTTCTACGGTATTGCCATCCTCATTCTGGCTAACCAGGGTATCCCTTGGAATATCTTCTGCGGTATTGCCATACTCATTTAACTCAATGGCAATCCCACCTTCTAGTGGTGGTGAGGTATTGCGAATGGTTCTTCATTATTCTTTGGTGCAAGAGTTGATGGTGTAGCTCCATCTTGATTTGATGGATCAGAAACATTGCGAGTTCCAAAGTAAGATTTTATACTAACTCCACCTTTTCTACGTTTTGTTGGCCTCCCAGTCCCTTCACCGCCCTGAGGAGTCTTACCCTTGTCGCACTTGCGGCTCGACATCTTGATCTCCCACTTCGAATAAAAGCAGGAAAAAATGCCTTCTTCTTTAAGAAGGACATACTCATAGAATATAGATCCCATTCCCTACTGAATATCTTCTTTAAGATTGAATCAAGAATGGAAGAGGGATAAAGCCATAAAGAAATCTTAAAACACTAATACTATGAAGAAATGATTACTCACCTTTAAGTTTAGGTTTTCACTGACTTGCTATTCGCTAATGCAGGAATGCCTATGTTATAAGTTTGTAACTTTGGGTACATCAACTTCAAGGTGCCAACTCCAATTTCTGAAATCTGAATCGAGAGCTCACAAGTCACAAGTTCATAACTGAACAAAATGTGTAAGAATAAATCAGAGTTTCGATTGTATTTATATCATTCCATATTTCGCGAATTCCTCAGGAATTCTATATGGTATATCAAAAAGATTTGGCGAATCCCGCGTGATTATATCAGGAATACATTTAAGTGTCGATGAATCAAACCTCGACAGACTACATACATTGAAATTTCCAAGGCGAATATGGCCCTAAGATTAGCACGGAGGTGTCATGCAAATTGGCGAAATGGCCCCTCATAATCAACTACTTGTAAGTTTTAATTGGTGAAATGGGCTCTCATGCGCAGTGACCATGTAATGGGGTTGGCGAAATGGGTCCTCATGCGCAGCGACCATTTAATGGGGTTGGCGAAACGTGTCCCAATACATACTGTTGTTTTAATAGAATTGGCGAATAGATAGGTGATTTAGTACTTGCTTCCGAAATTCCAGGAGAAAATATTAGTCGGCCCATTTGAAACGCATAGTTTGTTATGGCGAAAATCTTACTTCATTGATTCTCATAAAATAAATCGATGGCGAATAGATATGGATTCGACCGATAATACATAAAAACCGGGCGATTTGACGACCTTGTTGGATGCAATTTATTTGCCAATTCCGACTTGGCCGATGGGCGATATTCGCCAATTGGCGAATATTCGCCACTAAAAAAATCTCTGATTTCAACCTTGATATCTATTCTTTCTGTAGACTATCTTCTTCTTCTAACCTCTCTATTTTTTCTTTTATTTCATCAAATAACTTCAATCTTTCTTCTAACTCTTCATTTCTCTTTTTAATCTCATCAGACAATTTTAATCTTTTTTTTAACTCTTCTTTAAAATTAATTAATTCAGTTTTGAAGATCATAAATTTTTATCCGTTGTCCTATTTTTTCTACTTGAACTTTCTTCCAATCTCTTAACAGTTATTTTCTTTCTTCTTCCTTTCTTCTTCCTAACCATTTCTTTCTTTTTGCCAATCTTTTTATGTCTACTCTTTTAGCTTTTCCCATTTAAAATGATCGATTTACTCACCTCAGACTCCTGTCCTTTACTATGATTGTCAATTGGTTTTGGCAGCTTTGTGCACCTTTCACTCCTTTTCAGACTCCACAATCTTATTTCCTCCTAATGCCTTTGCTCCTTTTAATCGATGACTCACAAGAGCTTCTATGATCTCCAAAACAAAGCTTCTGTCTCCAGATCTGCGGCTTTCAGTTTTCCTCTGCCTCTCTCACCTGTGAAACACCTTCGACCCTTTAATCTTTGATAAAAACCTTGATCAACGCTTTACTGACTTCTGCGACTTTGACTTCAATTATGATTTCCTTCAGTGATTTGTTATCGGCTTAAACTCTCTGGTTTCTTTGTTTAAATGCAATGCTTTTTAACAGTGTTTGACAACTTTCTTAAACACTACGATATTCAACAAACCATTGCCAATGAAGATTGCGGCTTCTGGTAATTTATCCAAACAGATCATGTGACTTGCCTGTGACTTCTTATAATTTGGCGGCAGATAATCTAACTTCTCATATTCACAATTTCAAAACAGTCATCCACTTTCATTGATTGGCGCCTTACCTCTCCGTCATATAATCTGAGACAACTTTCACAGAGGGCTTGATTTCTTTCTTGCGCTCCCAACGGCTATCAATTAGCGGTAGCTTGACTTTTTTAAAGATCTTCACTTCCAGCGATTTGTTATTGTCTTCAACGACAAATTCCACCTCCTTCAGCAATTGGCCAATCTCCTTTTAGCGTCTGATTTTGGGCGACCTTGTCTCCAGAGTGATTTCTATAGCACTTGGACTATTTTAAGCCCTTGATCGAATTGCTTCTGTAGAAAACCCTAATTCATGTTGTTTTGCCTGGAACTCTAGCGTCTTGAAAATGTATGATCTAACTTTTACTTTTTTGACGCCTCCTTCAGTGGCTTTTATCTGGCGAACTCTCCTATTTATGGCTTCAAATTTGCGTCCTTTCCTTGCTTTCAGTGGCGATTTCATTTGATGGCTGTGACTTAAATCACTCTTGCAGATTGAACGATCCCCCTTCATTTTGTTGGGCAGATATGACCTGGACCTCCTTTAACAACACTTGAACTCTATGGCATTACACATTCTTCTGGTCGACATTCCTAAGGCTTCAATGATTCCTTTTTAAGATCTGCGCATCTCTCGCTAGGGTTTCTAACGAAAAAGAAACAGAAGTCAAACTGACACAACCCACAAGAGTGAAAAAACAAGAATGAACAACGATTTATCTAACAACTCTTTTTTCTTTCAGCGATACTCTTCTATAGAATATGCAGCTTCACATAATAATTGGCAGCTGCAACGTCTTCCCAAAATATCCTTGGACTGACTTCCTTCGGGCGGTCTTTTGATTTCCAATCAGCTTCATGTAAACACGACGACTTCTTATCTCTTGCGGCGGCTCAATCTGTCAAAACCCTAAACAACATCACCTTAAAAAAATCTGCAACTTTTGACCACCAACAATTTTCTTCAAACAGATCTTGACAATGGCTTCCGAATTCAGTAGCGATCAGCCTCTTCAATTTCAGCATGTGATGTCCCCATATTTAGACATTGTTTGAATTAAAAATTTAAACATCATGATAAAAAGCTTTTGTGAAATGTGATGTTTGGTTTGGTTATTAATATATATTATTTAATAAATAATATTAAATAATAATATTATTTTAATATTACTAAAATATAATATATATTTATTTTAAGATATATTATATTTATAAATAACAAATATAAATGTAATTATAAATATATGAATATAAATATTATTATATAAAGATAACTATAATTAATAATAATAAAAATATTATGAATTATTATAAATAAAAACAAATATAATTACAAAGAAACTTCATATAAGACTTTTTGTCTTATTTGAAAATATTTATAAAAGCAGCGATTCATATTTTATAAGGAATGCTCACTTATCTTTACTAGTATATTTATATTTAAAAAAATATATCTATAGTACGCCGAGAGATATCTTCCAATTTATTGGCATTTATAAATTACTTGGAGCTAGAATATTTGATATGCTCACATGAGTTAATTTAAAGAGACTATGGTGCGAGACTTTTCATATTCTTCAAACGTAATAAAGATTTTACTCCATAACTGTCAAGTTTTTCTATTTTTTTATCCATTTCGCTTCCACTAATTTATTTAATTACACATTTTATGAATTTTGTTTACATGGGAATCTGAATCTTAATTGTTTATGGGAATATGAATCTTTTAGCCCTTGCTATGAGTGTAGAATGCCTCTCGGCGTAATTAAGGAATGGTGACTTATAAAAGCAGCGATTATTGTTAAGAGAAACTCCATATTACATCCATGGAGGGAATGAACTATTAAAGGGAGCGATCAAGTAGTAAAAGGTGCAGCTACGAATAACAGAGAATTAAAAGTAATTAAATTAGATTCTTTTTTATGTGAGGCTAACCACCTTCTGAAGGATTGCCTCCCTTGGTAAAGAGGCATATGAGTGGTATAAAATAAAGATAAGATGGGAGTCATACGCATGAGAATTAGGAAGAATATCTCTTAGGCAGAATAAGGACTAAGATATTTTTGAGTTAGTAATATATTTCTGATGTATATATAATCTAATCATATCAATAGCAAACAGACATTCAGATCTGCCTTTAAGGTATATAGAAAAGGCAACAGTTACAATTGAATAGATTTTCACATAAGAATTATTTAGAAGATTATTCAAGCAATCAAGAAAAAGATATATCTAAGAAGAATTAAATAGGGAACAAGAAATCAAGAGAAGACATTCTGTATCAGCAATCAAGATATATCTTAAAGGCATCAAACTGTGGTAGGATCTATATAGGAATATAATGTGTTGTGTAGATATGATCATGCATATTGTGACATCATCTTCATGATTCATTTTTTTATGCTGATAGAATTATTTGCAAATATGAAATTGATTTTGTATGAATGTCATAGTTACTATGATGGAGGAATTGTGGTGCAAGAGGGATAACGACGATGGGGCACTCTTCTAGTTATGACACCCCTTTAGGGGGGATTGAATAATCCCATTGGGGCCAAGGGTTTTCAAAGGGTACAAGAGTACAAAGGGTACTGCCCTTGGGCTTAGAAGAGGACTTCAAGACTTGAAACTTTGGATTTGGACTATATGAATATGTTCCAATAATACCAAGTACAATCGCACAGCAAAATATTTCATATCGGGGGAATGTGGACCAAGAAGTTTCGTCTCCTAAACACTGAATAGAGTATATTGATACTTAGACAACTTTGCAGAGTGACTGGTGCAATGGTCTTCTCTAGATCAACATGACTACATCATATTTCTTTGTTATCCTTATCCACATCACACTAAGCAATCTTCATATCACACTTAGCACCTTCTCCGGAACACCTAGCAACTCTAGCCTAAGTGTATGTATACCCCTTACTGAATCTCTCCGGACCAACACAACCTTCTCCCTATGCCTGGTTACCTCTTTTCGGACCACTATGCCTTTACCTTTTGTAATCATTATCTCTACTTGTGTTCGTATTCTCTTGACCACTGTATCTTTACCCTTTGTTGACATCAATGACAACACTACTTACAATTATGCTCCTCTTTGTAACTTGATCTCAAAACCGTAATACAAAGGCAAAAACTTATTCTCTTTATCATCAATGACAAAGGAACTACTTGTATATCTACAAGTCAAAAACTTATACAATTTTCTCTTACTTTATACTCCCCCTTACCATATTATTTTTGTACACCGAAATATCAAAATTTATTTCCTTCTAACCTTCAGCATATGTACAAGACATCAGAAAATATGAGACTTATTGATTTGTGGGAAAGATATGTTTGTAGATATTCTTCAACTGAATCACTGCATAATACCAATGCATCTTGGCAAATGTTAATGTTTGTATTTGTCCATTGATCTGCAAGAGCAATTGCTTTTTCTACTATTGCGGGAGCAATTGTCATCTTCCCAACATTATCAGCTTCCCTTAGCAAACCAGTCAATGCTGCCATCTTAAAGATGACGATCTCTCTCAATTGACACATCTGATTTTTTATTGAGTCTTTTTGGTTCTGCAATTTCTTTATTATATAGCGTAAGTTTTTTCTACTTCAGCCCATAGATTTCTATTGTTATCCTTCAAGGGATCATAGGTTGTGGAGATTTTTACTATTTATGTCTCTAGGCTATCAATTTTATCTTTTATTTCTTTTGCAGATATGGGCAAAGATAAACAAAATTGGTATAATACATTGGCATCATTTAGAGCATTTTGAATACTCTTTACACTATTGTTTAAGAGAATGTGTGCCTTGGAGCACTTATCTGTGACATCCACTAAGCTCTTATTGTTTAGTTCTTCGTTTACCTTCTTCTCAGCTACTTTTTTCCAAACACTCAAAATGGTTGTTAACTGACTCCATTAGTTTCTTCATTTGTAGTGCAGGAGTCAGAGAAACATCCCTCTTAGTTTGAGGTAGCATCTTTTCAAAAACTTTCATAGCATCTCCCAAAAGCTCATCACCTTCTACATGAGACTGTAGAATTTCTTCCTGAGCAGTTGCTTGAAAATTTTTTCTTGAAGTAGTTGTGGTGAGGACATGTTTTGGATTTGTCTTTGTTTTGCGAGAAACTCTCTAATAGAGTCTATCAGAGAGCTTCTAGAGCACTTACCAACATTATCGAGCTGTTCTCCTCTTCTAAGATAAATATCAAATGAGGACCATAGGTTTTTGCAGGACGGTTCTCATCATGTACTTCTTCCTCTTCATCATTTCTCAGAGGAACGGAGGCATTATCAACAGTGTTATCAACTTGGTCTGTAACGGCCTCATTCTGTTCTCCCTTTTCTTCATCTGTCTTCTCTTCCGGTTGCTCCCGCATTTTTTCAACATTCTCTATGTTCTTCGAAGAGCTAACAACATTCAGATCTTCTGCACATGTGTTGGAGATTGCACATTTTGTTCAGTTAACACATCCCAATCTGCTCTTGTTGCACCGCCTTCTTCATTCTCCTCAGGATCATCATCATCCTTTTCCCTTTCTTTAGAGTACCTTTCTTCAATTGTACTAGAGGAGCTCCTTAATTACACATGTTGTTTCCTTCACAATGTCCTTTTCCAATCTTTCTATCTCATCTTTATTATTTGATATCAAGGTATTTAACCTTCTTTTTGTCCTGAACTCCTTGGCTAACCTCTGTATAGCCTTATTCTGATCTTGTCCAGAAATTGTAGGACAAACTTTCTGAAGAGCCTTATTCTTCATTTCAGTGTCTCTTTTCATGGCTTCATCTCTCCTCTTGGTTAATACATTAGCAAGGCTATCAGGTAGTTTATCAATTATTTCTATCAAAGCAACATTAAATGCATTCATGTACCTAATGATAGGTGTCTCAATGATTGGTTTATATTCTGATGATCTTTCATCATATAGCTTAGCTACTTCTCTTGGAGTGTCAGACTCTGCTATTGCATTGTGTAGCTTCAAGTTGTAGAGGGGGAAGATTGGATTTTTCTGGCTTCTTTTTTTTGCCCTTTGCCTTATCTGTAGTTTTAGTTTCATTTCTTTTCTTTCTCTTTCCTTTTCCTTTTGAGGATTGGTCTTCTTCATTAGATTTGTCTTCTTTTTTCTATAAAACCTTATTTTTCATTCTCAATATCTTCTTCTTCCTCTGTTACAATGTCAGTTTTTGTTCTTTGACTTGTGACTTCTTCGGAGACAAGAGACTTGCTTTTCTTTTGGATAAGAGATTCACTTTTCAAATCTTTTAAGACTTATTGCGGTACCGGTGGAGTTGAAAAAGATAGCATATTTATTGGCCACAAGAGAATTCCCATGTAATATATCTTCGCTAGAAAAATAAATTCTAATGCAGGAGGCATTCCCATACACACTCATTGAAGGAGAATTGCATATCAGAGGAAGGGATGATATAATAAGGAGCGTTGTATATGAATATGAAAGAAATGACATATTAAAGGAGGCATATGAAGGTGTAGCAGGAGCACACAACTTTGAAGACCTTACTGCATGGAAGATAAAAGTAGCAGGTTTTTGGTGGCCTAAGTTATTTCAAAATGCAAAGAGGTATTTAAAATGTTGTGATATATGTCAATTGGTAGGAAAACCTATCACGAAAGATAAAATGCCACTCATATCGATACTATAACAATGCCCATTCGCAAAATGTGCAATTGATTTTATTGGATCTATTGACTCCTATGCTAAACAATCGAAAGTAAGATATAAATGGAGAGAAAGACAAAAGGGAAAGAAATATTGGATGAAGAATCTATAGGGGCTGTTGCAAATTTGATACAAAGGGATATAAATGACCTTGAACCAATAACAATGCATTTTGACAGGGCTACAGAGATTCTCAAAATTATAGGAGGAAATATTGAGGCATATGACCAGTTAAGAAGCTTGTGGATGGAAGAACATAATCAAATCCTTGCCCTACCACAAATAGGTAAAACACATAAATACCAACATATTTTTTGCAATATTCAAAGTAGGGTTAATAAACAATGGGAAGAGTTATTAAATCATATACGTAACCACCGGCCCTTGAAGTTGGACGCAGATTACCAGGACTATCTGGTAAATAGAAGTGTAATGAAGATTAGAGAAAGAGAAGATTAGTTTTGGAATTATAAGATAATTAAATGAAAAGTCACTTGTAAAAGACATGATGTCATTAACAAATAAAAAAGTATCCCTGAAAACAAAGAGACACTTTGAAGAGACACACGTCCTCGACGAGGAGTCAACTCGAGTGCCTTATAAAGGAAGAAGAATTTCAGTAGCGGATCAAGTTGACAATAAGCAAGACATAGAAGATGAAATTAAGAGAGATTTTGAAGAAATATTGGGAAAGGACTATTCTGAGACCAAGTTACAAAGAGATAAAGGAAGGGAACACAAAATTACAATACAAAGGCGAAAACCTAAGTAAAAAGGTAAGGAAGAAACCTATCGTGAAACATCGGAGATACCGAAAAATAGAGAAAATTACAAATGGATGCCATAATTAAGCTACTAGTGTTTGAAAGGGATACCAATGATGCAGCAGAGCATATCTTTGTTCTAGAATCTATTTGTAATCAAAATCGTATAAGTAGTGCCGAAATCAAAGTGTTCGACTTTATAGGGACATTGAGGAATGACTCTTTGAAATGGTACAGGAAGGCATGCCCTAAACATGATAAAACTTGGGATGAAGTTAAAAAGGGGTTCTTGGAAAACTTTGAAACTCTAAAGATCCCCATAGTAGTAAGGAGGATGAGGGAGTTAATACAAAAATATGGAGAAATTATAAAATAATTTCTTAAAAGATTCAAAGAAACAGTTCGTAAATTAGAAGAAGCATAATTGAAAGACAAAAGATTGAATGGTTCACATCCTGGATAAGCCCACAATTAGATCAATCAAAACTTATGCAGAAGTAGTCACATTGGTATGCCACATAGAATCACAAAGGTCACCCAAGGAGGATATAAAACTAAAGAAAACCCTAGTATTAGAAAGAATGAGAATAGAATTAGAGCTATATTGAAGCTAAAACAAGAAATTTTAGCAAAGCTATATTAAAGTTTGACTTTATAGGAACATTGAGGAATGATGCTTTGATGTAGTACATGAAGGCATGCCCTAAACATGAAAAAGCTTGGGATGAAGTTAAAAAGGAGTTCTTGGAAAACTTTGAAACTCTGTATATCCTTACAAAAGGAGTAAGCAAGATGTGTGAGTTAATACAGAAATATGGAGAAACTATAAAATCACAAACATGGTGCAAGCTAAATAAAATTAAAGAGCATCTAGAATTAGAAAGAATGAGAATAGAATTGGAGCAATTGAAGCTAAAACAAGAAATTTTAGCTAAGCCTGAAAAAAAGAGGCGTAATATATGGTGCCCTATTGCACTAAATAAGGACATTAAAATAATATTAGCTAGTATTAATGGTCATCTTTGTATCATATTAGATGATTCTATTCTATTCATTAGATTAGCTTTAATGTAATATAGAAACATCTATATATTGTATATTTAGAAACCTCTTGTAGTTTCTCTATAAGAGCTCAGCTCTTTTGTTAAGAGATTAGTCAATTATTTACCATTTCATTTTTCGTAATATGGTATCAGAGCAAGCGGGAAACCTATGTATTTTGAAAAAAATGGGCATTCTATATCTCTCCCTACGTCGTAAGGACGATGTCGGTCTGGTTTTGGAATCTTTTTTGAATGTGGTGATTCTGTGTTTTCCCTAATCGCGATTTATTTACTTTACCAATTTTTGAAAGCTTTTGGTTCATGGGCTCCTAGAAGACGTGATTTTGTTTGAAAGGTCATGTTTTTTATGTCCTCTACAAATTGCAATGTCTTTTCTAGAGGTTTGGATCCGTTTTCATGGGCATTGGTTGTTCTTGGGCGTCATTTTTTTCTATCTCATTTTCAGTAATGCTTTGAAGTATTTTGTGGCTTCTCAAGTTCTCCGAATGCAATCTCGTGAAGGGTTTCGTGACATTTTTTGCGCCCTTGGTTTGTGGTGTTCGTGTGGATCAGTGAAGGCTATTCGTGAATTCATTTTTTTTGCGGTTCTGTGCTTTTCTGGGCTTCCATTTTTCTCTACCATGTTTCTGTGTTGTCGTAGGCAGATTCTCTCTTGCCTTTTGGTCATTGCTCCTTGGACTCTGTGTGTTTTAAGTCACAATTTGTACAAAACCTTTGTAATCAGCAGTTGATGATGCTTTTCTGTGATTAAAAATCACAACCTTCACTTTGTTCTGTGTGATGAGTTTGGGCCGGAATTTTTGATTTTTGAAGCTTCGTGAGCACCCAACGCCAGCATCTTTGATGTTGTCTGTAGAAGGGCTTCATCAGCATTTGTTTTTCTCAGTATATCAGTCTTGGTTGGTACAACGGTTTCCCTTGCTGAATTTGAATTTTTTTATTTGGCCACTTTCACAAAGCCTGGTTGCTATTTAAATCTTTGGCTATAGTTGCTAAAATTTTTCTTTGTCAATTTTTTGACCAAGCTCTTAGCTTCTTTTCACTTGTGGTCTTTAAAGGTTGTTCTTTTTATTCTTTGTTGATCTTGTTTCGAGATTCGAGACCAGTCAACCATATTAACTCTGTTTCGGCAACTGGCAGTTTTGTGGAGGTTGTGTATTCCTATCTCGGGATCTGTGCCTCAAAACCTGTGCAAGGGTTGTGTTCTCATCTTTTGCCATCATTTTGCTTCATTTTTCATGCTTCGAAAAGCGTGAAGATGGCATGATTTCTCGAGCACACTCAACAGGAGTCTGTCGTCTACACCTTTATGGCCAAGAGACCTGCAAATCATGTCAAATCTTTTGCCTGGTACATTGACTTAGGTGCCTCCCGACATTTCACACATCGACAAGATTGGTTCATGTAGTACACGCCATTTAGAGATTCTATCATCTTTGGAGGAGGCGAAGAGTATATTGTTGCTGGAAAGATTCAGTCTAGTGGGAGAAATTTAATATTTCTCGATGTATACTTTGTACCTATCATGGAGCTTAACCTTCTCTCAGTTAGTCAGATTATGTGGTGCTCTCCTAATCTGGATATTGTTTTCAACATGAAGACATGCAACAAAGTCTGTCGTTAGACACATACCACCGTTGCCTATGGGCTTGAGGATCATGGTCTGTATAGAGTCGTTGATTTTGGTGATTCCCAAGAGCACGACATGGCAGCGAGGAGTATATCTATCTGTAAACTCTGGCATTAGCATTATGGGCACCTGAACATGCACTATCTCTCTCTCAGTTAGCAAAAACATGTGGGTGTACTTTTTGAAACACAAATCAGATGTGTTTGGTATTTTTCATCAGTTCAAGGCCATAGTTGAAAAAGAGTTACGGTACCCAATAGTCACTTTGTGGTATGATAATGGGTGGGGAGTTTTGTTCTTTTGACTTCTCTTGTTTCTGTGATGCACATGGCATCAAACACCAGGTTACCACACCTCACATCTCTCAAGAGAATGGTGTTGTTGAGCGTCAAAATTGCACCATTACTGAGATGGCATGTTCTATGCTGGAGCATCGAAGCGTTCCTAAGAAGTTCTTAGCTGAAGCTGTCTACACTAATGTTTATTTTCTGAACCGGTATCCTACCTATCCAGTCAAAAAGATTTCTCCTGAAGAAGCCTTGTCTGTATGTAGTGGTTGATGAGACTACTGGGCCCTTTTTTCTTTCTACTCTTTCTGTTATTCCTTAGGATCAGCCTTTGCAGGCTTCATATGTGGGTGTTCGCCTTCCCCTAGGTTGACCTAATGGGGGGATTCCGTAGTTATCCAAGCTACTCAGGCTGTTGTTCTACCACCCGCCCCTCAGGATATTCTGGATCCCCCTGGTCTTGTTCTAGCCATACTAGGTGATGTTGTTGCACCTATTTCAGATGTTGGTACATCTACTCTTTGTCCTAAATGGTGGGCCAAAACCATTGGTGATCTTCATGATAATGAATTGCTCGAAGGTAGATCTACTTAGAAGAAGAGAAAGCAATAGAATACTTTCAATTTTTACCTTATGGGTAACCTTCACAGCATCTCGGAGCCTCAGACATATTTAGAGGCTAAAGGTATACCTCAGTGGGAATAGGCTATGGAATCTGAACATCATAGCCTTCTGAAGAACAACAGGTTGGAAACAAGGTAGATAACTGAGGGGGGGGGTGAATCAGTTATCTTAAATATTTTATCTTTCTGTTCTTCTTTAACTATTAGTGCAATATCAAAACATATGAGCATACATAGCCATGAGAGTAGAAAAAAAATCAACATACATAACACAATGATTTTCATGTGGAAAACCCTGTTAAGGGAAAAACCACTGGGTGACTAACCCAAGATTGTATTCTTTGTCAAAAGAATAACAAGTACAAAATGGCACTTGCCAATTAGGGCTCATTGCCCGAGCACACTGCTCACAAGAGGCACACTATCTACAAGAGACTCACTGTCTACAAGGATATAAAAGGTAACCAGATGTTTGAACTGAAGAGAGGCATCCACATGTGCTGAGGTTCAGTTTCATTTAGGCTCAATATACTGATCTACTGCACTTCATACTTCCTCAGTTTTAGTGCTGCTATTCTGTCACATACCAAACTTGAATTTCTGCTGTTACTCTGCTATCTGCCTTTCCTTGCACACCACTATTCACACACACCCTTTCATACTTAAATCAATCTGGTATATATATCCGCATCAAGGATTTCAACATCTTTCTAGTTGGCAACCCGAATACTCAAGATATTTACTAAACACTGATCTGTCGGCTAGATTCATGCTTAATATGTGATGCGTATCCAATACATAGAGTTAGAAATCATTAATCAAGTCAGCCAACCATGTATGTTCTCTCAATTAGCTTGACCACCATCAATTCTTCATCCGGATTAAACTCTGATGCTCTACCGGTCAGTTCTTCCTCAGTCTGCTCTGCCTGTCACGAACCCAACACTTAGATGCTCATCTCTTTTCACTCTTTCATCACCAGAGGCTTAATCTCTGAAATGTAGTAGTCATGGTACTCCTCTTGACTTCCCCAAGTCCGCACTTTGCTGAGATACATCATCTGAGAGATCTGAACCTGATTGTCAAACCTTGCTGCATGCTCTGTTCTTGTTCACTGGACCAAAACATTCTTCAATCTGACTTCCGGTATAGACATACTATGTGTTGCGGATGTGTGGGATAAACTTTGTTTCCATCAATGACAACAATGATGAATCCACATGGTGTCTTTTGCCAACAATCTCCCCCTTTGGCATTGATGGCAACACTCAGTGAAAATTGACTAAGTGTCGTAACAAACTCTCCCTTCGCTGATGCTCTGTCTTATGTACAATTTTTACAGGAGCTCCCCCTTAGCTGGGTTTCACATTTTTCACTACTCCTCACTCTTCCTTTGACATCAATGGCAAAGGGTAAAATCCACACACCAAAACTTTCAAAAATCAATATATATATTGCCGCATAAGTATATATACATGTTGTACTTACATATACTTCAGTATATCCGCAAAGGTGGTTTTCAACTGGACAAATTGTGTTGCCCTACTCTGCTTCATCCTGTCCAAAATTGAGATGTGACCACTTAACAAAAATGCAAAAGCTTCTGCACTCTTTAAGTCTGCCGGATCACTGGTTCGGGCTGTGGTCTGAGCATCAGTTAGGGCCTCATGCATGGCTTCTAACTTAGGGATAGTTATCCCTCTAAGTTCACTCATTCTGCTTATTCTATTTTTTTTTCCTTCTCAAGCCTCTTTATCTCATTTATAGTGACAATAGTCTGGCACTCTTGATTCATTATGGATGAGGTTAGAGGATCAAAATTTTGAAATAAACTTGACAGTTTACCCTCTTGTTCTTCCACCTTCTTTGCAATGTCTGCTGTCACTGTGGACCAAGATAAACAAAATTTGTATAGTTCTCCGCCATCTTTAAGAGCATTTTCTAAGCTCTTTATCCCAATATCCGGATTTATCCTTTCATTTGTTATGAGTCCCTTTACTTCAGAGAATCTCTTACCCAAAAACTCTTTCCAGACTTTCTCTTCTACTGATTTTTCCAAAGAATCAAAATGTGTGCTAACAGAATTAACAAGAGATTTAAGATTACCGGATGAGGAGGCCAAAAGATCCTTTTGGAATGATGGCATGATTTTCTCTAGCACACCGGATGCAATCTCTATTAGCTCACAGTCTTGCATGTGAGACTTCAGAAGCTTTTCTTTTGCTTTAGCTTGAGCAAAAGATGCTACCTTCATTGTTTGGACCGGGGAGAGGGAGTCAAAATTGAGTGGTACTTGGAATAGTTCTGGTTCATCTATCTCCATCAATTCCTTCATCAAGAAATCTTTCACTGCTTCTGCAGTGTCTCTTGCCGAAGACTTCTTTCCTTTTGCAGCCTCAGAGCTGTCATCAGAGATCTTCTTCGTTTGTTCTTTTTCTATTCCCTTTTTCTCCTCTTCTTTACTTGCTTTCTCCTCTTTTCTTGCTTCTCCTTCAGTTTCGGAGTCTGCAGGGGGATCCAAAAGAGAGATATTTTCTTCTTCATGGACTTCCTCTTACGGAATAGAGGAATCCAAGTTCTTCGTCCTCTCCTCACCTATCTATTTTGACTCTTCTGCAATTTTCTCAGTAGAATCTTCCTTTGATGTACTTGATCCTTCGACATCCATGGCAGAAGGTTCATGACTTATGTCCTCTATAACAGGAAGATTGAATCTTTTAAATGCATTTCAGAGGATGTCTTTAGTCTCTTTTGCCACCTGATCAGTCTCTCCGAGCATAAGTTTGTTCATTCTTGCTTTGCTTCGGAACTCATCCTTGTAGTCCTTGAAGATCATGTTCATTAGTTTTGGAGTAATGGAAGGATAGAGCTGAATAGCTATCTGATCCCGGATCTCCAAATCCTTTGCCTTGGCATTGTCTTCTCTGAGTTCAAGTACCTTCTCTAAACTCTTGGGAATTAGAGAAATGATTTCAATGAATGCTTTATTATATATGTTTAAGTACTTAACTGTAGCTTCTTCCAAGATCCTTTTGTCTGAGTCACCATACTTATCATAGAATTTTGTCATTGGTTTCAGATTCGCATCCATAGTGACTGCCTTGATGACATCATCAATGGAGAGAGTAGGCCTTTCAACAAATTCTTCTGCTTCTTTGTTTGCACCGACAAAGGATTCACCTGATGATTTCTTCTTCTTCCTCATTTTCTTAATTTTCTCATCGGTCTCTATTTCATCATCATCCTTCAGGTTTGGAGGATCTTGAGCTCTTAGAAGTGGCAGGTGCAGAGCTCTTGGAGGATCTAGTTCGGGAGGGGGCTTACACCGAAACACTTTCTTTTTCTACTTCTTGTCTCTCCTCTTCTCTTTCTACTTTCTCTCTATTTGCATCAACTGCCTTTGTTGAAATGCCATATCTTTTGGCAACTTCCTCTACTTACCTTCTCACTTTTCTTTTCATCTCTGGTTGTCTTAGCTCAACATGAATTTTGACGCTCAATTCTTGAAAGGTTCCAAACGTTTCTGCCTCAGGGTCCTTAGGCTGACTTAGCAAGTGTTGAATATGCAACTCTAAGATTTTCTCATCTACCTCATAGCCCATTGGCATAATCCAGACTGTCCTGGGCTCTACTGCCTCTATTAGGCACTGATCAGTGTCTACCATAAAACACACTGTATCCTTATATTTTTCAACCATTGTCTGAGGGATTCTTTCTCTGGCCTGCATCATGCCTTGGAAGTTCTTAAAATATGCCCAAAGTGCTGTGCTTTGAGCCTTGGCATCACCAAGCCCATACATATAATCTCTGATTTGTATGGCAACTCATCTGTCATTTTGCCATACCCAGCCACTTGATCCAGGTAGCTCATTCATTAAGTAAAGGAATAAACAGAGTATTAGCCCACCATACTTGAGTGAGTTCTTGTCCTTCTTGATCTTTTGTAGGTTTTCTAGTAGTTGGCTCAAGAGAATCTCGCATAGATCATAGTCTGCATTTTCCCCTAGCATCTGATATGCAGTATATATAGCAGTTCCGGACACTGAATTCTCCCTGCTGGAGTGATATATTTTGTAGCCAATGATCATAGAGGCAAATTTGATATCCAGATCTGTGATATCTTCTAGTGTCATTGCTCTCTTGTCAAACTTTGATTTGGTAGCCTTACTGTCTGATTCTTGACAGATTTGAGAGCAGGTAACCCACCGGATGAGTGCAATCCGGTTACCGCCCTAATGGCATCTTTTGTGATCTTGAAAGGCCTCATGAACCACAAATTTGTCATGCATTCTACTCAGAACATACCGGACCCATTCATCCTCTGCAAAACAGGGAAAGTGGATGCAATGTCCAAAATGCTTATCCCACATGGCCTTGTATTGAGGTTTAAGTTCAAATGTTTCATCTACTAATTGCTTGTGATAGATATCCATCAGTTTGGATTCCCCAAATTCCTTAATATTGGCGTGAATGTATACCCTAATATCTTCTACCTGCAGAACCCCACACGGAATGCTAGAGAAGGCGCCTAAGGGATCAACTTCTAGGGATTTGTAAGGATGTTTCTTGAACTTAGGGCATGGCCTATCGGTGATCTTAACATTTGGAGTAGCAATCTTGCAAAAGATTCAGAGAGATATTCAAGAACAGAAATACCTTTTTACGCTTCTAGGGTTCGCGAAATGAGCCAAAAAAGATCGTCGGTTGAAATTGATTCTGTGGTTGATCTTCGAGAGGGTTGAAGCAATATTGTTGTCAGAGCTCTTTCTTCTTCTCAAGTGCAAGTGTGCAAATGATGAATAAAAGAACCCTTATATTTCTGCGCAAACCCTAATTTCATATTGCAATAAATGCACACCTTAAGTCATTCCGGTTCCCTTGTTCTAAGAGAGATCCTTCCGAATCACTGAGATGCACTTAGAATTATTCTTGGTGATAATTGACAACGTATCTCCCTTTCTCCAATCATTCCACTTATCCACAGATCAAGATATTTCAATTTTGAATCATACCAGATCTAACTGTGAGAATCCTGCTTTTACCGGATGACTATCAAACTGAATCAATCTTGGATGATTAACCTTTTCAAATCCCTTGTGGATCTTTCATATTTTTATGGAGGGTTATTTAGATATTTCTTTGAGAACCCTTTAAACCGTAACTTTCCATGTGCCAATTTCAGGCACCGATTGACTGGCTGGGGGAATTTATTTTCCTTTGTGACTCCCACCTAAGCGAGAGCTCATCTATTTAGTTTCCGGATATCTATTTAGTTTCCAGAAGGAATATCCGCACCAGATTTTGGTGTAGATCCATCCCCAACATTTTCTGTACTTCTATTCACCCAAATCTTGTTCATCACCCTTTGAATTTCATCCGCATTCACTTTTCCTTTTCCTTTGTCTTGATTTTGATTATGATGCACTGGACCTTTCTTATCCTGATTCTTACTTCTGCAGAATTTGGCAATATGGCCGGATCTATTGCAGTTGTAGCAGATAACATTTCCTTGCAAGTTTGACTGATATCCTCTTCATCTGCATTGATTTGCCATATGTCCCATTCTATTGCATGTAAAGCATCTACCATTGAATGAATTGTTTATTTGCATATTTCTACATTTATGAGATTTGTGACCATACCTTTTGTAGTTAAAACACTATCCGAAGAAGGATGAATTAGTTTGATTCATTCTTCTTTTGCACTGGTTTGCTTTATGACCGAAGTTATTGCAATTGTAGCATTATCCATTGAAGGATGGATGTTTTTGAGTATTTGGTTGTCTTATTGGAGCTCTTCTAGGCCTCTTCATAGGATTTCCTGATCCAGAGTTCTTCTGACCGGATCCGGAGCTTTCACCTTTCTCATACCCCAAGCCTTGCTTGTCATCTATACCCTGTTTTGGCTTTCAAGAAGAACTTCAAGTTGAGCAAAGCTTATTTTGAATTTCTCTTTGTATTCATTTGTTGTTTGAAGATCCCTTTTAAGAGTGTCTATCTAATTCTCAATTTGTTCTTCATTATCTCTAGCTTCTTCAAGATCAGATTCCAGATGCCTGATTATTCTATCCATTTTGTGGTTGGGTGAATTTCATAACCCCTGATTCCATTTCATGTCTTATCATAATGACCTCTTTTGATAGCTTCTCACATAACTTGTTCTTCTCATTCAGACTTTCATCAGTATCATTGGCTTCACTTTCACTTGCTAATTGTTGAAGTAGTTCCTTTCTCTTTTTCATAGAGATACTTAGTTTCTCTTTTTCATAGAGATACTTAGTTTCTCTTTTAGTTCATTTATGAAATCATCAGCTTGTTTGAGTGTTTCCCTTAAGTTATTGACTTCAGAGTGAGATTGCTCAAGATCATCTAGGGAAGATTGAAGTTGTCCCCTCATACTATACATATCCATTGAGATTTCCAGATCTTCCTCAAGCTGTTAGGCTCTATTTAGAGGAACTTGGCTCTGATACCAATTGTTGGAAACAAGGTAGATAACTGAGAGGGGGGGGTGAATCAATTATCTTAAATATTTCATCTTTCTGTTCTTCTTTAACTATTAGTGCAACATCAAAACATATAAGTATACATAACCATGAGAGTAGAAAAAAAATCAACATACATAACACAATGATTTTGACGTGGAAAACCCTGTTAAGGGAAAAACCACGGGGTGACTAACCCAAGATCGTATTCTCTGTCAAAAGAATAACAAGTACAAAATGACACTTGCCAATTAGTGCTCATTGCCCAAGCACACTGCTCACAAGAGGCACACTGCCTACAATAGACTCACTGTCTACAAGGATATAGAAGGTAACCAGATGTTTGAACTGAAGAGAGGCATCCACATGTGCTGAGGTTCAGTTTCGGTTAGGCTTAATATACTGATCTACTGCACTTCATACTTCCTCTGTTTTAGTGCTGCTATTCTGTCACATACTGGACTTGAATTCTTGCTTTTACATTTCTATCTATCTTTCCTTGCACACCACTATTCACACACCCCCTTCATACCGAAATCAATCTAGTATATATATATCCGCATCAAGGATTTTAACATCTTTCTGGTTGGCAACCCGAATACTCAAGATATTTACTAAACACTGATCTATCGGCTGGATTCATGCTCAATATGTGATGCGTATTCAAGAGATAGAGTTAGAAATCATTAATAAAGTCAGCCAACCATGTATGATCTCTCAATTAGCTTGACCACCATCAATTCTTCATCCAGATTAAACTCTGATGCTTTCTGGGTCAATTCTTCCTCAGTCTACTCTGCCTGTCAGGAACCCAACACTTAGATGCTCATCTCTTTTCACTCTTTCATCACCGGAGGCTCAATCTCTGAAATGTAGTAGTCATGGTACTCCTCTTGACTTCCCCAAGTTTGCACTTTGCTGAGATACATCCTCTAAGAGATCCGGGCCTGATTGTCAGACCTTGCTGCATGCTCTGTTCTTGTTCATCAGACCAAAACACTCCTCAATCTGACTTCCGTTATAGATATACTATGTGCTACGAATGTGTGGGATAAACTTTGTTGCCATCAATGACAACAATGATGAAGCCACATGGTGTCTTTTGCCAACACAACACTTGGGTCCTCTCTGATCTTCCACCTGGGAAGAAGCCCATTGGCTCCAAGTGGGTGTACAAAGTTAAGTACAAGGATGACGAAACCCTCGATAAGTATGAGGCACGGTTGGTAGTCAAAGGGTTGTCACATAAAGAGGGCATTGACTATGAGGAGACTTTTGCTCCCATAGCCAAAATGAGTACAATTCGGCTTGTCCTCGCTATGGCAACCCAATTTGGATGGAAAGTCCATCAAATGGATGGCAAGAGTGCCTTCCTCAATGGAGATTTGCAGGGAGAAGTCTACATGATGCAACCTCCTAGGTCCAAGGTTGCTTTTAAAGAACACCAGGTGTGCAAAGTGGTGAAAGCTCTCTATTGCGTAAATCAGGGTCCATGGGTATGGTACATAAAGATTGATAAGTACATCGTGGATCATGGTTTTCAATTGAGTCCTCATTCCAATTTGTATGTAAAACAATATGTGGATGATAGTCTTTACATCATTGTCTATGTTGATGATCTGATCATTACTCGAAGCTCGAAGCAGGTGTTTGAGGACATCAAACATGATCTCAGTGAAACATTTGACATGAAAGGTTTCAGACTTTTGCATTACTGCCTAGGCGTTCAAGTATGCTAGGAGTCTGCTAGATAAGTTTGTGATGATAGATTGTAAACCTGCATCCACACCTATGGAGAAAGGGCTAAAGCTATCAACCAATTTAGACTCCCCTATGGAGAATGAATCCACATTTAGGTAACTAGTGGGTAGCCTTATCTATCTCACTGCCACTAGTCCTGATCTTAGTTTTGCAGTGAGCTACATCTCTCATTTCATGACAACCCCTAAATTTGAACATTGGGTTGCAGCAAAGCATGTCTTGCAATATGTGAAAGGTACTTCCGACTTTGGCATTCTATATGGAAGATGCAAAGAACCTCAGCTAATAAGTTTTACAAACTGAAATTGGGCAGGCTATTTAGATGATAGGAAGTCTACTTCTGGGTATGTTTTTAGTTTGGGCACAGGTGCAGTCACATGGACCAGCAAGAAGCAGCAGACAGTCTCTCTCTCCTTGACAAAAGTTGAATATTGGGGTGCTGTTAAAGCAACGTGTGAGGCAGTTTGGCTTCGAGGGATGCTTTCAGACATGCAAATGTCTACAGCAGGGCCTTCAACCTTGTATTGTGATAGTCAAGGGGTGCTGAAACTTGCCAAAAATCTAGTTTTCTATGAAAGGACAAAGCATGTTGACCTTCACTATCATTTCATCTGCGAGCTTGTCGAAGACAAATCTTTGGTGTTGCAGTATGTCCCAACTGAGGACCAGACTGCAGATATTTTGACCAACTCTCTGAGTGCGAGTAAGTTTGTCAAATATAGGGAGCAACTTGGTGTAGTCGATAGATTGACCATTAAGGGAGGGTATTAAAATAATATTAGCTAGTATTATTAGTCAAGAGAGAAAATTATGTGGAGACCATAGAGAATTGAACAAAACTTGTATTAATGACTCGTTCCCAACACCATTCACAGAAGAGATACTAGGATCAACCACAAACAACATTTGCGTCTAAAATTAGATCTTCAATGTATAGAGTAATGCCCTTTAGACTAAAGAATGCACCAGAAGTATTTAGTAGAATCATGGTAAATGCATTCAAGGAATTCATGCATGATTTCTTAGAAGTTTACTTAGATGATTGGATTGTCTATAGATTGGTAAAAGATCACACCCAGACCCAAAGGATGATGTTGAACACATGCAGAAGCTTGGAAATATCATTGAATCTAAAGAAATGCATATTTGTGGTACCATTTGGGACTTTTTAGGTGACATTAATTCTAAAGAAGGATTAATCGTATATTGTTTGAAGGTAACTCTAAATCCTCACACTACTAACACAAAAAAACAACAAAAGCTGTGAAAACCTTCTTGGTATATACTGGATACCACTACAAATTCATTAGAGGATATGCACCAATAGCAACACGTCTGGAAGAACTAAAAAATATTGAGAGGAATAATTAATGTGAAACCTATTTTGAAATATTAAAATAGAAATTAGGCTCTTATTATGATATTTCCAGAGTGGAACATTCTATTTCATGTCCATGTGCATGCCTTAGGAATAACAGTAGGTGTTGTAGTAGCCCAACCCAAGGGGACAAAAGACCATGCTATAGCATTTTGTAGTAGGAAATTAACTAAGGCTGACAGACACTATAGCACAATAGAGAGGGAAGCCCTAGCAATGGTGTATGCATTAAAGAAGTCTAGACATTAGATCATTTATCCATAACTTCAATTTTCTATACTGATTTTGAATCATTCAAATACTTATTAAACAAATTGGTCATCCAAGGGACAATTTGTCGATTGTAATTATTATTTCAAGAATTTGTTTTCACTATAAAAGTAAAACCGGGGAAGCATAATCAAGGTCCTGACTACTTATCCAAAATTGAAACAGCAGATGAACCAAAGAGTCAAGAACTTCTTCTTGGCGGAAATCTTTTAAGGGTTAATCCGGTATCATATGAGTTTAAAGAGATAGCATGTTTACTACCACATAAGAGATCCCATCTGATACATCTCTGCAATAAAAATAAATTCTAATGCGGAAGGCTTTCCCATACACATTTATTGAAGGAGAATTGTATATCGAAGGATGGGATGATATAATAAGGAGAATTGTATATGAACATGAAAGAGATGACATATTAAAGGAGGTATATGACGGTGTAGAGGGCAGATACAACTCGGAAGACCTTATTGCAGGGAAGGAAAATCTAGTAGGTTTATGGTGGCCTAACTTATTTCAAGATGCAAAGAAGTATTTAAAACATTGTGATATATGTCAATCGGTAGGAAAACCTATCACAAAAGATAAAATGCCACTCATATAGGTACTAGCACAACTCCCATTCGCAAAATGGGCGATTGAATTAATTAGATCTATAGATTCCCTTGCTAAATAGTTGAAAGCATGATATAAATGGAGAGAAAGACAAAAGGAAAGGAAAGAGTGGATGAAGAAGTCATACCTGTAGTCGCAAATTTGATACAAAGGAATGTAAGTGATCTTGAACCAATAGCAATGCATTTTGATAGGGCTACAGAGTTTCTCAAAAGTATAGGAGGAAGTATTGAGGCATATGATTAGTTAAGAAGCTTGTGGAGGGAAGAACATAATCAAACCCTAGCCCTACCGCAAATAAGTCAAATGCATAAGTTTTAACCTAATTTTGGTAAAGGACATAGAAGAGAAAATTTAGAGAGATTTTGAAGAAATATTAGGCAAGGACTATTTTGAGATGAAGTTACAAAGAGATAAGGTAAGGGAATAGAACACCCTAATACAAAGGCAAAAAGCTAATGAGAAAGGAAAGGAAGAAACCTATCAGAAAACACCAGAGATATCAGAAAATTGGAAAAAACTACAAATGGATGCCATAATTCAGCTACCAGTGTTCGAATAGGATACCAATGAAGCAGTAGAGCATATCTTTTTTCTAACATCTATTTGGAATCAAAATGGTATAACCAGGGATGAAATCAAAGTGTTTGACTTTATAGGGACATTGATATATCTGTGTTCGTCTAGGGCCAAAAATATTTTTCATTTCTCAACTTCAAATAACTTATTGTAGACACCTACCTAAAAATCACCTTGCCCTAATTTGCTCAATCACCTTAAAAACCATGTCATGATTTCTTAATCATCCAAACTTATGTCTAGACCATCCTAATTATCCATAATTGTAACACCCTTTCTAATTTAATAGAAAAGAAATTTATCCAATAACAGAATTTCAGCAAAAAGATTAACTAACTATTTATGAAAGTAGTATCGAATGCAATAAAATTCAAGTTTACAACTAACTTTCATTTTCAGCTGAAATAATCTTTTCTAACAAAATACATGTAACCAATAATAAATTAACTAACTTTTTTCAATGAAATTCAACTATTAAGAGAGATTAAGAGAAGTACAACTTGAATAGCTTCCTGCTGATTTGATCGTAGATCGTCCTCTAGATTTTGGAAAAAGAAAAATATCAACAAGGGCTTTAACCACCCAACCAAGACCAATTGGTCTCCCGTGCTTCTTCAATTGAAGAAACCTGACCCTTCGTGATGGTGATTAAAAAGGAATCAATTAACAACAATATGACTCTGAGCCTGGTGTCGAGACCTTTACCTCCAGATCAATTTTTTCCTTATAGGTACCTCCTAACTGGAAAGATCACCTTGACCAGTGGTATACTCGGTACTTGATAGTTGACAGATGCCTATTCTACATTGTAACCTTGGCCAAAGATTTTTACTAGTTATCTGACACTACTATGTCGTCAGTACTCACCCTCACTCGGGATCGTTATTAATTCAAAAGTTTTCTTTTTCTATGATTGAAGGTTTTTGAAAGAATATCATGCATGACTCACTGGACATTTATAGCATCGTGATAATTACAGAACATAAGTATAAAGACAGAAAATACCCTTTCATCTAGTGACCGCAGCCTAAATCTCAGTGCAACTATAACATAAGAGCAGATGTAATAGCTTTGTATATATATATAAGATATATTTATATATGTATTTGTTTATATATATATATATATATATATATATATATTAAGTATCAAGAGAAATGAAAGCTTCAGCATATTCGAAAACTTGTTGAAAGAAATACATATACATATTTTCGAAAACTAATCGAGAAATACAGAACTACGATCAAAGGAAGATAATATGATTCGATATCTTAGAGCATCAAATATTGTCTTTCCCTTTTTGCATGATAAATCAGACTATGAAAAGGGACTATGACCTTGCCTGAACAAATCTTCCTGTGATCCAGGCTGAGGTAGATGCAATTACACAATCAACTTAAATATGCGACTGGTTCCTACGGCCACTTGATAGAGTAAACAAAATGTAGAGTCGAGGAATATTTCAGAAGAATGCAAAACAATGATCAAGACTTGTGTGGTTCAAGTTACGGTATTGCAGAGACAAAAATACTTCAGTTGAATGCCACTATCAACAATGCCTTCCTAATGCTTCCTACGAAATGCTTAGTGGAAATTATGCGAATGCTTCTTTCTATCAGAGATAATGTAGCACATGCATGCTAAGGAAGAATGAACGCCAATAAGTATATCCACTCCTCTACTACGACCGCGTGCAAGAAGGAGCATTCCTTCTTACATTCGGGCGGAGTGGGGGAGTTACTATCAAGACTCCAACTCACAGACTCCAAGCGCTCCACTAAAGGTAAAATACAACTTAATAATTATTTAATAAACATAAGAGATGAATAATTTTCACCAACTAGAATTATATTTATAGTTATATACATGTGTCTTGGCCAAGGCTACGGTGACCTAGGTTTAGACATAATTATTGTTTTTCGATTCCTATAATCACCCTCTCCCTATTGATATCCCTTTTTGCTTGTCACCTGATTTGTCCTGCAACCACTTCGACAAATAATAAAGCTTAAATCATATCCATAATACGAACAATAATTTATATTATTTCCATAAATCCATTTTCACATATAATTAAGAAAATATTCGCATATAAAAGAAAACCACTACACCCATTTTCCAATGAATAATTCTCACATTCACAAGAAAGCAGTTGTACTCAACTAACAACGTAATTAACATGTCATTGTTCAAAAAGAAGGGGATGTGACACTAATCATGATCAATTATCTAATCTTGATCGACTATACCCTAATCATCCTGATTTATTGCATTATCTTAAGATGTAAATGATTTTTTTAAGACTTCGTCCCTTTTTCGGCACATGATTTAATGAAATTATTATTTAAATATCCCTTTTTTATAGTTTGTTGATATTATTTGCAAACTCCTATTGCCTTTTCAAACAGGCCTTGAATTGTTCACACAATAGATCCATTGCCCTTAGCTGTGCGTATGCGGTCACTGTTAGGAGGGGGGTCGGCCATACTTACTCGAAGAAAGTGATTTATTGAAACACTAGGAGGATTGGAGGTATTGGTCAGTGCAAAAGATTTCGACAGTGCGGGATTTTTCAACATTACTTATAAAACTAAATATATGTTATTGTATATAATTTCCAGTGCATTGATTATTGAATAGTTAATATTGACTTTAATTTTATACAATGTAAATAAACAATTAAATTTGAACGCAACAATATTTACTTAGTATAGGTGACAAAATCTCAGTGTGAATTTGAAGTTGAAATTTGGACATTGAATGTGAATGACAGATACTATTATCTGAACTTTAAACGGTCAACCTTGAATGTTGAACTTTATAAGCCTAGCTCTTGTATATTTACGCCCAACTCTTTTGTAATTATCAGATCTATTATGATGATAACTTTCTGTACTATATTTTGTTTTTTCTTCATGATTGCTATTTCTCTTTATGCCTCCTTAGTTTTGAATTCTAGAACATTTGTTGCTTATTCCTCTCTTAGTATCTTTGTTTTAAAATCTACGTGTTAACATTTTGTTAGCAGGTAGGGAAAACAAATATGCTTGATCAACATATTGGATAGTTAAGGTTAATAATTCTTCTTTGATGGTCACCTGAAAGCTGTGATATATCTGAATGACTTGTCTTTTGTTATTTACATGATGACTTACGGTACTCAAGACAGATGATTAAATCTTAATGCTATCTTGATTTCTTGTTTTGTCACTCGATAGGTTCATATAGATAAATTTCCTTAACTTTTTTTATGATCTCTATTTTGTCCATATATGTGTTTGTGGTGTCGTCAACTAAACATTAGGTTTGTATTTATCTTTTTGGGTAAGGTTAATCAAAAACATCCAACAAATGTTACATGGACGTAACTGGTACATGGATTTTAGGCAACACATAATCGAAGAATCTGCTAAAAAATAAGTTAGTTATTTGTATCACATTGTTAGTTTTCTTACATGTTATGAAATGAACCTTATTAGAAAATCGATGAACAACTTGAAAATATAAATCATGTCATCTTTGTGTTCTTGGAAGCCCTTAAACACTATGTATGCAAATATGCCCCAATGGTCTTCATAGAATCGGTAATTATTTGTATAAGTCAATACTTTGACTTGTTGCTTTAGCTACTTGACAAGTTTTAAAATTCATTATATACTTCTGATATCCGTGTTCGTCTGGGGCCAAAATTATTTTTCATATACCAACTAGGGTCTTTTGAATACCAAAATACCCTATCAATCAACAATAATTTTCATTTCTCAACTTCGAATAACTTATTTTAGACACCTACCTGAAAATCACCTTGCCCTAATTTGCTCAATCACCTTAAAAACCAGGTCATGATTTCTTAATCATCCAAATTTATTTCTAGACCATCCTAATTATCCATAATTGTAACACCCTTTCTAATTGAACAGAAAAGAAATTTATCCAATAACAGAATTTCAGCAAAAAGATTAACTAACTATTTATGAAAGTAGTATCAAATGCAATAAAATTCAAGTTTACAACTAACTTTCATTTTCAGCTGAAATAATCTTTTCTAACAGAATAAATGTAACCAATAATAAATTAACTTTTTTCAATGAAATTCAACTATTAAGAGAGATTAAGAGAAGTACAACTTGAATAGCTTCCTGCTGATTTGATCATAGATCCTCCTCTGGATTCTGGAAAAAGAAAAATATCAACAAGGGCTTTAACCACCCAACCAAGACCAATTGGTCTCCCGTGCTTCTTCAACTGAAGAAACCCAACCCTTCATGATGGTGATTAAAAAGGAATCAATTAACAATAATGTGACTCTGAGCCTGGTGTCGAGACTTTTACCTCTAGATCAATTTTTTCCTTATAGGTACCTCCTAACTGGAAAGATCACCTTGACCAGTGGTATACTCGGTACTTGATCACTGACAGATGCCTATTCTACATCATAACCTTGGCCAAAGATTTTTACTAGTTATCTGACACTATTGTGTCGTCGGCACTCACCCTCGCTCGAGATAGTTATTAATTCAAAAGTTTTCTTTTTCTATGATTGAAGGTTTTTTAAAGAATGTCATGCATGACTCACTGGACATTTATAGCATCATGATAATTACAGAACATAAGTATAAAGACAGAAAATGCCCTTTCATCTAGTGACCGCAGCCTAAATCTCAGTGCAACTATAACATAAGAGCAGATGTAATAGCTTTGTATATATATATAAGATATATTTATATATTTATATATATAAGATATATTTATATATATATATATGCTCATTAAGTATCAAGAGAAATCAAAGCTTCAGCATATTCGAAAACTTGTTGAAAGAAATACATATACATATTTCTGAATACTAATCAAGAAATACAGAACTACGATCAAAGGGAGATAATATGATTCGATATCTTAGAGCATCAAATATTGTCTTTCCCTTTTTGCATGATAAATCAGACTATGAAAAGGGACTATGACCTTGCCTGAACAAATCTTCCTATGATCCAGGCTGAGGTAGATGCAGTTACACAATCAACTTAAATATGCGACTGGTTCCTACGGCCACTTGACAAAGTAAACAAAATGCAGAGTTGAGGAATATTTCAGAAGAATGCAAAACAATGATCAAGACTTGTGCGGTTCAAGTTACGATATTGCAAAGACAAAAATACTTCAGTTGAATGCCACTATCAACAATGCCTTCCTAATGCTTCCTACGAAATGCTTAGTGGAAATTATGCGAATGCTTCTTTCTATCAGAGATAATGTAGCACATGCATGCTAAGGAAGAATGAACGCCAATATGTATATCCACTCCTCTACTACGACCGCGTGCAAGAAGGAGTATTCCTTCTTGCATTCAGGCGGAGTGGGGGAGTTACTATCAAGACTCCAACTCACAGACTCCAAGCGCTCCACTAAAGGTAAAATACAACTTAATAATTATTTAATAAACATAAGAGATGAATAATTTTCACCAACTAGAATTATATTTATAGTTATATACATGTGTCTTGGCCAAGGCTACGGTGACCTAGGTTTAGATATAATTATTGTTTTTCGATTCCTATAATCACCCTCTCCCTATTGATATCCCTTTTTGCTTGTCACCTGATTTGTCCTGCAACCACTTCGACAAATAATAAAGCTTAAATCGTATCCATAATACGAACAATAATTTATATTATTTCCGTAAATCCATTTTCACATATAATTAAGAAAATATTCACATATAAAAGAAAACCACTACACACATTTTCCGACGAATAATTCTCACATTCACAAGAAAGCAGTTGTACTCAACTAACAACGTAATTCATTATATACTTCTAATATCCGTGTTCGTCTGGGGCCAAAAATATTTTTGATATACCAACTGGGGTCTTTTGAATACCAAAATGCCCTATCAATCAACAATAATTTTCATTTCTCAACTTCGAATAACTTATTTTAGACACCTACCTAAAAATCACCTTGCCCTAATCTGCTCAATCACCTTAAAAACCAGGTCATGATTTCTTAATCATCCAAATTTATTTCTAAACCATCCTAATTATCCATAATTGTAACACCCTTTCTAATTGAACAGAAAAGAAATTTATCTAATAACAAAATTTCAGCAAAAAGATTAACTAACTATTTATGAAAGTAGTATCGAATGCAATAAAATTCAAGTTTACAACTAACTTTCATTTTCAGCTAAAATAATCTTTTCTAACAGAATACATGTAACCAATAATAAATTAACTAACTTTTTTCAATGAAATTCAACTATTAAGAGAGATTAAGAGAAGTACAACTTGAATAGCTTCCTGGTGATTTGATTGTAGATCCTCCTCTAGATTTTGGAAAAAGAAAAATATCAACAAGGGCTTTAACCACCCAACCAAGACTAATTGGTCTCCCGTGCTTCTTCAACTGAAGAAACCTGACCCTTCACGATGGTGATTAACAAGGAATCAATTAACAACAATATGACTCTAAGCCTGGTGTCAAGATCTTTTCCCTATAGGTACCTCCTGATCGATGTTTTCCCTATAGGTACCTCCTAACTGGAAAGATCACTCTGACCAGTAGTATACCCGGTACTTGATAGCTGACAGATGCCTATTCTATATCGTAACCTTGGCCAAAGATTTTTAGTAATTATCTGACACTACTGTGTCGTTAGCACTCACCCTTGCTCGGCATCGTTATTAATTCAAAAGTTTTCTTTTTCTATGATTGAAGGTTTTTGAAAGAATATCATGCATGACTCACTTGACATTTACAGCTTCATGATAATTATAGAACAGAAGTATAAAGACAGAAAATACCCTTTCATCTAGTGACTGCAACCTATATCTCAGTGCACCTCTAACATAAGAGCAGATGTAATAGCTTTGTATATATTTATATATGTATATATAAGATATATTTATATATGTATATGTTTATATATATATATATGCTCATTAAGTATCAAGAGAAATGAAAGCTTCAGCATATTCAAAAACTTGTTGAAAGAAATACATATACAGATTTCTGAAAACTAATCGAGAAATACAAAACTATGATCAAGGGAAGATAATATGAATCGATATCTGAGAGCATCAAATACTGTTTTTCCCTTTTTGCATGATAAATCGGACTATGAAAAGGGACTATGATCTTGCTTGAACAAATCTTCTTGTGATCGAGGCTGAGGTAGATGCAGTTAGACAATCAACTGAAATATACGACTGGTTCCTACGGCCGCTTGACAAAGTAAACAAAATGCAGTGTCAAGGAATATTTCAGAAGAATGCAAAACAATGATCAAGACTTGTACGGTTCAAGTTACGATATTGCAGAGACAAAAATACTTTAGTTGAATGCCACTATCAACAACGCCTTTCTAATGCTTCCTACGAAATTCTTAATGGAAATTATGCGAATGCTTCTTTCTATTAGAGATAATGTAGCGTATGCATGCCAAGGAAGAATGAACGCCAATATGTATATCCACTGCAATATGTAGGTGTACGGCCAGCCAAGGAAGAATACAACACATAATAACAGCTCCAAACCCCAAATAAATATGCCCTCAATCAGCCATTAAACCATCTTTCCAACCTGCATATACAAACTCTCAAAAAACTATGTAGATATATCAAGAAATGCATCAACTCTTCAATCCGTCAACTCCATTTATACACATGCGAATACTGTATGCATCCGCCTTCGAAGCACTTTTTGGTGGTATTGCCCACCTATAGGATGCTGCTACTCAGGGAGGTTTTTGTCTCCAAGAGCCTGTGGTTAGAATCCTCAAACCCTAGAGCCAAGCTCCAAACCCTCGCAGGGAAATATCAAAGAGAGAAGAAAATAATAAACCAAACATATCTTAGATGAGGCACTTTATAACTCTCCAAGAGGGATGTTTTACTTTGGAGGGAAATATTTATTTTAATTTCACTTTTTAATATTTCCCAATGTGAGCGCTCCATAAAATGACTTAAGTGACTTTTAAATATTTTATTTTTCATCACTTAACCAATAAAACCCAAAGTCCAATATTAAATAATAATATTAATTTACGAACTTTAAAACGGAGGCCCAAATGAACTCGTAATTCAGTGATCTATAGCTCGCTGGAAAGGTCTCGACGAGACGCATCCAACCCCACTCTGAAAATCCCGATCCAACACCGAACCCAAACTTACTAAAAATAGTAACATCCATAAGCAAACCGAGCCAACACAGAGGTGCCAACTAGATCCACAAACCATCTGATAACTCTAAACTCAATGCAAAGTCTGGGAGAGCCTTGACAACTGACTACCAAGTCACCAAAATAGTGGCAAAATAACACTTACTAAAAATAATTGTGTTAGCTAAGGACCAAAGAGAACAAACCCAAAAAAACCAAGAAAGATTGTCGACATGCAAGCACTTACTATAAATAGTAACTACTGACAAGTTTTCCAAAATCTCTCTGGAAAGTGCCAACCAGCTCCACTGGATCACCAATCCAGAAAGTCAGCTCCAACTGTGCTGCAATAGGACTCGAAAATGGGGACATTTTCCCCTTCCTAAGCAGCTCAGTTCATGGGGTTAGTCTATCATTGGGTTCTCGTAGACAAACTTGGATGGTTTGGGAACCCATGATGGGTCCTCGGACTTGGTGCCAGTATGTGCGAAATTTTTGGACTTCAGTCAATTTTAATTGGCCTTCTTATTTGTACTTTGAAATCCATGTTCGGAGTCCATTTGCAGTATGGTTTTAATGGTGAGATATTTCCTAACTTAAATTAAATATTTAACTTAGTTATAAAGTTATAAAGTGACTTTATTAAAAGGGACATGAAGTATTTTAAATAAAATAAAGTCATATATGTTCTTTATGTTGGACGCATATGTTCAAGAGGGTTAATAAAGTGAATATTAAAATAAGGTGCATTGGGAAAAGGAAGGAAAGAATAAAAGAAACTTGAACATTCATTCATTCTCACCATTGCATATTTTGTAAAAAATAGAGTTTTGTTGGCTGAGCCAAGGGTTTCGAACCTTCAACTTGTGAAGATGAAAATGTTCAGAAAGTTGAATACCTGCAGAAGTGAAAGATCTTTCTAGGGTATTGGTGGCGGTCTCATTTCATAAATATCAGGTTTGTGCTTAGAGATTTAGATTTTGCATTTGTTTTGAAGAAGTTTATTGAAGATTAAGGACAAATTTGAGGAGGGAGTTTGCATGCAGATTTAAGTGCCTTTTTGTTAGTTTTTGGGAGGCGCCTAGGGTTAACATCTGGGTAGAAGACATTAGTATGTAGGGACAACAAGGAGTATTCAGTGTATGAATCCATTATAGCACCCAGTTTCATGATATCTGCTATAACAAACACAAAAAATCGTAACAGTCATATCGGTACATACATAAATTGAGTTTAATGAGAAATTTCTTTATGGGTATTTGATATTGTTAGTTGTATGGATGATTCCCACATAAATAAGCATTTGGGTAGTTTTGGAGTACTTTCATTTTGAATATATGTATGCATGCAATAGCCCAATGTTATGTTCAAACACATAAAACGCACGAAGTTCAACAAAACTCAAAAAAAATTGGGGTAGAACATTACAACTTTTGAATTCATGAAACTAGACTTCTTTACATTGACCAACAACTTGTCATCTATCGATCTTTCTAATACTAATTGGATATGTTTCCTCCCTAGTTTCATATAAAATCAAAGTATCATCCATGTAAAGAATCTACCTTACTTTCATCTGATTTGGTCTTAATTTGATGATGTCAATCTTCAGTCTAGTCTTGATTTAAATGACATAGATCCAATGCCATTATATCACACAAAACTTCATAATGATATGTACCTATGTTGAATTTGATTAAACATATTTGTTTAACTAATATCTTATGTTTTTTCAACTAGGTAATCTCGTATGGCTTATGATGTTTTAACCTATTTGGCTTCAGTCTATCAATAATTTCTTATGAAATTATATTAATTGTACAACCTCTATGAATGACAAATGTTTTTTCCTTTGCATTGTTTGGTATTGATTATCATGTTTCAAATACATTTTTTCTGATAATAAGTGATTCAACAATCTCTAGCTCACATCCTTGAGGTTGTTCATCAATGTGTGAAACTCTTCCTTGTGGCCCTCTATGTAGGCACTCAAATGTTCTATGATATTCTAGCTGGTAATTGCAAAAAGTTCTTTGGAAGATCTTCCACTGCTTCCTCAATATCTTATTCTACCTCTTTAAGATATTTTAGTTTTATCATTGCAATAAATTATGATTCTCTCTACTTTTGCCACCAGAATTATTTATCTCTAGGGAAACCCGATGATGTGACCCCAACATTTTTGGGACCGTCCCATTTTTGAAACATTTTGGAGAGGTGGGGATGCCTAGGGGGCATCCCCAAGGTGTCCCCAAATTTTTAGAATTCATAGGGGACGTCTTGGAAACTTGGGGACGTCACATAAAACTAAAGGGAATGGTTAGCCATCCCCAAGATAGTTGGGGATGTCACATAAAACTAAAGGGAATGGCTAGGCATCCCCAAGACAGTTGGGGACGTCCTGGATTCAATGTAATATTCTTGTTTATTTATCAAAAGTTTTCTTAGTGTGGACGGGACTCATTGTCTTTGAAGGCTCCAATTTTAGAATTTCATCGGCAATCTTATGAGTTCGCAAAATTATAAGTTCGTTGTTAGCCTATTTTGCCGACTATCTTTGCCAAGACAAAGGTTGAAGAGTTTGGTTGATGAATGAAATGTAATTACTGATTGAGGGAATATCGCTTTGTCAGCTAATATTTGAATTGTCTAACCGGTTCGTGGGTTCTTGAATTTGCCGATAAGCCGATAAGGCTCAAGCATGAAGTTTGCATTTGTTCCAAGTTGTTGATGGTGTCGAAGTTTCGAAAGGATGTCTTTTTTCGATAGAAGTAAAGCTTCTTGGTCGATCTTCCCTAAGACTTCATAACTAGTTCAAGATTTCAGCAGATCGTCAATTCGCCGATTGGGATCGGAATGGTTTAGTTTTGCCGACAAGAAGCTTTGGCTTCTTAGTTCGCAAATTATACTTTTTGTCAACGTGCTTGTGGAGGAAAATTCAAAGTTGTAAAACTTGAAGTGATGTCGACAAGGGACGTCGAGGTTTGTAAAAGCCTTATTTTGCTGATAACATGGCAAAGGCTTAAGTTCGTAAAAGCCTTATTTTGTCGATAACATGGCAAAGCCTTAAGTTCGTAAAAGCATTATTTTGCCTATAAGTTGGGCAAGGCTTAAGTTTTTAAAATATTTAGTTTGTCTATAATAAAAAAATCATCTTTTTTAGTATGGTGTTTGCATTGTTTGTTTTTGTTGCTTAACTCAGTTGTCTGATAAGATCCCTGAGTTTAGTCCTGCATCATCACTTCAAGCCTTAAATTATGGTGGAAAATTCCTAATCAGAGACTGAGTATATCTTTTGCAATATTCAAATTATTATTGAACAATTTATGCCCAAGTAATTATAAATTTGAGTTCTAGGTCTCTTAATAATTTTAGAACTAGCCTTATACGTCCTGACGAAACAATGCTCCTTATATAATTCCACTTGCATCAAAACCAACTTAAAATACTTTTTAAAATTCAACAATGCCAACAAACTTTGGTGGCTCAGTTACCTTCTTGTTCAAGAATTCAAATCTCGTATTTTCTCTTGTTGTTGATGCCTTCTTATCTTTCTTTAGAAGTGTAATAGTTTCCTTTTGGCATGTGTTCGCCAATTTAGAAGTTGTCTGTTTCGAATGGATTTTTCCATTATTGGAGTTGAGATTGTTTTATGTAAATACAGCTGCTGGTTGAATATGTAATATACAAAGTGTGGAGAATTAATAAAGAGAGATAATCCCTGAATGATCTTTGGGCGAACCACTATAAATATCGTGTTCTTGTTCTGTGTTATTTTTAATCTTTTAATTTTTGTTCCTTGGCTACAATTTCTTTTCTTTTGTTTCTGCAATTATAATCAACATAGTCTTCATCAATAATGCATATTAGTTCACAGTGTATACAAACTCTATGCCAGAGGTATGGATAGGTACAAAGGTACGGCCCTGTAAATGGCACTTAAACAATAGCAAGCTAACACAAATCTGGCTTGTTATTGGCGCCAAGACAAGGTCTGCATTATACAATCAAGAACACGCATTACAAACATATCATTCTTCACAAATCATAGCACATTTGCCCAAATTATGTCTGGCTCTAGTACGGCCAGCAATGGGAATATACTGTCTCCCAAACTTCATCGAAATCCCTAATGAAATGTGGACTGGATTAGGCGCTTCAGTGGGTACAGCCTATCCCCCTCTAGCAAGGGTACGGCCTATCAAGGAAAAATTTGCATCAAACTTAACAACCACATCAAAACCTTGCAATAAATACTCGAAAATTAGATCAAACCCGAACACTGTAAAAATCAATCAACTTCGCATCCAAACTCATAACAAAAAAAAAATTCCACGAAGTTCAATGTGATTCCTGGATGAAATCACCACTACCAACTATGGTGGATATCTCACCACCGAAACTGATCATCTTCAAGAGGGTTTTCGTCCTCATGAAGGAAATGGAAGAACTCTGAAGTTGAATCCAACAGCAATTCATGTAGAAAAGTTGCTTTACGTTTTTATTTTCTACTATTTTCAAAGTATAAATCCCCATTGTTCAGAGAGTAAAATCTGCTCATTGCAAGTGCCAAACGTTATTGTAATTATGAGGCTGGAAACTACTGTGCAAAAGAAGAAACCTGTTGCTTTTCAGAAATGCAAACCACTGTAAGGTATATATAAAAGAAAGACAATAAGGATTTTGCAACCCTCGGTATATTTTAGGTAATTTTATCTTGAAACCACTACTGTTGGTATGACTGAAAATTGATGTTTTATGCTTGAGACTCTAGGTGTAGAGATCTATTTCTTTGCTGCTAGAAGCTGTTGTCACAAGATTTAATCACATGCACCTCCTTAATGATTTTGGAAAGTAAAGAATTAATGAAATGAATTGAACTGCCCGAAACAAATGAAACAAATGGAGGAGAGAAGTTTATTGCTATTTGGAGTTTGTTTTTTTGTATTAAACTTGACTTTTTGTCTTCTGTCTCTTGCTAAGGCTTGTTTGTGCCCCTTATTTGTCTAGTTTTTCATTGACAAATTGACACAAAGGCTCTTAAGGATGTGCTTAGGTAACTTTATCATGTTTTTTGAGTTGATAACTTGACACCTAAGTGTCTACGGGTGCATTTAGGAGTGTGGGATAAGTGCTGAAAGACAAAAGGTTGAATGGTTCACATCTGGGGTAAGTGCTGAAGTTAGATCATCTTTGGACGCGAGAATATTCAAAACTTATGCAGAAGTGGTTACATTGGTCTACCGCATAGAATCACAAACGTGGAAAACGCAGGATAAAATTAAAAAGAGTTAGAATTAGAAAGATTGAGAATAGAATTGGAGCAATTGAAGCTAAAACAAGAAATTGTAGCAAAGCAGGAAGAAAAGAGGTCTAATATATGGTGCTCCTATTCCACTAAAGGACACATAAGAAATAAATGTACGTATTTGAAAGGGGAAAGATAGGTTGCCATTATGAAGGGGGATATAAAATCACTACCTACAGGAAATAATAGAATATATTGTGGATTATGCAATGAATGGTTTGATCATGAAACACGAGATTGCCCTTCACAACTATTCATGGTGAGAGAAGATGATGATGAAAATGAGTCATGGTATAATGCAAACCACTAGAATAAAGCACAAAACAATACTATGGCATATGTGAAAGTCCTAGAGGAAAGACCGTTATACATTCAGGATGAGAGATAGAAGCAACCTACTTGGAAAAACCAAAGAAATATGAACACTGTTCAAAACTCAAACCCTAATGCACCATATGCAAATAATTACAGTGACGATGAAAGAGACCAATTTGGAGGATATAGAGGAGGCCGATGCCGTGGTGGAGGTAGGAGGAGGAGAGATGATGCAATGAGCTATAAATGCAGTAAATAGAGACACTTTTGTAATGATTGCTAGGGAGAAAGGAGAAGACAGTACACATTTTGTAACAGTAGAAAACATGATCTATTCTCATGTGATAAAGTGCAACAATACTTCCAAAATGGACCGCAACAGGAAAAAAGTGATGACATAGAAAAATCTATGGAAAAAAAAGGGGCCAGGGTAATTAGGGGAGTCCGTAAGGAGAAAGGTCGGTTATTAAGAACCTGGCAGAGAGACAAAGACTGTAACAAAGATATATTTTCATGGATATCTTCAGAAGGAGAGAGTGAACATAAGTGAATTAAAGGGAAAGAAAAGGCTGGACCAGAAACAAGACAAGGTACAAATACCGCAGGACATTATACTAGTGAAACAAAAGGAGAGAGTGAGTAGGAAGATACATTCTTGCATGATAAGAAACAACACTAGGACATTGTCCAGAAAACAAAGCCGAATGTGACCCAAGAATAATATAGACAAAAACAGTATATAATCATTTATTCACAAAAAAAGAGGTTTTGGTACTTAAATAATTCACAACATTAACACAACACAATTCTATGGAGAAATTGAAGCAATTTGATAAGTATTGGAACAAGGAGGAAGTACTGAAACATCAAATCTAACAAATGGGCAGAATAGATAGACATTGGAAGACAAAACTGCTATTGGTAGATGCTCATATAAATCATGAAAAGGTCAAACATGTTATTATAGACCTTGGTGGGGATGTAAATATGATTACCAAAAAGCTCTAGGAACAACTAGGAAAACCTAGGTTGTTTGAAACTACCTATAATATCACTTTGGTAGATGGATCTTGTTAGAAATGGAAGCAACACTATTTTAATGGAAATCAAGAGCAAAACACAATCAAATCTCGAGTATGTAGACAAATCAATTACATTACGAGAGGAATTTCACATATCAAACTACCTAGTTTTCAATAGTGAAAAATGTACAAATATACTTATCCGAGATGGAGATAATTTTTCAGAGAAAAAAAGTAGGTTAGAAGCACTACAATATACATTAGTATGGAATGGTCAACTCATAAAGATTCAGGTCAAAATTGGTCCATATTTAAGCTTCTTATCAATGTAAGTTATTTACGAGAGGAAGAAGAATACGAAACCATACCGAAGTATGAAGGACCAATCCCAACGTAATAACATTTAACTACCTGTATAATAGTATGGGAAGGTAGACATGAACATAGAAAGTTTATATACACCTATATGTTCTATTAGACACTGTCAACGATTGCACGAAGCTGATATAAAAACCAAAAAAGGAGAAGAGAAACCAGCAACTGGGATGATGTAAAATATGACTTTTATACATACATTTTCCTTCTATAGCCCAAACAAATATATACATATTGCACTCTTGAAAATAAAGGAAATGATCTTCCAACAAATGATAGAGTAAGAGGAAGCAAAACAGGAGAAAAACACACCACCTCTTATAACTGAAGGAATATGGAAATTGGTAGAATGGATAGACAAACAATCAAGACATAATAGTCAGAAAAGTGATAAAACTACAAGAATGGATGACGAAAGTACTGAAGATCTAGAAATAGATGTCCAAGAAAGAGAAAGAGAACTAGAATTATTAACTAAACTAGAGGAATAATACTACAATAAACCTCTTAAGATAAGGGAAGAGAATATTGCAAAAGACGGAGCCCTGAGGTTGGCAAAAATAGGAGATTACTAGGATGATAATTTGGTAGCACAAGTAAGATTATTTATAATTTGAGGCCTTATTTCCAAGAACTTTTAGTGAAATGAAAGGAATCAAGTGATATGATGAAAACACCATTAGAAGCGAGTATTAAACAGATAACGGAAAGGCCATATAGACAAAAACAAAACATGAAGAAAAGGGTGAAAGTAGAAATTGATAAAATGTTAGCAATAGGGATCATAAAACTGGTGGAAATAGCCTATTGGATTAGTCCAATGGTAGATTAAAATAAAAAATCAAGAGAGATAAGAATATGTCGAGTGTAGTGCCCCCTCGTCATTAGCTTGTGATATAGTTCTGCATTGCTCTCTGTCAGTCGAAGACAGTTGTTAATCTTTCATTGCATTGATACAGTTCAGAGACATTTGCTTAGTAGGTTATGATTTATGTTATTTTGGTCTTGATGGACTATGTTTGACTGATACAATTAGACATGTGTTATGAGTTATGATGGCACTACTATTATTCTAGTTATGATGCGAATTAATATCATCATGTCATTTGATTTGTGGTATTTGAATTCAGATAAAGGTTTTTATGATATTGTTCAAGAGCAGGGACGGTGTAGTATTACTCGCTTCAAGTACCCTACTACGCCGCGATTCTCTGACTCTCTGTGTGTAGACATATATGAACTTGATCGTATACAACCAACTGTTTGAATGTAGGCTACAGGTACCAAACTTGGACTTCACCTGATATAGTAGGTTGAGTGTGTTCTTACACCAATGGGTATCAGTGATGGGAGATAACGCGAGGTCTATTCCATTAGGTCGGTCCTTGTCCTTGTGATGATCTCGAGTCATGCTGTGTCGCTTGGTCCTTGCCTTTTTTTTGTTTGGTTATCCTGTGTCATGGAGTATCGTCGTGTCGTGTTAATTTTGCCCTTGTGTAGTTGGAAAATACTTTAATGATTTATTATTAATTAATGATGCTTCTATTATGTTTGAATATTTGGTTTAGCTTGAAGCTTGATTGACCCCTTGGTTAAATTTTATTATAATCTAGAATTAATTATCCCCTACCCAAGGCATTCATATCATAAATTGGAGTTTCGAGTAATTAGTATATATTTTGTTCAGAATAATAAATGCCTTGAGTTGTCGAATATGAATTCTCTGATTTGTGGAATCTCTATTATTAGTAAAATTTTATATTTCTGAGGAGTGGGTTGTTGGGTAACGGATGCATGTCTGCATCTATTTCTTGAGTTGAATCATTTTTGTAAAGGGGGGAAAAACTTGTTCAGGAGGAGTTGGAAAATTGGGAGGTGGGACTGGAATCCAGGTATGTAATTTGTCTCTCACTGTAAAAATTTGTAGTGGATGCAACTTTAATTTAAAATTTATTGCTGCATGTTCTGTGTGTGAAACTTGAATGTTTATGTAACTTAGAATTTATTTATCATTGAGTACCCTATGTGGTCGAATGTTGCTCCAACCTCTGTGGATTCCTCCAAGAAGTATTCTTCTAGATTAGCCTTTGCTAATCTCTCTTGAAATCATATGCCATCCTCTGTAACCCTGTATCTTGATTTCAACCCTGTGAAATAAATGACTCAATGTGAAGTTTTTACCAATCTCTTGACCCTGTCGTGCTTGCATATTTAATCTCACATATTATCTCTCAGACTGAAGTTGATGCTCAGTAAGAAGTGTTTGGTCTTTGCATATAATCTTCATGCAACCTGTCAGTACCTGCAACCATGTATTCCGTGTTCTACCTGTGTAACCCGGATGGAAATCTTGTATCTCCAACACTTCCTCCACAAAAATGTACCCTGCAAGCATGTCTGGGATTCCAACCGAATCGTGTGTAGTTTTCTTCATAATTGCCTTCATTTTTGCTTTAAAATTTCTTGATGACTATATGACATCCGTGTATTCCATTCCTTGCTATGGTTATAAACTCAGCTTGAAGGAATTAGAAGGTTTAATTCATTTTGATCCTGGAATTCGCATGGTAAAATGCTAGGAAAGTGTGAACTCTTATAGAAGTTTTCCATTTCTATCTGTCAGCCAACTTACAACTCTCCTTGCATTCCACTGTCACTGTTAGTTAGGTTTTGTTTTATCTTAAGTGAATGCTTAGAAAACTGTGGGTTTGGCTAGTCGTTTGATAGTTGTAACCCTTCTTTGTGTTGACGGCGAGCTATGTCCATTGACTTGTGTTTAGAATGGTATTCATGAGATTCTGCCATCGTGATAAGTGTTGTGTCATCGTGTCCCTAGCACGTTATGTGGTCGCAATTAGAAGACTCTGTAGTCACCGTAGAACAAGGATGGTCGGTAGTCACCATAGAGTTGAGGATTGTCGCATTGTCAGACGTTGTAGTTGTGGTTAGTGCAGTGTAAGTGGACGTGGACTATGGTAGACTCAGAATGTTGCATGGTTAGTAGATGCTACCATCGGATTGTGTCGTTACAGTGTGCATTTAAGGTTTGGTCACAAATTTAGTACTTAGTCGCTATTGTTTGATCCTTCTATCGTCGTTAGTTCTATGTATTGTCGGTGTTAGTCGTCATTTATATTAGTAAGACATGTTGGTCAAATGGCTTGTGTGGTATCAGTGTTCGTACAGTCGAAAGGGATATCACAATTGTTAAGTGTTTTTATTTAGAATCTATAGTCGCCTTTTAGGAGATAGGGTAGTCGTCGAAGGTAAGACGGTAGTCTTTTATCCTTAAGTGAAATATTTTTATTTTGATGATGTTTCATTAGGATAATATAGATGGTTGATAGTAGTATGTCCATAGAACTTCTTATGTGGGAACGATAGTTGGTGGTCCATGCAAATAGGAGATCACCTATGCTTTGTGTTGTATATTAAGCGGTGTAATGTTAAGGAAAATATATTTGTTGTAGGGTTTTGAATTGAAATGATGTTTGGGTAGATGTTAGTTGGTAACTTATGATTATAGGAAATTATGTAGTTAATGAAGTTTTGTTTTGAGATTTTAATATGTTAGATGGTAAATTACGTTTGGGAAAAGGAATATATGTATAATCTTTGTTTTTGAAGGCCTCCTTAAGAATGGTAGTCAGTATTAAGTTGATAGTAAATTGTGCGTATGGGATTAAGGTATTACTTTTGTTGTGGTAATTGAAATTAGTAAAGGGTTAGATGTTAGGAAAATAATTGTAATGTTGTAGTGTTTCATTAGAAATTGTAATGGCTTATGTTATTAGATGCTGGTTAGAAAGTTTATGCATTATGCTGATTAAATGAATAATGTTAGTTAGTTGGGTTACTTAAAGGAAACTATAGTAATAGAGGTTGTTTCTACATTCGAAAGTTATTAGAAATTAAAATGGAAAATATATTTTCTCTTAATGTGGATAATAGGAAGTAAATGTGTTTATGTATTTGTCTCTTGAGGAATTAGTAGTGCATGAGACGTTTACATTTTAGGTAACAATTTATATGATCTAGTTGTTTTCTTTATTAAAATTGGAGATAGTAAACATATTCATGACAAGGTATATATTATATTTATAGTTGTTTGACAAAATTTTGGTAGTTGGATTAATGTCAATGAAAAATTATGATAATAATCACTTATAGATGTTTCTTTAGAGAATGGTAGTCATGAAGTTAATAGATAGGAATTTATGCGTTGTGTTGTTTGGAATAGTACATTTGTATACTAGAAAATTCCATTTGAGAAAGTAAAAGCCTTGTTATGATAGTCAGCTTTTATCATCTTTTGAGGGTATGTGAAGACGTTTTCAAATATGGTTTTGTTGGAAAAATTCTTTGTTGGGAGTAATGATGACTTTGGTTTCCATGATACATTATTGTAGTAGATAAGTATTGTGATGGAAATTGTAGAGGGATTTGAATTATTATTTCTAGTTCATGGGGTAATAATAGTGTATTGATTTCCTTGTCGAATTGTAGTTGGTTAGTCATGCTTGTATAATCCATTTCATGTTGCGTAAATGGTGGATATCCTTGTATATGTTATTTTTACCTCATTTTAGAGACTTTGAGGCAATTGTCAGTTTATGCCATCTATTGTTGTTAATGTCGTGAACTTGAATTTTCTTATAATTGATGTTTTATCCCTTAAGTTGTTCTCGGGATGGAATTGGGAGTTTATGTCTATGTGTTGGTTTGTTGGGAAGTGGGGATCATGTGAGATGTCATGGCCACTTGTTGTCAATGTGGAAGCATTGTCCTTGCCTGATAATGGTTACTCGATCTTTGGTTTGTACCTAACTCCAGAGGTGAGGTGTCTTGATCTATAGTTTAGATAGTGATATGTCATTGTAATGGGATATCTGGATTTTCGTATCTTGTAATGAATGGGGAATGATCTCTTGGATACAGTACTTGGTTCTTGTTGGTATTGCTTCAATTTTGTAGAAATTATTAGGATTTATTGTTATGGCCTAGTGAATGGCGTAAGTTATGGCTCGGATCTAATTGGTGACTTTTACCTACATGTTGAGGTATGTATGATTGACCAGAGAACGTTAAGGGAGTGGCTTTCATGGTGGGGCCGGTGCCTAGTCAGAGGTCGCCTGGGTAACCCCATGGAAGTTGTAAGCATGTGGAAAACTTAATAACTTAATCAAGAGGGTTGGGGAAATAAAACACTTAACAAGATAAGTCAAATACCTCACCCATGCCTAGAGAGAGGCTGCCAAAGTAACCATAGATGGGGGTTGGCTTCTGGTGATAGATAGCCTGGGTAACCCATACTAGGACCATGCGATGACACTCTCCTTACGCAGTTCAGTTGTTTCTTTTTGGTAGTGCCTCTGAAGTGATGTCTTGACTTGTGTAGTTTGGTCAATATGGTCTGTTGTGACAAGTCAGTTGTCGTTCTTTTATTTTTCATGGATGTTGTTTCTTGGCTTAGTGGAATCCTCTTTGTTATCTCCTAGCTCGGAGGGGTGGACCTCAGGGTTCCACATGGTTGGGAGGCAGAGCTATCCATTGGCCTTCTTGGAGATTCAGTTTGAGTCCTGTGCAAAGGTGTTCCAGTTCCTGATTGCTTTCCACTTTCAGTGTCATTGTATACTTTCATATGTATTCTTTTGTAAACTGACATGATCGGTCTTGTAATCTTGCATTGTAACTTTATAAATAAACTATGTTGCAAATGTAAAAGTTATTCTTAACTGAAGCAGCAGTAAAATGTTTATCTCTTGTGTGGTTTTTATTTTATTTCTCTAATGCAGTTATGTTTCCCTAGAGGAGTTAGAAGTGCACGTTTCTTTATGTATTGTATTGTGATATCCTTGGTTACTATTATTGCATTTACTTGCTTCAAAAAAATATATATATATTATTTCTAGAATTCTGCTTTGTTTAGCCTAACTCTCTAGGGTTGCATGACGGGGCATTACATCGAGACTATACAGAATTGAACAAATTGTGTATTTATGACCCATTCCCAACATCATTCATAGAAGAGATATACAAGAATCAGTTGCTGGAGGAGAATGGGTTTTATAGTTACCATCAAGTGAAGATCAGAGAGGGGGATCAACCAAAAACTGGTGGAAGAAGCCGATTGGATTAGTCTAATGGTAGATTAAAATAAAAAATTAGGAGAGATAAGAATATGTCGAGACTATATAGAATTGAACAAAGTGTGTTTTTATGACCCATTCCCAACATTATTCATAGAAGAGATACTAGAATCAATTGCTGGAGGAGAAATCTATTCATTCTTTGATGGATTTTATAGTTACCATCAAGTGAAAGATCAAAGAGGGGGATCAACCAAAAACAACATTTGCCTCTAAACTTGGATCTTCTATGTATACAATAACACCCTTTGGATTAAAGAATGCACCAGGAGTATTAGTAGAATCATGGTAAATGCATTCAAGGAATTAGTACCAGTACTAGCACAACTCCCATTAGCAAAAAGGGCGATTGATTTTATTGGATTTATAGATTCCATTGCTAAACAGTTGAAACCAAGATATAAATGGAGAGAAAGACAAAAGGAAAAGACCTTGAAGCAATAACAATGCATTTTGATAGGGCTACAAAGTTTCTCAAAAGTATAGGAGGAAGTGTTGAGGCATATGACCAGTTAAGAAGCTTGTGGAGGGAAGAACATAATCAAACCCAAGCCCTACTGCAAATAAGTAAAACACATAAGTTGCAACCTAATTTTGGTAATATTCAAACTAGATTTGATAAACAATGGGAAGAGTCACTAAATACTATACGTAACCTCGAGCCCTTGAAGTTGGATGCGGATTACCCTGACCATCTGGTAAATTGAAGTGTAATGAAGGTTAGCTTGAGAAGTATAAGACAATGAAATGCAAAGTCACTTGCAAAAGACACGATGTCATTAACAAATGGAAAAGTATCCCCAAAAACAAAGAGACACAACCCCTAAACTAGGAGTCACCTTGAGTGCCTTATAAAACAAGAAGAATTTTAATAGATGATCAAGTTGACAACTAAGTAAGACATAGAAGAAGAAATTTAGAGAGATTTCAAAGAAATATTAGGAAAGGACTATTTTGAGATCATGTTACAAAGAGATAAGGGAAGGGAACAATAAACTGTACTACAAAGGCGGAAACTTAAGTAGAAAGGTATGGATGAAACCTACCACAAAACTCCGGAGATGCCGGAAAGATAAAAAAAAAACATATGGATGCCATAATTAAGCTTCCAGTGTTTGAAAAGGATACCAATGAAGCAGTAGAGCATATCTTTGTTCTAGAATCTATTTGGAGTGGAAATGGTATAACGAGGGATGAAATCAAAGTGATAGGAACATTGAGGAATGATGTTTTGAAATAGTACAAGAAATCATGCCCTAAACATGAAAAAACTTAGGACGAAGTTAAAAAGGAGTTCTTGGAAAAATTTGAAACTCCGGAGATTCCTACAAAAGGAGTTAGCAAGATGAAGGAGTTAATACAGAAATATGGAGAAACTATAAAATCACAAATGTGGCACAAGCAGGATAAAACTAAAGAAAACCTGGAATTAGAAAGAATGAGAATAGAATGGGAGCAATTGAAGCTAAAACAAGAAATTTTAGCAAAGCAGGAACAAAAGAGGTCTAATATATGGTGCTCCCATTGCACTAAAGGACACGTAAGAAATGGATGTTCGTATTTGAAAGGGGAAAGACAAGCTGGTGTGATGAAGGTGGATTTAAAAGCACTACGTACAAGAAATGATAGAATATATTGTGGATTATGCGTTGAATGGGATGATCATGAAACACGAAAATGCCCTTTACAACTTTTCAGGATCAGAGAAGATAATGATGAAAATGAGTCATTGTATAATGCAAACCACAAGAATAAAACACAAAACAATACTATGGCACATGTGAAAGGCCTGGCAGTAAGACCATCATACATTCAGGATCAGGGATATAAGCAAACTACTTGGAAAAACTAAAGAAATATGAACAGTGTTCAAGACTCAAACCTTAATGCACCATATGGAAATAATAATAGTTACGAGAAGAGAGACCAATTTGGAGGATTGATGGTATACCCTTTGAAGGTAACTCTAAATCCTAACACTACCAACACCAAAAAAATAACAAAATCCTTGAAAACTTTTTTGGGATATTCTGCATACCATCGCAAATTCATTAGAGGATATGCAACAATAGCAGCACCTTTGGAAGAACTAAAAAATATTGAGAGGAATAATCAATGTTAAACCTCTTCTGAAATATTAAAAGAGAAATTAGAGAGGCTCTTATTCTGATATTTCTAGATTGGAACATTCCATTTCATGTCCATGTGGATGCCTTCGAAATAGTTGTAGTTGCGGTACTAGCCCAACCATAGGGGGCAAAAGACCATCTTATAGCATTTTATAGTAGGAAATTAACTAAGTCTAAGAGAAACTATAGCACAATAGAGAGGGAAGCCCTAGCAAAGGTGTATGGATTAAATAAGTCTAGACAATATCATTTATCCACATCATTAATTTTCTATACTGATCATGAATAATTGAAATACTTATTGAACAAACCCGTCATCCAAGGCACAATATGCCGATGGTTATTGTTATTCCAAGAATTTGATTTTGCTATAATTAAAACTATGGAAGCATAATCAAGGTCTTCACTACTTATCTAGAATTGAAACGACAGATGAATGAGAAAGTCAAGAAGAACTTCTTCTTGGCGTAAATCTTTTAAGTGTTAATCTGGTATCGGAGGAGTTGAAAGAGATAGCATGTTTACTGCCACATGAGAATTCACATCTGATAATCTCTACAATAAAAATAAATTCTAATGCGGAAGGCTTTCCCATACACACTCATTGAAGGAGAATTGTATATCAAAGGAAGGGATGATATAATGAGGAGAATTGTGTATGAACATGAAAGAGATGACATATTAAAGGAGGCATATGAAGGTGTAGAAGGAGGCCACAACTTGGAAGACCTTACGTTAAGGAAGATAATGCTAGTAAGCTTATGGTGGCCTAACTTATTTCAAGATGCAAAAAGGTATTTAAAACATTGTGATATATGTCAATGTGTGGAAAAACCTATCACAAAGATGAAATGCCACTCCTTTCAATACTAGCAAATTCAAAAAATGGGTGATTGATTTTATTAGATCTATAGATCCCCTTGCTAAACAAATCAAAGCAAGATATAAATGGAGAGAAAGACAAAATTAAAAGAAAAATAACAAAGCATTTTGACAGGGCTACATAGATTCTCAAAAGTATGGGAGTAAGTATTGAGGCATCTGACTAATTAAGAAGGTTGTGGAGGGAAGAACATAATCAAACCCTAGCTCTACCACAAATAAGTAAAATGCACAAGTTTCAACCTAATTTTGGACGTAAGATTGAATGGTGAAAACTTATTAAAGGATATGCACCAATAGCAGCACCTATGGAAGAACGAAAAAATATTGAGTGGAATAATCAATGTCAAACCTCCTTTAAAGTATTAAAATAGAAATTTCAAAGGTCCTTATTTTGATATTTTGAGACTGGAACATTCCATTTCATATCTATTTGGATGCCCTAGGAATGGCAATAGGTGCAGTACTAGCCCAACCCAAGGGGACAAAATACCATCCAATAGCATTTTCTAGTAGGAAATTACCTAAAGTTGAGTGAAACTATAGCATAACAGAGAGGGAAGCCGAAGGAATGGTGTATGCGTTATAGAAGTGTAGACATTATCTTTTATCCAGACCTTTAATTTTCTATACTGATCATGAATCATTGAAATACTTATAGAACAAACTGGTCATCCAAGGGACAATATGTCGATGGTTAATGTTATTCCAAGAATTTGATTTCAGTATAAAAGTACAACTGGTGAAGCATAATGAAGGTCCAGACTACTTATCCAGAATTGAAACGGTAGATGAACCAGAAAGTCAACAAGAACTTCTTGGCACAAATCTTTTATGGGTTAATGTGGTACGGAGGAGTTGAAACAAATAGCATGTTTATTGGCCAGAGGATAATTCCCATGTAATACATCTCTGGAGTAAAAATAAATTGTAATGTGGAAGGCTTTCCCATACACACTCATTGGAGCAAAATTGTATATCAGAGGAAGGGATGATATAATTAGGAGAGTTGTATTTGAACATGAAAGAGATGAAATATTAATGGAGGCATATGAAGGTGTAGAAGGATGCCACAATTCGGAAGACCTCACCGCAAGGAAGATAAAGCTAGGAGGCTTATGGTGGTCTAACTTATTTCAAGATGCAAGGAGTTTTTTAAAACATTGAGATATATGTCAATGGTTATGAAAACCTATCACAAAAGATGAAATTCCACTCATACTGGCACTAGCACAACTCCCATTCACAAAATGGGCCATTGATTTTATTGGATCTATAGATCCCCTTGCTAAAAGGTTGAAAGAAAGATATAAATGGAGAGAAAGACAAAAGCAAAAGAAAAGATTGGATGAAGAAGCCATAGGGGTAGTCATAAATTTGATAGGGATATAAATGAACTAGAACCAATAATAGTGCATTTTGATAGGGCTACAGAAATTCTCAAAAGTATAGGAGGAAGTATTGAGGCATATGACCAATTAAGAAGCTTGTGGAGGAAAGGACATAATCAAACCCCAGCCCTACCGCAAATAAGTAAAACACATATGTTTCAACCTAATTTTGGTAATAATCAAACTACAATTGATAAACAATGGGAAGAGTTATTAAATCCTATTTGTAACCTCCAACCCTTGAAGTTGGACGCGGATTACCTAGAATATCTAGTAAATAGAAGTGTAATGAAGGTTAAAGAAAGAGAATAAGATGCGGTATATGAGGAGATTAGTTTCAGAAGTATATAAGACAGTTAAATGAAAAGTCACTTGCAAAAGACATGATGTCGGTAACAAATGAAAAAGTATCGCCAAAAACAAAGGGACACTTTGAAAAGACACACCCACTCGACCAAGAGCCACCTCGGGTGGCTTATAAAGCAAGAAGAATATCAGGAGAGGATCAAGTTGAGAATAAGCAAGACACAGAAGAAATTTAGAGAGATTTTGAAGAAATATTTGGAAAGGACTATTTTGAGATCAAGTTACAAAGAGATATGGGAAGGGAACACAAAACCCTAATACAAAGATGAAAACCCAAGGAGAAAGGAAAGGAAGAAACTTATCGGAAAACATCAGAGATACCGGAAAAATAGAAAAAAGTACAAATGGATGCCATAATCAAGCTACCATTACTTGAAAAGGATACCATTGAGGCAGTAGAGCATATCTTTTTTCTAGAATCTATTTGGAATCGAAATGGTATAACCACAAATGAAATCAAAGTATTTGATTTTATAAGCTAGACATTGAGGTATGATGCTTTGAAATAGTACAAGAGGGTGTACTGCTAAACATGATAAAACTAGGGATGAAATTAAAACTGGATTGTTGGAAAGGTTTGAACAAAAGGACTAAACAAGAAGAGGGAGATAATACAGAAATATGGAGAAACTATAAAGGAAATTGATAAAGCATTCAAAGAAAGAGTCGGCAAATTAGAAGAACCATTAACTGAAAGACATAAGATTGAATGGTTCTCATCTGGGATAAGGGCTGAAGATAGATCATCTTTGAATAGGAGAATATTAAAAACTTATGCAGAAGTAGTTACATTGGTTTGTCGCATAGAATCACAAAAGTGGTGCAAACAAGATAAAACTAAAGAAGACCAAGAATTAGAAAGAATGAGAATTGAATTGAAGCAATTGAAGCTAAAACAAGAAATTGTAGCAAAGTAGGAAGAAAAGAGGCCTAATATATGGTGCTCCTATTGCACTAAAGGACACATAAGAAATGAATGTCCGTATTTGAAAGGGGAAGGACAGGTTGCTGTTGTGAAGGTGGATATAAAATAACTACCTACAAATAATACAATATATTATGGATTACGCGATGAATGGGATGATCATGAAAGACGAGATTGCCCTTCACAACTATTCCGGGTGAGAGGAGATGATGATGAAAATGAGTCATGGTATAATGCAAACCAAAAGAATAAGGCACAAAACAATACTACGGCATGTGTGAAAGGTCTGGCTGAAAGACCGTTTTATATTCAAGATCATGGATATAAGCAACCTACTTGGAAAAACCAATGAAATATGAACACTCTTCAAAACTCAAATCCTAATGCACCATATGGAAATAATTACAATGACGAATAGAGACCAATTTGGAGGATATTGAGGAGGTTTGATGCTGTAGTAGAGGTAGAAGGAGAGATGATGCTATGTGCTGTCAATGCAGTAAACCAGGACACTTTTCCAAGGACTGCTAGGGAGAAAGGACAATACAGTGACATTTTGTAGTAGTATAAAGCATGACCTATTCTCATGTGAAAGGAAAAGGGGCCAAAGTAATCCGGAGAGTCCCTAAGGAGCAACTTCAGTTATTAAGATGCTCCCAGAGAGACATTGTAACACAGATATATCTTCATCATAATCTTTCGAAGGAGAGATCGAATCTGAGCAAGACAAGCATTGGCAAGTTAAAATGAACAAAACTAAAGGGAATGAAAAGGTTGCAGTAGTAACAAGACAAGGTACAAATACCACAGGACATTATAGTAGTGAAACAGATGAAGGAGAGAGTGAGGAGGAAGATACACTCCTTCGTTATAAGAAACAACATTGGGATATTGTCCAAAAAACAATGCAGTTTGTGACCCAAGAACAAGATAGACAAAAATAATATAATCAGTTCTTCACAGAAAAAGAGTTTGTGGTACTTAAATTGTTCACAACGCTAATGCAATAACACAATTTAATGGAGAAATTGAAGTAATTTGTCAAATACCGCAACAAGGAGATAGTACTCAAACATCAAGTCTGACAAATGGGTAGAATAGATAGACATTGGAAGACAAAACTGCTATCGGTAGATGCTCATATAAATCACAAAAAGGTCAAATATGTTATGATAGCCTCGGTGCGGATGTAAATATGATTACCAAGAAGCTCTCGGAATAGCTCGGAAAGCCTAGTTTGTCTGAAACTCCCTAAAATATCACTTTAGCAGATGGACCTAGTATGGCAACACTTGGGGCATGGAAACAAGTAGAAGGGAAGCTGATGGGCATGAAATGGGGCATAGACTTTGTTGTCGTAGCCATGAAAGAACAAGGGGATTCATTCAATTCATAACTAGGATTAAGATGGTTTGTTGATGCAAATGACATGGTGGACTCTTGCAAAGAAGAATTATATTGTGGATAAAAATAAAACTGTATACATACCCTTGGAATTACCCATGGAAGATGGATATATTGAAAAATCCAATTATGCATAAGGAAATGAGAACTATCCTAAGAATATTTAGTCAATATCAAAGTTAGAAACGAATCAGATAGAAGAAAAACCTAATTCAGGAGGAGAAATAGAAGCATAAAATGATAATTAGAGTACTGACAGTGAGGAAGTTTTGGAAGCATGGATAAGAAATAAACTGGAACTCAAATGTCGAAGAATGACAATATTCATCAGTATATTTATGCTAAAAATCAAAAGGGAAAACCTACCGCAAACGTTTGTATTAAATGAAAATCTACAATAGAAGATATGCACCATAGATGAAGAGTAAAACAAAAGTGAATCTTGGGTGTCTAGACAAATTAATCACATTATGAAGGGAATTTCACATATCAAACTACCTAGTTTTAAGGAGTGAAAAACCTACAAATATATTTATCCGAGATGTAGATAATTTTGTAGAGGAACAAAGTAGGCTAGAAGCAGTACAACATACATTAGTGTGCAATTGTCAACTCATAAAGATTTAGTTCAAAATTAGTCTATATTTAAGCTTCTTATTAGTGTAAGATATTTACAGGAGGAAGGAGAATACAAAACCATACCAAAGTATGAAGGACAAATCCCACCACAAGATATTTAACTACCTATATAATAGTATGGAAAGGTAGACAGGAAAATAGAAAGTTTATATACACCCATATGTTGCATTGGACACTATCAGTGATAGCACGAACTTGATATATAAACCAAGAAAGGAGAAGAGAAACAAGCAATTGGGATGAAGTAAAATATGACTTTATATATACATTTTCCTTGTATAGCCCAAACAAGTATATATGTACTACACTCTTGAAAATGAAGGAAATAATCTTTCAACAAATGATAGAGGAAGAGGAAGCACAACTGGAGCATAACACACCACTTCCTAGAACTGAAGGAATATAGAAACTTGTAGAATGGATAGACAAACAATCAAGACATAATGGTTAGAAAAGTTATAAAACTACAAGAATGGATGATGAAAGTATTGAGGATCTAGAAATAGATGTCTAAGAATGAGAAGGACAACTGGAGTTATTAACTGAACCAAAGGAAGAATACTACAATAAGGGAAAGGTCATATAGACTAAAAGAAAACATGAAGAAAGGGGTGAAAGTAGAAATTGATAAAATGTTAGCAATAGGGATCATAAAACCAATGGAAGAAGAAGATTGGATTAGTCCAATGGTAGTTCAAAATAAAATATCATGAGAGATAAGAATATGTGTAGAGCATAGAGAATTGAACAAAGCTTGTATTAATGACCCATTCCCAATACCATTCATAGAAGAGAAAATTATCCTACCTTCAAATTAAACAAAACTGTCTTGAGGACATGACATAATTTTAAATGGGGGAATGATGTTGGTAGAGAGCACGGCAAGCAACAAACCTGAGTATTTAAGTAAGGATTATAATATATAGTATGGATATATAAGTAAGCGTTATGATGTATGTATGAATATGAGATGGATAAGGAAGAATATGTAAAGGGTTGAGACTCAGACGTGCTGGTATGAATGTATAAGTAACCATTGATTATGAATATATATAAAAGAGACATAAGGGTTCTGATATGTGTATGTGTATCTTGTGAATGTTTTACATAACTTAGATAATACGACATAACCTTATTCCTTAATGTTTATCTATAATTCTCTCACTGTATGAATGAGGTATAAACTGACTTTAGAGGCTTGACTGAAGACCAAATCTTTGAACTAGTTCCTTCCCATTTCTTGCCAACAACGCTCATTAATTTTGAAAGGAATTTATGTGGGAACATTCTTTTTGTTATCAAGATGAACAGTATACGTACGAATGGTGTATGTGAGAAATCTGAATCGAAAGGAAGTTTTCCAGATAGTTTCCTATATCTTCAAAACATGCATCAAACTAGAATTGGAGTTGTAGGTTTGAGTGATGTATCCAAAAGGGTTTGACCTTGAAAGACTCCGTAGAGGGATTAAAGTGTAGATGTCGCGGTTTGAGAATAAGGACATTCTCACCCCAAATCAATTTTCCATGGAGTAGTTCATCCTGATCCTTCACTTGCCAAAGGACACCATGCTTCAATAATCTATTTGTATAGGACTGTGAGAAGGTGCCAAAAGCGATTAGATATGCCAACTAAAACATGTTTCATGAAGAATCGTTCACTTTTGATGACTTCATTTTTTATTTCTTCCCTGAAAACAAAAGTATGAGATTTATTTTCCCTTCCATGTGGGGAATCAGAGGTAGTCCATGGCATCAGGGTACAAGCTGTCTAGCCTGGCTGTACCATTGCATTTTTGTGATGAAGTGATCTTAGAAGTCGTGTATCTTGAACGCGTCGAGTGTGGATCCTTTTAAAATTTGAGTCGGCCTCCATAGTCTGGTGGTAAGGCCCATGATTTCGTGTAGGGTATCTCTCACCCTTTGGAGCAAGGTGCAAATCATTCAACATCCAATTGCCCGTTAGAGTAGGGCACGAATGTTGCAAACTCCTATCGCCTTTTGGAACAAGCCTCAAATTGTTCACACTATAGATCCATCACCCTTAGCTGTGCGGATGCAGTTGCTGTTAGGAGGATGGTCGGCCATACTTACTTGAAGAAAGCGATTTATTGAAACCCTCAGAGGATTGGAGGGATTGGTCAGTGCAAAAGATTTCGACAATGCCGTATTTTTTGACATTTCTTATAAAATTAAATATATGTTATTGTATATAATTTCCAATGCATTGATTATTGAATAGTTAATATTGACTTTAATTTTATACAATGTAAATAAACAATTAAATTTGAACGCAACAATATTTACTTAGTATAGGCGACAAAATCTTAGTGTGAATTTGAAGTTGAAATTTGGAACATTGAATGTGAATGATAGATACTATTCTCTGAACTTTAAACAGTCAACCTTGAATGTTGAACTTTATAAGCCTAGCTCTTCTATATTTATGCCAACTCTATTGTGATTATCAGATCTATTATGATGATACTTTCTGTACTATATTTCTTTTTGCTCATGATTTCTATTTCTCTGTCTGCCTTCTTAGTTTGAATTCTAGAACATTTGTTTCTTATTCCTCTCTTAGTATCTTTATTTTAAAATCTATGTGTTAACATTTTGTTAGTAGTTAGGGAAAACAAATATGCTTTGATCAACATATTGGATAGTTAATGTTAACAATTCTTCTTTGATGATCGCCTAAAAGCTTAATATATCTGAATGACTTCTCTTTTGTTATTTACATGATGACTTACGGTACTCAAGATAAATGATAAATCTTAATGCTATCTTGATTTCTTGATTTGTCACTCGATAGGTTCATATAGATAAATTTTCCTAACCTTTTTTATATGATCTCTATTTTATCCATGTATGTGTTGTGGGTGTCGTCAACTAAACTTTAGGTTTGTATTTATCTTTTTGGGTAAGGTTAATCAAAAACATCCAACAAATGTTACATGGACGTAACTGATACATGGATTTTAGGTAACATATAATCGAAGAATTTGCTAAAAAATAAGTAACAAAGCTCGAGACTCCAAGCCAAACCAAAAGAGTGGGTCCTACATTTGTCAAATGGGGCGTGTGTGCAAGGCGCAACAAGTACAAGTTGTCTAAATTGGCGCTGCCATTACATTTTTTTGATCAAGTGATTTTAGAATGATTTTCAGTGCATTGATTATTGAATAATTAATATTGACTTTAATTTTATACAATGTAAATAAACAATTAAATTTGAACGTAACAATATTTACTTAGTATAGGCAACAAAATCTCAGTGTGAATTTGAAGTTGAAATTTGGACATTGAATGTGAATGACAGATACTATTATCTGAACTTTAAATGGTCAAGCTTGAATGTTGAACTTTATAAGCCTAACTCTTCTATATTTACGCCCAACTCTTTTGTAATTATCAGATCTATTACGATGATAACTTTCTGTACTATATTTTGTTTTTGCTTCATGATTGCTATTTCTCTTTATGCCTCCTTAGTTTTGAATTCTAGAACATTTGTTGCTTATTCCTCTCTTAGTATCTTTTTTAAAAATCTACGTGTTTAACATTTTGTTAGCAGGTAGGGAAAACAAATATGCTTCATGAACATATTGAATAGTTAACATTAACAATTCTTCGTTGATGGTCGCCCTGAAAGCTTTGATATATCTGAATGACTTCTCTTTTGTTATTTACATGATGACTTACGGTACTCAAGACAGATGATTAATCTTAATGCTATCTTGATTTCTTGTTTTGTCACTCGATGGGTTCATATAGATAAATTTCCTTAACTTTTTTTATGTTCTCTTTTTTATCCATATATGTGTTTGTGGGTGTCGTCAACTAAACATTAGGTTTTGTATTTATCTTTTTGGGTGACGTTAATCAAAAACATCCAACAAATGTTACATAGACATAACTAATACATGGATTTTAGGTAACACATAATCAAAGAATCTACTAAAAAATAAGTTAGTTATTTGTATCACATTGTTAGTTTTCTTACATGTTATGAAATGAACCCTATTAGAAAATCGATGAACAACTTGAAACTATAAATCATGTCATCTTTGTGTTCTTGGAAGCCCTTAAACAGTATTTATGCAAATATGCTCCAATGGTCTTTTGGTAGAAATGGTAATTATTTGTATAAGTCAATATTTTAACTTGTTGCTTTAGCTACTTGACAAGTTTTAAAATTCATTATATACTTTTGATATTTGTGTTCATCTGGCCAAAAATATTTTTCATATACCAACTGGAGTCTTTTGAATACCAAAATACCCTATCAATCAACAATATTTTCATTTCTCAACTTCAAATAACTTATTTTAGAAACCTACCTAAAAATCACCTTGCCCTAATTCACTCAGTCACCTTAAACACCATCCTAATTATCCCTAATCATGATCAATTATCTAATCTTGATCGGACTATACCCTAATCATCATGATTTTGTTGATCAACTATACCCTAATCGTCCCTTTTTAAGAAACATGATTTAATGACATTATTAATTAAATATACCTTTTATCATTTGGTGATATTATTTGCATTGGTGTAACTATATGCTATCGCCTTTCAACATTGTTTGTGCTTCTAAAAATCTCAACCGTTGCTTTTCAATTCCACCTGGGAGGAGACTTAACCCAAACTAGGCCTACTAGTTGTGAGAATTTTAGGATTGATACAGGGCTTTGGAGAAATCTTTAGATGGGGAATTTTGTCTCTTATTGTGAAGCTCTCAATGGATTTGATATCATGGTTTCAAGAGAGTTTTTCTAGGTCTTGGAAAGTGGGTTTTTTTTTTACATTAGGGGAATCTCGTTCAAGGGGATCAAGGAATTGATCGTTACTTCAAATGTGTTTGAAGATGGAAAGGACTCAAGTGCCCAAAAAGGTGAAAGGGCCACTATCAAGACGCAATGAAGTTTTTTTGAAGGGGGAGGAGGTCATATTACATGATGGCCTAAAGAAGGATGAGGTCCCTCAGTATGAAACATGTCGCGGAGGTCCTAATGAGATACGACAGCCCCTCAAGGGGCGCTACATAAATGGATCCACGTTACTTATTTCCAATGTTAAATGATTTTTGTCATCAACTACTTTGAATTTTCCATATTGGTTGTTTACTTGTTTAGAGGTCATTTCAGAAAGTTTTAATTGGCAAGAGTGACTTGCCTCTATACCATGGGCTCATTTACACCTTGTTTCGATTTGTGTTAGCCCTTGCCCCGACCCTTGCCTTTTGACCTTGCACTTACAACCCCTCGTTGGTTTGAACAAAGTTCCTTTAAGGAGATGCCTTCCTGTGTTGACCCTAACCCTCATGAGGAAACAATCGTGTTCTCCACTCCTCTCTCCTTTGGCAAGAAAAAACCGAAGTTCACCTTTCGTGAAGCCCTTGTTGATTACCTTGTCGAGCATTGCCACGGGACTGAGTGCCCATCTGTGGCCCACTCTAAGAAAAAAGGTAAAACCAAGTTGCAGTGGAACCGTTTGGTGACCACCCTTCCTCCGAGCGTTGGTCGTCCTCAACTATGCCTTTTGACCCTTCGACCAGCTATAAAGTGAACCAGTCTACGGCCCCTTGCAACAGTTCCCTTAGTGGTGATCAAAGTATCTCCCATGAAACTAGTAGATGCAGTACTTGTAATTAGTTGGAAGAAAATGTTCTCACCATTTATAGGGCCATGGACCTCCAAAACAAATTTGTAAAAATGGCAATTGACCCAACTCCACCATACCAAAAAGAAAATACAACATATGGAAATTGTGTCTTAACTTGAGACTTCCGAGTGGCACAGTGAAAATGTGAGTGAAGACTTATGGAAGGAGGGGGAGAAGTTTGGGAACACGTTTGACAAATGGGAAAGTATGGAGGAGGAAATGATTAGAATGAAGAAAACCCAGAAAGACATAAAAAGGAATATGGAGGAGATAATTGGTTTTAGAAAAGAGGCAGTTAAGAACTTGGCCAGCACCCTTTATGTATTTCAAGGTGAGCTGGAGAAACGGAAAGCTGCTACTTAGGGTCTAAGTTCTTGCACTCGTACTACAGGCCACACCAACCAGCAATCCACTCATTCAAGTCCAAGGAATAGAACTAGAGGAAAGAGCCAAAAGACCAAAGGTAATTAAGTTGATGTGGGAAATACGGATGCTTAGGTCAGCATTTTGAAGGAGGCTACATTTGCAGACAAGTTGGAGTTCCTAAGTTGTGACCGGCTTGAGGCATCTCTTAGAGTAGTAGAGGCCCTTCCTTTGACTTAGTATCTTTATCAAAACAAGAAATGAATTCATTTGTTCAAGGCTTGAATTATGGCATAAAATTCTTGATCCTTTCAAATATGTACTTGTAATATTCAACTTATCAGTTAAGAATATTAAGAAATTCCAAATGTCAAAAATTTATATGATCAAATTCTTCTTCCTCTTGGTATTCTATTGGTGGAAGTTCTTCACGAAACACTTTTTCTATTGTGCTTCCTGTTGTGTCAAAATCACCTTAAAATACCTGATGAAAATTCAGCAATGCGAACACTGTTGTGTGTTAGGAACCTTCTTTTAAAAATATTCGAGTAAGAATGTTCCTTGTCTTTAATATTTCAAATATTTCTTTTATTTGTTCTATTAATATTAATAATATCTCGTCCTCTTGACAAAACATTGTTACTATTGTAATTCCACTTGCAACAAAATTAACTAAAAATAGTTTTTTTTAAAATTCAACAATGCCAACTTTGATGTCTTAGTTACCTTCCTGTTCAAGAATTCAGGGCTCGTATGTGCTTCTATTGTCGATATGAATTCCCTTTTATCTTTCTTTATATTCTAAGTTGTTGGTGCACAAATACAACTTGGTAAAGCATTAGAACATCTTACCTGTCCAACATTCTGTAGTGGCAGCTACACAACAATTTCACTTACCTTATCAGGTTCGATGTGCTTTGATTGAACTTCTTGGAATAAAAAAATGATTATCCCTAAAAAAATAATATCATTTTACATAAAATAACAATCAAACTACTTATATACATTCTGCAAAATCAGGATCATCTTCATACAAGTGCTTTAGTTTGTTAAATACGATTACTCTCATTTTCACGTTAGAAAACTCTCTCATACTCAACTTATTTGTATCTTTTTTTTTTAATTTTGCAGTCCTATGCTACAATACAAAGGAATAACTTTGCATGAACTTTACCCAACTTACATGTCTATAATTCAACAGAAAATCCTTTGGCAACAAGAAATATCTATAACTATGGCATAAAATTCCATATCATACAAATTGGCTATCTCATTTAATATTAAACTTATCACTTAACAACATATACCAGAATAATTAGAAATTTCAATTTTAGGTCTCTCATCTCATCAAATTCTTCTTCCTCTGGGTCTTCTACTAGTCTACCATCTTGATAACATATTGTTCCTATTGAACTGCCACATACGTTACAATCAACATAATTTTGTTTATGAAAATTCAGCTATGCGAGCATTGGTGTGTTGGAAACATTCCTTTACAAATATTTTAGTTGAATGTTACTTGTCTTCAATGTTTCTAATATTTCTTCTATTTGTTGTAGTGATATTAATAACACCTTCTCTTCTTAAAGGAGGTATTGATATAGATCTTTGACATTGAATTTTTGGGATATGCACAAGTTTTTCGATAACTCTACTTTCTCTTCATTTCTTAAACCAAAACTCTCGACAATTCTGCATGGATGAGATTTCTTCATCTTAAGTTGGTTATATGTCCAACTGGAAACCAATGCTTGTTTGCATTTTCCATCACTTCATCTTCTGTTCTGCAAGTTCCTTAAATGTGTTCATTTTTTCTATGTTATAGGTGACCCTAATACAAAATCCATAGTTTTGTCTTCCCAAGGTTTCTTTGGAACTGGTAATGGTTGATACTACCCAATATTTTCATTAATCTGTTGTACTACTTGACAAATTCTACAACCTTGAACATACTTTCTTATATGATTCTACAATTGAGGGCAAAAATGGTGTTTGCATACCAATGGCACTTCTTTATCTACCCGAGAATCACTTGCTAGTCCACCACTATCTAAACATCTTATTATTTTAAATTAAATAATCGATCTCGTTACTTCTATCCACGCTTATAAGTTCCCCACATAGTTTTAACGCTTCCTCAAAATCAAAATCATCTTTATAGAGGTGCTTTAGTTTCTTAGATTGTATTAATGCATCTCTCTTTGTAAACTATTTCAATACAAAACAATAAATTGGATGAAATTTACTCACCTTACATGTCTTTGATTCAACTTTTGATTGTTGTTGCAATATTGCATTAAAATTGTTATGATAGACTAAATATCTCCTTTTTGCAACAAGAAATGTTTGCATTTGTTCAAGGCTTGAATTATGGCATAAAATTCCCGATTCAACTTATCACTAAACATCATATACTAGAATTATTTGAAATTTTAAGTATGGGTCTTTTAACTAATGAAATTCTTCTTCTTGGTCTTCTATTTGTTTACCTTAACAAAAAATTGCTCCTATTTATTTTCAACATACATTACAATTAACTTAAAGTACTTTATGAACATTTCGTGAATTGAAAGCTTCTATTAGCTTCGAATGCCCATCTGAATTCCTTCTTATCCTCCATAGTCATAGTTATTGATACACAAATTGTATTGAAATATTTATATAATTATGTTAAGATTGGAAATCGTAAGTATACTACTTTTGTAATGTCCCCTTCCTAAGCAATTCAGTTCATGGGGTTAGTCTATCATTGGGTTCTCGTAGACTAACATGGATGGTTAGAGAACCCATGATGGGTTTGTTCTTCTTGTGGTTTGATTTGGTTTGAGTTCTTTTTGGCGGGATATCACTTCTGACTCTTTCTAGAGTGATGTCAGGCCATGTGGTCCCAACTTACTATTTTTAGCAGGATTCTTGGACTTGGTGCGAGATCCTTGGACTTCACTCGATTTTTATTGGCCTTCTTATCAGTACTTTGAAATCTATTTTCAAAGTCCGTTGCACTATATTTTTAATGGCGCGATATTTCCTAATTTAAATTAAATATTTAACTTAGTTAGAAAGTTATAAAGTGACTTTATTAAAAGGGACATGAAGTCAATATATGTTCTTTAAATAAAATAAAGTCATATATGTACTTTATGTTGGGTGCCTATGTTCAAGAGGGTTAATAAAGTGAGAATATTAAAAATTGTTTTATTCTCTCAAAAGGTGTGTTTCTCATCTTTGCATATTTTATGAAAACAATCTTCTTAGCTGAGCCAAGGGTTTCGAACCTACAGGTTGTGGAGACGAAAAGTTTCGCGTAGTTGAATACATGTGAAAGTGAAAGATCTTTGTAGGGTATTGCTCATGGTGTCATTTCAGTGATCACATTTGTGCTTATGGATTTAGATTTTGCATTCATTTTGAAGGAGTTTATTGAATATTAAGGATAGATTTGAGGAGAGAGTTTGCATACATATTTAAGTGTTTTTTTGTGAGTTTTGAGACCTTCAAAAACAGGTCGTACTCCTCCTTTGCAGTTGTATAGATCCATGAAGGACATGAGGGTTTGAAAAGGGATTGTAATACTGTTTTTTCCTTTTCCTCTCAATTTTTTATGGCGTTTTTGGTCTACACACTTTTTGGACTGAGCTAAGAATGTTGTCACATAATTTCCAATGAATATAAGGTTTGTTTGCTACTATTACAGACTTTCTATAGCATGTAAAGGTTTTGCTGTGAGGGGTGGGATTTCTGAGGTTGAGCGCTTGCTTTGGTGGTTCACTTTGGCAGGCGTCTAGGGTTAACATCTGGGTAGAAGACATTTGTATGCAAGGACAATAAGGAGTATTCAGTCTATGAGGCCATTGGAGCACTGAGTTTCATGATATCTATTGTAACCAACTCATAAAATCATAATAGCCATATGGGTATGTACAGAAATTGAGTTTAATGAGAAATATCTTTCTGGGTATTTGATATTGTTAGTTGTATAGATCATTCCCACATAAATAAGCATCTGGGTAGTTTTGAAAGGCTTTCATTTTGAATATATGTATGCATGGAAAAACCTAATGTTATGTTCAAACATATAAAACACACCAGGTATTAGAACTAGCTTTCTTGCCAGCCTGTGTTGAACACCTTCATGAGTGAGTGGAAACAAGTATATAGTAGGGAAATCGATCAGTGGAAGCCGCCATAGGTTCCAAAAGGTGACAATATATCAAGTATTTTTGGTATGCATTGGAATTCATCGAGTGATAGTGACAATATTACAGGGGGCATGGCGGACATAAATAAATGACAAGAACAACTAGATAGTCCTAATTCTAGAGTAGAGAGGAAGTTTGATAGTATGTTAGATATGATGTCTCAGTTCTTAGCAAGGATGAATCAAAATATTACGCAAACACGGAAAATGCACACAAAAAACAATGGTGAGGCAAGTGATTCTAATGGTAATAACCATCAACACGATCAAGGTAGTGGTCACAACACTAGGACAGTTTAAGGATCTGTTCCTAGACATCTAGAACTTACCTTTCCACATAGAGAGAAGGCCTCAGCTATTGATGCACATGTGGCGAAGATACAGAGGACAGAGGAGATCAGGTTGCATGATGCAGAGTACATGACCCTTCCACGGAGTTGTTGTCCTTGGAGCAGTTTCTGAACTAGAAGAGACAAAGAGCATGTACTGGTGGTAGGAAGAAGCACAAGGCACGGCGTGTGCAGAAAGATTATCAACATGCATTGAGGAAGGTATATTTGGAATATTTTGATGAGAGATAAGATTTCAGGTAGAGCTTGGGTGCAAAAGTTTGATAATTATTTGAATCTTAAACCTATGGCAAAGGATAAAGCAATTACTTTTGTCACCATACACTTATATGGAATAGCCCATGAGTGGTGGTATCATGGTTTGGTTACTTTGGGTTATAACTTGATCACCACCTATGATGAACTTACAAATAATTTCATTGATAGAGTTTATAAGAAAGATCATGAGTTACATTTTTGAGAGCTTGCATAGTTGAGACAATATGGATTACTGGAGTCTTACATTTCAAAATTTCAAAGACTTTCAATTATGGTTCCTAACATTTCAGAGAGGAGAATGTAGCCTTTTTCTGTGAAGGATTATTGGAGCCACTTAGAGAATGGGTTAAGGTTTTTGATCCACCTACTTTACATGAAACCATGAAGAAAGCACAAAGTATGGAGCTTGCTGCCTTGAAAAATAAGTTCCAATCTAAATCATTTCCCCTCAAGAAAGATAAGAAAGATCATCATTAGGATTTAGATCAGTAGAAGAAACCAACCATAAAACTTGATGATGACACCATTAATGACCTGAGGAAGAGGAAACTATGCTTCAAATGCAAGGACCCATGGTCCACCCTAACCACAAGTGCCCTATGAAGGGTAAGGTAAATCAGATTGAATACTTTTTGGTGGAAGAAACATCTTCAGAAAAATCAGATCAACAAACTGATTCAGAGGATAATGAAGCAGATAGCTCATCAGATGAATCTCAAAGGGAGCAGGATGATGATAGACCCACAACCCAACTTTCCTTCATTCAGAAAGAGCTTTCATTTAGGATTTGGGGAGTTTTGGAAGCGCAGAGAGTGATCACACTACTTGACATAGGGGTTACCGGTAATTTCATTGATGAGGCTTTAGTGGCAAAGAGAGGACTCAGGACGTAGGAGTTTGTGGGATTTAAGGTCAGGTTGGTGGATGGATTTGTTATAACTTGTAAAAGGTGAATCCCTAACTTAACTATTGGAGAATATGGACGTGGTCCTTGGCATGAAATGGCTTCATGCAATTGGAGAATTCTATCTCAACTTACGTATTATGGAAATGAAGTCCTTACTGCATGCGAGCAAACATGTACTCAGAGGAATGTCAGATGGTGGTCTTCGAGTGGTATCTCTTAGGAGAATGGAGAGGCTTCTTAGACATAATCAGGTAGAATGGGTAGCCGAGTGTGTTGTTATGCCTACTGTTGTAGAGAAGCAGAAACAGAGCTTCAACTCAAATATACGGAAATTGATAACCAGGCATAGCAATGTTTTCAGTAGCATTCTACTAGGGAGACCTCCAGATAGAGGCATTGAGCATGTGATTGAGTTGGAGGAGGGAACCAAGCTGGTCATCATCACTCCCTATAGACATCTGAAGGGGCTGAAGGATGAAATCGAGAAGACTATCAAAGATCTTCTCGATATGGGGCATATCAGACCTAGTAAGAGCCCCTTTGCCTCTGTAGTTGTTTTATTTAAGAAGAAGCATGGGACATTGAGAATGCGCATTGACTACAGGACACTGAATAAAAAAACCATCAAGTACAGATACCGCATCCCACGCATTGATAAGCTCATTGATGAGGTGCATGGAGTATGGTACTTCTCTAAAATTGATTTGAGAGCCAGGTATCATCAGAGTCAGGTCAAAGAGGAGGATTTGGAGAAGACTGATTTCTGATGCCATTATGGGCAATTTGAGTTCTTGGTTATGCCTTTCAGGTTAACCAATGTCCTAGTGACATTTCAGTCCTGTATGAATAGGGTTTTCTGAGATCAGTTGAGGAAGTTTATCCTAATATATTTTGATATTTAGCAAGACTTGGAAGGAGTACCTCCAACACATCGAGAAGAGTCAAAATGTGAATTTGGCATGATAAAATTGCTTTATCTGGGCCACATTATCAGTGCAGAGGGAGTTAGTAGATCTAGATAAGATTTAGGCTATTGTTGATTGGCCCCTACCTACGAATCTCTCGCAGCTTAAGGGATTGTTTGTCCAATGAGACACAACATTGTTGTGACAAGTTCAAACAGGTGATGAGTTCTTGCCCGATGTTGGCTATATTGGACTTCGCTAAGCTTGTTGAGCTTGAGTGCAATGCCTCGGGAGAAGCCATAGGTGCAGTGTTAATATAGGACAGGCACCCGATTGCTTTTGAGAGCAGAAAACTGAGGGGTGCAGAGAGAGGTTACAACATATATGACAAGGAGATGCTATCTATAATGCATGCTTTAAGGAAACTCAGGCAGTACTTTGTGGGAGGCAAATTTGTAGTGAAGACTGATCATAACAACCTCAATTATTTCCTTAATCAACGTGACCTCAATGATAGGGAGTAGAAGTGGGTTAACAGGCTGCAATCCTATGACTTTGACATAGTTTATGTCAAAGGGAAGAGAAGCATTGTTGCTGATGCACTTTCTCAGAGATCTCACCTGTGTTCTTTAGTAGAGAGTGGATTTCAGTGGAGCATGCAAAGGGCAAGTGGGGTACAGGTATTGTCGATGGTACTATTCATTATGACAAGTATAGAGTTGTAAATGATCTTATCATTTGCAATGGGGTGATATTTTGGTATCAGAATGAGCAATAAAGAAGAGAACCAACAAAAGGATTATGCATATCAGCACTGGGTTGAGCATTATTTTGAGGTGGGTGACATGGTCTATTTGATCTTACAGCCTTATAGACAATCCACACTCTAGAAGAGTGGTGCAAAAAAACTTACGACATGGTGTTATAGCCCTTTCAGTGTATCCAGGGGAATAGGGGACGTGGCTTATGAGTTAAAATTACCAGTAGGAAGCAGAGTACACAATGTTTTTCACGTGTCTCACCTTAAGAAGGTGCTAGGACATAACTGTTGAACACCCAAAATACTGAAAGGGGGGTGAATCAATATTCTATTAAACCTTTTACTTATTAACTCATTACTCCATTTACCACATATAACAATAAAGCAAATTGTTAGCGTTTAATTTCGCACCTTTCGGTGAGAAAAAAAAATGGACAGATGTGCAGTAGAACCGCTCTTCAAATTAGAAGGGGAAGCTCCCTGTAAAATAAAACTTAACTAAAAACTTTACAATCTTTTTGGGTTTTTACAACATGCAGAAAGGCAGAGATGCACATTCAACGGCGAAGTAAAGATTTTTTATGCTTTTTGACTGAAAACAAAACCTAACCTTTAGCACAAATAATACACTTTAATGGATATTTGGAAGCAAAATAGGCATACTGGAATCTATTAATGATAATGAACAAAACAAGAACACGATGAGGAGAATATTAGACAAATAACAATTTAAGCAAATAGAGGCATTAGAATTGCTATTGCTTTTATTCTTTGATTGAACACGACTGGATAATAAACATTGAATACTTTTAATTCCTTTGATTAAATCCAAATATCGAAGGAAACAAATGAACATAGGCGATTTGATTTATCACAAAAGAAAAAAGAAGATTTGAAACGAATGTTTAAGCACAAAGTCTTGAACAATTCCTCTCAATCTCAACAACACAAACAACTTTCAGAAAGACCGCATATATTTATTCTGAAAGTAATTAAGATATGCACAATCATTGAACAATAAGATGTGAGCAATAAAAGCCTCAATATTTACCATTGATCAAATAAAGTGTGTAGAATACACTTATTTATAACCTAAAACAAAAGGTGCAAGGAAATAAAACGAAGAGTTAACTTACACTCTCCACCCTAACGCTAATGTTGCATGGGAAGCATGAAAGCATATTAGCAATCTAAAAATAAAAATATCTTGTCATGCAATTCAATTAACTTGCATGATTTCTAAAACAAATCCAAAAATAAGTTTATCTTTGAAAAACAAAGTCAGTTCTCAAAATAGAAACTGCTTTGGAAATCCCTCCAGCTGCCAAAAATAGAATTCTCTTGCAGATAGTGAAAAAATGACTAAGTATGAGAATTGAGATTTCTCTCAAATTCATCAACCTTAGCCTCTTTTGGGATACTGATACGATTCGGACACATGATCTCTGTCTGCAAGATGGTGTTTGCATACTCCACTGTCTTCACGAGATCCAAATACTCCCTGACCTTCGGATACTCATGAATGAATGTCGATTTGGCCTCCATGGTGGTAGAAGAATATCGCATGGTAGTTTTTGTTTTAGGCCTCCAAGAAAAGCCTTTCTTCTTCACCATTCTGCTTCAAAAGATCAAACTAGGCCTTTGTATGCTCGTTGTTCGAGAAAATCAAGTTTTTACTATCACTGCCCAAAATCTGATTTTTTGTGGAAAAAAGTATATTTTGCCCTTGGAAAGTAAAAATATGAGACATAGTCCTCAATAAGTTGCCAAATCTGAGCTCTAGACAGTTAAGAATGATGGAAAACACCTTTTCCCCAGGTGGGTATGTGATGGAAATGAGAAAAATTGAACATAAAGGCCTCAAAAATCACTTTTGTTTTGGCTGTAGGTGGTGAATTTGGGCATGATCAGATATAACCAATGAAGAACAAGATTGAAAATCCTTCAAAAATTGCTCCTTAGACCTGGATGTTGCCTTGTATGCATGAAGATGGACCCTGGGATGATGGAGAATGAAGAAAATGATGCTTTGAAGGGACCAATCTACCTCCTTTATGCTTTGATGGCCCAAAAAGTGCCTTTCAACCTATCATAACAAGCTTTGAACCGTTGTTAATGGCCACCAATGCAAAGAAATGGTCTCCCTGTGAACAAATATGCCTTGGAATGCTTGAGGAAGGTATAGTAAGATGCAAGAATGTGTAATCCTTGCCTTGGAATGCTAGATCAACTCCTCAAACCCTTTCAGTCTGCCCTTTGCAAACTTTCAATCCACCATTAATGGCGACCCCATGTGAATGCAACCTTTAGACCCTTCTCTTGCCTTTGGAAAATGACAATAATAATGTATGAATACCTAGTTTATAGAAGCAAATAACCTTTTAGGGTTTCAAATAGGTTTTGCCTCTAAATAGAGCAATTATTTTTAGCTCCATGCATCAAAGAAGAATGAAGGATAGACCTCCATTTATAGCCCTGGCCTTCTCTCTCTTGAGCACCCATCTTTCTCTCTCTAGAAATGTCCATCTTATGCAATTTGGTTGCTTCAATGAAGTATGAAACATGAAAATAGAGTGTCTTTCGTCAATCCCAAAAAGGAGTGCTTTTTCATCATATTGAGCGCCTTTTCCCAAAGGCCAAAAAGGCGTGAGTTTTGGTCAAATAGAGCACCTTTTTGTTGGCATCAAAAGGTGGGGTTTCTCCTTGAAAAGAGCGCCTTTCCTGAGGTGAAAAAGGTGTGGGATTTTCATGTTTTGAGCACCTTTTTGAAGTGCCTAAAAAGGCGTGTGAAATGGTCATTTTGAGCGCCTTTTTGAAATGCAAGAAAGGCGTACTTTTGAGAGGTTTTGAGTGCCCTTTAGGAAGGGTGAAAAATAGGCATAGAATTTGGAGGTTTTAGGTGCCTTTTTCCATGACCAAAAAGGCGTGGATTATGACCAAATTGAGTGCCATTTTGGAGTTTGATTTTGAGTGTCCTGGGTGGAAGTATATGTTTGAGATAGGTCCCGGATCCATGGGATTTAACATGCAGATTCTAGATTTTTGAGGATCCACTAGATTTCAGACTTAGACAGTTTTCAGGATCTCAGAACATCAGGCTTTAGGATACCAAATTGAGCCAATTTCAGGGCTCATTATTTATGATTCTTGACCTTGGAAAACTTTGAACTTTGCCTTGGCCATTTTGAAGGATGCTACCTAGATCACTGTCATTTGCCTCGGCCTCTGGAGTTTATTTTTGTCATAACTTCTTCATCTAATGAGGAAATGTCTTGAAGTTTGGAAATCAGGTTCATATGATCCGAAGCCCTCATTGAAGCCTCTCCTCCATGAATTATACTCCAAGATGGAGCACATTTTAGCCAAAAATGCCTTGGAATTTTTTTTGAAATTTTCCAAAATTTTAAAATTTTCAAAATTGAATATTGATTTGCTAGATGTATTCGCATTGCTTCCCTTGGTTCCTTTATGTCATTTTGGCCTTCAATTTATCAATTTAACCTCCTCTTTTAGATGTTCTTTCACTGCTCCAGGCCTGTTTGGCTTGTCAAAATCTCCCTCCATTTGAGCCTTGGATGGCCTTCTTTTGATTTGTCTTGTACCTGCAGGGTTAGCGCAGTGATGACAAGGCTACATGGTGCTTGGGAGGTGTGTTTGGGCACATATACGAAAAATTTCATATGGGTACAACACAAATAAAACATAGAAGAATCAACCACAAAGCAACACACATAAACACCAGGATTTTTACATGGAAAACCCAAAACTGGAAAAAACCACGGTAAGTGTTAGCTCACAATATATTATGTAGTAACAATACAGAATTACAAGAAGGCTTACTGCTGAAAGAGGACTCACTGTCCAAAGGTGGCTCACTGCCTAGAGAAAGAAAGAAGGAAAGTAGAATGGCTCACTACCAAGTTGAACTGCTCTGATTGCATCTATACATGCATGGTTATAGCTCCAATGAAGCATAGAAATACTGTATCAAAACTCTTCATCTCTGACTGCTCCATTTCACTGCCCTGCTTCTTGCATGAACATAAGATCTCTTTTCTTCTACACCATAGTTTGCATATCACATACACATACACTCACATCGCACAACTCATCTTCCAAATAGAGAATTTGATCTCATATATATATCCGCAACACTTCGATTCTTCATATTAGGCCGGCCTAATTAAATGAAGCGTGCAGTCATTCAATTTGTAACTTGTTGGCCAAATCCAGTCATCAAAATACACAGTGGACCCAAAGCACTCTTGAATCACATTCTCATATGTCATATCCAATTGTCAGACTCCTTAGAATAAAGTTCTAATCAATAGAACTTATCGCACACAACTCAAACCGTTATGTCGGCCTCAAACACAGACTGTTACTGACCCAGTCTAACTGTCAGATTACAACTTTCACTATGGACTACAAGACTTTTTCAAACTCAGATCAAAGACTCCTTAGACATCACAGATCATACTTCCAGAATTGTAGAACATAATATCAAAATGCGGCAAAATGTGGACCGTCAGAACAAATGCTCTGTCACAGTCAAACTCTGGATTTAGAGACTTCATACATGTGTTTACAACACTTAAAACTACATAACAAAATATTTAACACTGGAGAAATGCGAACCAAAACAAATTAGTGTTCAACTCTAGTTAGCATTATATTATGTTGTGTCAAACTTAAGCATTTTAAAGAAATGCTTCCGGTACTTACCATAAGTTGAAATCTAAGATATAAGATCTTCTGAGAGTTAGGAACATCATACCAGAACTGCAATACCTGGTCTTCAACTGCAGATTGGAATGCCAATCCAAACACTGTCTCTCTGTAGTTGTCTCTGTGTATTGCCAATGCTTAGCCAAAATGACTAAGTCTTCTTCACCGGACCAAAATCTCTCTTCCAACCTTGTTCCTTTTTTTGTTGCCATCAATGATAACACTCTCAAACATCATGCTCAGCGAAGTTGCCAACAATAATGTGATACCTTCCACTGAGTTAACCCCTTTGGACAAGGAGGGTAAGCTGATTCTTATTCCAGAGGTCATCATTGACACTAGAGAGCATACCTTGCGAAAGGGGGTCATGAGAAAATATTTGGTGAAGTGGAAGAATTTGCTGGTGGAGGATGCTACATGCGAGAATGAGTAGATATTACAACATCGAGAATTGAAATTGCTTATGGCAAGCAATTTAGGGGAGGGCGGACTATAATGTCCCCTTCCTAAGCAACTCAGTTCATGGGGTTAGTCTATGATTGGGTTCTCGTAGACTAATGTGGATGGTTAAGGAACCCATGATGGGTCCTTGGACTTGGTGCGAGATTCCTGGACTTCACTCGATTTTAATTGGCCTTCTTATTTGTGCTTTGAAATCCATGTTCGGATTCCATTTGCACTATAGTTTTAATGGTTCTTATTAAAAGGGACATGAAGTATTTTAAATAAAATAAAGTCATAGAGGTTCTTTATGTTGGATGCATATGTTCAAGAGGGTTAATAAAGTGAATATTAAAAAAAGGTGCGTTGGGAAAAGTGAAGGAAAGAATAAAAGAAACTTGAACATTCATTCATTCTCACCATGGCATATTTTGTGAAAAACAAAGTTTTGTTGGCTTAGCCAAGGGTTTCGAACCTTCAACTTGTGAAGATGAAAACATTCAGAAAGCTGAATTACTGCTAGCGGTCTGATTTCATAAATTATCACGTTTGTGCTTAGATATTCAGATTTTGCATTCCTTTTGAAGAAGTTTGTTGAAGATTAAGAACAAATTTGATGAGGGAGTTTGTATGTGGATTTAAGTGATTTTTTGTTAGTTTTTAGACCTCAAAAAATAGGTCGTACTCCTTTGCAGCAGTACAAATCCAAGAAGGATGTGAGGGTTTCAAAAGGGATTGTAATCCCGTTTTTGCCTTTTCGTCAAATTTTCATGACATTTTTGGTCTGCACACTTTTTGGACTGAGCTGAGATTGCTATCACATAATTTTCAGCTAATATAGGCTTTGTTTGTTGTTGTTACAGACCTGATAGAGGCCATATAGGTATTGCTTTGAGGCGTGGGATTTCTATGAGGCTGAGCACTTGATTTGGGGTTTCACTCTACCCTTTTTGGGAGGCGCTTAAGGTTAACATCTGGGTAGAAGACATTAGTATGTAGGGACAGCAAGGAGTATTCAGTGTATCAATCCATTACAACACCCAGTTTCATGATAACTGTTGTAGGGAACACAAAAAATTGTAACAATCATATTGATACATATATAAATTGAATTTAATGAGAAATATCTTTCTGGGGATTTGATATTGTTAGTTGTATGCATGATTCCCACATAAATATGCATTTGGTTAATTTTGAAATATTAAGTTCAAACACATAAAACGCACCAAGTTCAACAAAACTCATAAAAAAATGGGGTAGAACATTACAACTTATGAGTTCATGAAACTAGACTTCTTTACATTAACCAACAACTTGTCTTCTATCGATCTTTGTAATACTAATTGGATATGTTTCCTCCTTAGTTTCATAAGAAATCAAAGTATCATCCATGTAAAGGATCTACCTTACTTTCATCTGATTTGGTGTTAATGTGATGATCTCAATCTTCAATCTGGTCTTGAAAAATGACATACATCCAATGGCATTATATCACACAAAACTTCATAATGATATGTACCTATGTTGAATTTAATGAAACATATTTGTTTGATTAATATCTAATGTTTTTTCAACTAGGCAATCTTGTATGGCTTATGATGTTTTAACCTTTTTGACTTCAGTTTAAAAACGATTTCTTATGAAATTATATTAATTGTACAACCTCTATCAATGACAAAAAAAATTTCCTTTGCATTGTTTGGTATTGATTATCATGTTTCAAATACATTTTTTTTGATACTAAGTGACTCAACTCTCTCTAGCTCACATCCTCCAGCTTGTTCATCAATGTATGAAACTCTTCCTTGTGGCCTTTAGCTACTGCTTGTTTGCCCATTGAGGCACTCAAATGTTCTATGATATTCTAGCTAGAATTTGCAAAAAGTTCTTTTGAAAGATCTTCCACTGCTTTCTCCATATCTTGTTCTACCTCTTTAAGATGCTTTAGTTTTATCATTGCAATAAATTACGATATTCTCTACTTTTGCCATGAGAATTTTTTATTTCTACCAAAACCTGAGGACGTGACCCCAACATTTTTGGGACCGTCCCATTTCTTAAACATTTCGGAGAGGTGGGGATGCCTAGGGGACGTCCCCGAGGCATCCCCAAATTTTTAGAATTCATAGGGCACATCCTGGAAACTTGGGGACGTCACATAAAACGAAAGGGAATGGCTAGCCATCCCCAAGACTGTTGGGGACGTCTCCAGTCAAAAGTAACAATTTTTAAAAAAAACTACGATTTAAAAATATTATTTTAATACCTTTAAAAGTGGGACCCCACACCCTGCTCACCCTAAATGGGGTAAAAGAGCTACTTTTTCATTTTAACATGATGAGGAGGAGGCACAACAGGTATTGGTTGGGATTCCATTGGATGAGACAGACTCTCATAGTGGCAGTGATGCAAAGGAGGACTCCAATTATAACACAATTTTGGCAGATGCAAATTAGGGGCAACAACATACATTCTTTGTTTTTTTTTTTGTGTTTTTATATCGAAGTTGAAAGTGAAACTTGCAGCCTCTGAGCATTTTGTTGTTACTATTTTTTTAATATCACATGCATATTGACAATGAATTATGAAATCTATTAAGTTTCAAAATTTGCTAATTTGTTTGACTCTCATGTGAACTCTCAAGTCAACTCAAATGTTATGTACTAAAGATCAGTAATGGTACATGATTAATGCTTTATTAGTGTTATTAAATGTCATGCCCCCGAAATAGGACTGCAAATCATTAACTCCTCAAAAGCTGACTTCCAAAGGAATAAATGATGGCCGACTTTAGAGTCTTAATAATGTCTCTATTTCTGATGCAGGGGCATTTGGGTTCATTGACAATCCCGTGTCACCAAAAATATATTTCATTTCTTAAGTTGTTTGGTTCTGTTTTCTTTGCAAATTTTGTCTTTTGTGTTTTAGGAGGAATTTGGCTTCAGTTGGTCAAGTTTAGGACTTCATCCTGTAGAAAGCCCAAATGGGTATCTGCAATTTCAATTTGGTGAGATTTGGACAAAATTTGCCCAAGTTATGGCCAATCGGACATTTTGCCAGTTTCAAAACCTGGCAGTTCGCTGGTTCCTTTTTTTCCTGATTCACCAACAGGATTCCATGTAATATTCTTAGTGTGGACGGGATTCATTGTCGGTGAAAGGTTGAAGACTTTGGTTCATGAATGAATGTAGTTGTTGATTGAAGGAATAGTGCTTTGTTAGCTAATATTTGAATTGTCTAACCGGTTCGTGGGTTCTTGAATTTGCTGATAAGCCGATAAGGCTCAAGCATGAAGTTTGCATTTGTTCCATGTTGCCGATGGTCTCGAAGTTTTGAAAGGATGACCTTTTTTTATAGAAGTAAACATTCTTGGTCGGTCCGCCCTAAGACTTCATAACCAGTTCAAGATTTCGGCAGATCGTCGATACGCTGATTGGATTCGGAAGGGTTCACTTTCGCCGACAACAAGCTTTGGCTTCTTAGTTCTCAAATTATACTTTTTGCCAACGTGCTTGTGGAGGAAAAGTCAAAGTTGTAAAACTTAAAGTGACGCCAACAAGGGATCTCGAGGTTTGTAAAAGCCTTACTTTGTTGATAACATGGCAAAGGCTTAAGTTCCTAAAAGCCTTACTTTGCTGATAACATGGCAAAGGCTTAAGTTCGTAAAAGCCTTATTTTGTCAATAACATGGCAAGGGCTTAAGTGCGTAAAAGTCTTATTTAGCTTAAGTGCGTAAAATCTTTAGTTTGTCGATAACAAGGGGATGTTTCCCAAGTTCCTGGAACATGTACTTTACCGACAAGCTAGTTGGAAGAAAAGTTCGCGAATGAATAAATTGGCCGTGATGTTCCAAAAAATGATAATTTGCTGATAGATCTTTATTTCTCAAGTTTAGAAACTTGAACAATTGCGGATAACATGGAAGCACAATTTGGTTTTGTTGATAGAGGAGTTCATGGTTGCGGAAAGGGTTATTGTAGCAAAGATTGTCTAGAACGAATATGTCTAAGTGAAATGCATTTGCAATGGCCATTGGAAAGTCCTTGGGAAGGAATTGGTGCTGAGAGTTGGTTGGGTTCTGACTGTTTGAACAGTTGCATAATGATTTGGATGGTTGAAGTGTCTGAGCGAAGGATATTAAATACATTGTTTAGTCCTGCATCATCACTTCAAGGCTTAAATTACGGTGGAAAATTCCTAATCAAAGACTGAATATATCTTTGCAATATTCAAATTATTACTGAACAATATATGCCCAAGTAATTATAAATTTCAATTCTAGGTGTTGGAAAGTAATTTCTCCCACAAACAAAATTAAAAGAGAAAAAGACAAAAAGGCAAAAAGACAAAAGAAGAAAATAGAAAGTTCTTAAAGGAGTCTAGATAAGACAGAGGTTTCCAGAAAGAGGAGAGTTCTAGATAAGAAAGCTTCTAGAGGATAAGATTTCTAGATGAAGAATAGAATAGCCTAGAAGGCACAGGCATGAGCAAAGCCCTCTATAAAAGAGGCAAGTTGTAAAAGCAATTATGTAAGGCAAGCCGGTAATGATCAAGTGATCATTAGAATGCAGCAGCATTCGTTCTAAGCATTGTAATGATGTTCTGATTTAATGAATATTGTACAGCAGCACACATTTGAGTATGTTTGTGTATCTTGTGTATTTCATGTTTCTGTGTTTGAAATTTTGTCTTAATGTCTTGTGGATTTAATAGCCACCACCAACAAGTGGTATCAAAGCAGGTCAGATTGTGGGATTGAAGCTGTGCATTGGAGGACCAGAGCAAGGTTCAGTTTGATTAATATTGTTTGCAAATCATGAAGGAAGGAATCGTTGAGTGTTAAGGCCACCACAAAATGATTTTCGTGCAATATAGAAGCCGCTAAAAGGAGAGTTGCCAGTCTAGCCGCAACAAAAAGGTGAGATCGCTGGATAAACCTGTGGAAGTCGCAGATTTGAGACCAAGGTGATATTGTGTTTCTGAAGTGAAGTATTTGTCGAAGGCATAGAACTGTTTCAAATGTTTTAAAGGAGATTGAGAAGTGTTTGAGCAGAATCGTGGGTGTGAAATTAGGGTCAAAAGTGAAGCCGCCAGTTGTTTTAGAAGTCGTTGCAGAGCAAGGGTTTGAGCTGCTAAGAGAACACATTTCAAGCGTAATCTATTAAAGAAGAAAACAAAATAAGGTAAAAATTGTCGCTGATCTTTTGGTTTATAAGGTTCGCTACAGTTTGTGAAGAAATTGTGAAGATTGTAAAAGTTACCGTGAAAGGAAGAAGGCATAGTGGCCTAGATCACGCCAAAGGAAGAGGCCGCGCATGCTGCTAAGGAAGTCGCAGTTTTTAAGGCGAGTCACTAGGTCAAGTCAAGTCACAGTTCAAAGCGGATCGCTAAAGGAGAATTCGCAGAAGAATTACCATTCCTATCAATCTGCCACTGAAATGAAAGGAAGCGCAAACTAGGCACAAAAGAAAGCGCAGATCTTTGCAAAAGGTAAAACCCCATATCAGGAACAGAGAGCTTAGAAGGAGGTCGCCGAATGGTGTGAATGGAATTGTTGTTGAAGCTGATCTGAAAATGGAGGGATCGCTGTCTGCAAAGAAAAATCGCTTGATGCGTTAAGTCTTCAAAAAGAATACAACTAAGAAGAGGCCGCAGCCAAGTCAGATCAAGAATCATTGTGAACAGAAATCACTGAAGAAAGAAAAGACAAGTTGGAAGATATCAAAGGAGGAGTAAGGCACACAAAGCCACCGAAACCAATTGACAATCACAGTAAAGGACAGCAGTTTGAGGTAAGTTAATTATTTAATTTTTCAAATGGGAAAAGCTAAAAGAGAGAAGACAGAAAATGATTTCCAAAAAGAAAGAGATGATTGGGAAAAGAAAAGAAAGGAATTATTAAGGGATTTAAAGCGGGTTTCAATAGAGAAAATAGGACATGAGATAAAAATTTCTAATCTTAAAATTGAATTAATTAATGTTCAAGAAGAGTTAAAAGAAATATTGAAATCGTTTGATGAGATTAAACAGAGGAATAAAGAATTAGAAGAAAATAATAAGAAATTGGAAGAGGAGAACAGTTTACAAAAAGATGAGATGTCAAGATTGAAAGAAGAAATATCAAAGTTGAAAGAAGAGAATGAATGTTTGAGGACAAAACTGTTAGTTTGTGATGTCTCATGTGATACAAATGACTTAAGTGATAAAGCTGAAGATAAAGAATGCAAGGTTGAAGAGGTTGGAATAGCAAAATTTGCATGTTGTGATATTATTGATGAAGAATGTAAAGCTAAAAATGACAAGTTGTTTGAATCCAAAAATCATTGTAATGAAGAGAATGTTGGTTTCAAGATGATGAAGAAGATGGGATATACAGGAAAAGATTTAGGCAAGTATGGACAAGGAATGAAGGAGCCAATTGAGCCGATAGTGAGGCCAAAGTACGCAGGTATTGGATATGGCAAAATAGATTATGTTACAGGCAATACAAGTGCGAACAAGTTGGTTCATGAAAAGAAGAATGTGCAATGTTTTCATTGTCATAGGCAAGGGCATAGTAAGGAGATGTGTTGGGATTTGCATCCATGTAGCATATGTGGATTGAGAAATCATAGTGATAAGATGTGTTGGCAAAGAGAATTGAAAAATATGACAGAATGCATAAAAATGGATTGTGGATTTCTTTCTGGATCGAGTTGGCAACAAATTACAGGCATGTTGAAAAAGGTGTTCAAGTGCAGATGTTCATTTGTGAAGGATGGCAATCAATCAAAGTTTGAAAGTTTGATACATCGTGCAAAGTTGAAAGCTACAGATAGCCAGAGGACTTCCATTTTGAAGTTCTAAAAATTTGATGGACTGCAGCAGCAGTGGGTGAGATCTGGAGATCAGTAGATCTTGAAGAAAATTTAAAGGCATTGAGTCCGCAGACTCAGAAGACTAGAAAGATTTGAAATGATAAACTTGTGGTCGAAATTAAGGGGGAGTGTTGGAAAGTAATTTCTCCCACAAACAAAATTAAAAGAGAAAAAGACAAAAAGGCAAAAAGACAAAAGAAGAAAATAGAAAATTCCTAAAGGAGTCCAGATAAGACGGAGGTTTCCAGAAAGAGGAGAGTTCTAGATCAGAAAGCTTCTAGAGGATAAGATTTCTAGATGAAGAATAGAATAGCCTAGAAGGCACAGGGATGAGCAAAGCCCTCTATAAAAGAGGCAAGTTGTAAAAGCAATTATGTAAGGCAAGCCGGTAATGATCAAGTGATCATTAGTATGCAACAGCATTCGTTCTAAGCATTCTAATGATGTTCTGAGTTAATGAATATTGTGCAGCAGCACACATTTGAGTATGTTTGTGTATCTTGTGTATTTCATGTTTCTGTGTTTGAAATTTTGTCTTAATGTCTTGTGGATTTAATATCCACCACCAAGGTCTCTTACTAATTTTAGAACTAGCCTTACACGTCTTGACGAAACAATGCTCCTCATATAATTCCACTTGCATCAAAACCAACTTAAAATACTTTGTTAAAATTCAACAATGCCAACAAACTTTGGTGGCTCAGTTACCTTCTTGTTCGGGAATTCAAAGCTCGTATTTGCACTTGTTGTTGATTCCTTCTTATCTTTCTTTACAGTCTAAGTTATTGATGCACAAATACCGCTGAAGTCACTAAAGAATTCTAAATAGAAAATAGGTCAAACATGAAAAGATTTTCCCTGTTCTACATTTAGTTGTGGAGGCTACTCAATAATTTCTCTTGACTTATCTAGATCTATTTTTTCTGATCGAGTTTCTTGGAATAAATAATTGATTACCCCTAAACAACATATCATTTTAAATCAAATAATGAGACGAGCTGCTTATATACATGGTTCTTCAAAATTAGGATCATCTTCATATGATTGCTTGGCTTCCTTAAATATTACTACTCTCATTTCTGTCAGAAAAGTCTTCTCATACTCATAACTTTTTTTGACTTTGCACTTCTACGCGTCTATAGAAAATAATAACTATACATCAACTTTACCTACTATACATGTTTCTAATTCGACTTATGTTTCAATATTTAGTAGTGTTGGAACAACAATTTTTCTTAACTTATCTAGATCCATTTTTTCTGATTGATTTTATTTGTGTACATAATTGATTATCCCTAAACAAAATATCATTTTAAATCAAATAATAAAGTCAGCTATTTATATACATGCTTCTATAAGATTAGGATCATCTTCATATGAGTGTTTTGGTTCCTTACATACGACTACTCTCATTTCTGTCATAAAACTCTTTCTCATACGCAATGTATTTGTAATCTCCTTTTGATTTTACAATCCTTTTCTTCAATAGAAATTAATTACTTTACATAAACTTTACCCAATGTACTTGTCTCTAATTCAACTGACCTCCGTTGTTGAGATATCAGTTAGAGTACAAAACCAATGGATGACATGAAATAAGCAATATAAGAGTCTTAGAATCCACTATGAATGCGATAAATTGAAGGGTATGAAGAATGACCCCAGATTATCAGCATACAAGAGGCTGCTGTAGCCGTTCTAAGGCCATCATACCAGCGTTAAGACTACTTCAAATCAGACCCAAACCACACTATTCCATGCATCAAACTCATGCAAACTCCTGATGACTGAATAATATGAACACCATGCATCTCTTTGCTTTTGCTAGTGATAATAATACAATTATACCTTCCAGCTGCCATATAAATTTCCCATGAAGAGTGATATAGAGAAAAGGCTGTTTTCTGTTGTGTAGTTACTACAAATGGCAGAGGTAAGTCTGAAACCCTCTGAGACTGAAATTCGAACCCACTCACAGCAGCTCTGATGAAGCTCATATCTCCTCCATAATCATCCCTGAGTCATGTCTTACATTTGGCACTTATAAGAACAAGATTCACACCCTAAAACCCACAAACAACATGCTGAGTTCTCACATCTGAATTCACAACTGTACGGACCTGCCAGGGAGTATGGAATGATAGAAACAAGATGTAACAGCTATAAACCCCCGTCAAAAGTGCTCAGAAAAAAGCGCAAACTTAATGCAAATGCAGTCCAGTCTGTTGGGTTCAGTGAAGCTCAAATTAGAAAGTTTCTCTCACAATTCGAAACAGATTAGAAAGTTTATCTCACAATTTGAAACAGTTGCCTTCTTTGTAATAGTATCCTTTTGGCATGTGTTCGCCAATTTAGAAGTGTAATAGTTTCCTTTTGGCATGTGTTGGCCAATTTAAAAGTTGTTTGTTTTGAATGGATTTTTCCATTATTAGAGTTGAGACTGTTTTATATAAATACAGCCGCTGGTTGAATATGTAATATACAGAGTGTGGAGAATTAATAAATAGAGATAATCCCTGAATGTGGACATAGCCATCTTTGTGAGAACCACTATAAATATCATGTTCTTTTTCTGTGTTATTTTTAATCTTTTAATTTATATTCCTATGCTGCAATTTCTTTTCTTTTGTTTCTGCAATTATAATCAACACAGTCTTCATCAACCATGCATATTAGTTCATAGTGGTTACAAACTCTATGCCAGAGGTACGGATAGGTACAAACGTACGGTCCTGCAAATGGCACTCAAACAACAGCAATCTAACACAAATCTGGCTTGTTATTGGCGCCAAGACAAGGTCTGCATTATACGATCAAGAACACGCATTACAAACATATTATTCTTCACAAATCATAGCACATTTGCCAAAAGTACGGCTGGCTCCACACGTAGGCAACTAATTGCACTTTTTCGTTGAATTTGTATTTGAAAAATTGACATGAGGAGGTCTAAGGGCATACTAGAAACACTTGGCAAATAGCTGGCTATGAGTACGCTCATGCTCGTTGGAACATTTATTTATTCCAATTTCACTTTGAGTGTAAGTCAATAGTGCACATTTTTTTAATTCCTTCATTGATTTATCTCTTAAGTGAAAAATGCTCATGCACTTTATTAATTAAGTGAATTATTCCTTTCAAGATGATAGAATATCTGCTGGAAACATGACCAAACAACATGCTCGAAAAGCTTTGACATTTACTTGCTTGTTTGTATACTTCACTGTCTTTTTCCAGTTCAAGCATCAATCTCGTTTGGTGTGGTTGAAATACCTTATCATGACTTTAGCGCAACAGGGCTATTGTCCCTCAAACACAGTAAAGAGGCACTTGTTCCTTGACCCTCTGCATGGGGCACAAGGGGTGCTGCATACTTGACACCTTAAGGAGCAATACCCCTTCTAGCTGTCCATCTTTGTGACAGCAACCCAAAATATTGTATTTGTAGTGGCAATCCGAAATATTGTCAAAAATCGCGACAGGTTTGTGTGGGTTAATCCAGGACTAACCGAAAGAGGTTTTTCGAACCGGGACAGGGTTCTAGTCAAACTAGGAGCCAACAAGGTCTTCAACAAGGTTTTGGGCAAATCTTGTATATATATATATACTTGGCCTCATAATAATATAGCTGAATCGTTTTATTGGTTTTGGCTCTAGTATTAAGGTAGACAATCTTGGTTTGCCTCTATTATTTAGAAAGCAAGGGACTCACTTTTCAAATAACCTTGGGTGCCTGTAGTAGGAGCATCATAGGGTGTAGTCTTGCATCAACCACAAATATTTGCTTTCACTTTGTTTATTTTTTTAAAGGTTTCTAATCACCAATCAATAATAGAATAATCCATTGCACACATAACTGTAAATATATATTGGGTCTCATAATCTTAACAATATGTTCTTTAGTAATTCCTTCCTGGCATATCCACATTTCAAGAAATTTTTATCACTGCAAACGTGCATAACTTAGTAAATCTGAACATTCATCAGATTGGCAGGTTCACATAGTTTCACTATTCATCACTTGCACCAGCGTTCTGTAAGTTTACACCAACAAAGGACCTAAGAGAACTTATAACGAGTGATGCATGAAGATCTTTCATTCTCTGATCATCGTATTTGATTTGGAAGCTTATTTACACTTTGGCTAATTACACAATTCATGTTGAGATTGCTACTTGGTTAGGAGCTTGGAGGGTGCACTACTGGTTGAAAATGACAATGCATGTTGACCGTTGTTTTGAACACTTGCTGCTCCGAATTTCAAAGATCAAAAACTTGTTCTTTCTATGATCAAAAGAGTATACCTTGTGACTTGAAATTTATGTGATTGATTAAAAGCTTGACTTTTCTATCATTGTAAAGAGGCTTTGTGAACCTACTGATTAAAAGCTTGACTTCTCTATCATTGTAAAGAGGTACAAAAGGGAATTTGAAACCTTGCCGTCTTATGCATTGTTTCTTAAGCAATATCTCTGCTGCTTCTCCCTGTTTGCAGTGAAATACTGCTGATTTGATTGCACAAAAAACTGACAGACAGTTGCAATCAGAACTGTCTTGAAAGTGTACAACCTGCTGTACACTATTTCGAGTGACTGAAACTTATGTTTTTATGAATATGAGACATATTGCGTGAGGTTAAAACCATAGTTATTTGTTTGGATTCATCTGTCCTCAAAATCCTGTATATTTGAATGTAGAAAAGCTGCTTTACGTTTGTATTTTCTGCTATTTTTAAACTATAAATCCCTGTTGTTCAGAGAGTAAAATGTGCTCATTGTAAGGGCGAAACGTTATTATCCTTATGAGGCTGGAAACTACCGTGCAGAAGAAGAAACCTTTTGCTTTTGAGGATTGCAAGCCACTGTAAAGCATATTAAAAGGAAGATATTAAGGATTTTGCAGACCTGGGTATATTTTAGCTAATTTTATCTTGATACCACTACTGTTGGGATGACTGAAAACTGTTGATTTATGGTTGAGACTCTAGGTGTAGAGATCTTTTGGGTTTGTATTGCAAATCCACCAAAGCTTAATACTAAACACTTCAAATCAGCAAGGCATGGGTATCCATCAAGAAAGGAAAAGAGGAAAAGAGGAAAAGAAGAAAGCAAAAGAGGAAGAGGATGTGTCACGGAAGTGAACAACAAATATATTTCTTTGATGCTGGAACCTGTTGTCGCAAAATTTAATCGCATGCGCCTCCTTAATGAATTTGGAAAGTAAAGAATGAATGAAATGAACTGAACTGCCCGAAACAAATGAAACAAGAGCTATGCAGCAGCAGGAGTCCCTGCCAAATGCTGCCAGCATAGGTTTGATTTAAAAAGTATTGTTTTAAGAGCTCAGTCAATTCACAGGCCATTTCTGCCAAACCCGGCTTCACAGCAAAAAACAATACAAAAGTATAGCTGCAAGTATACCAGAAATAAAAGATCATTAAAGCAGCACTAAATAAGTGCTTTCAGCATTAAATGTAGTGCTTACCTCAATTCTTCTATGACAGTTGTATTTACTAATGCAAGAGAGAAAATTCACCATTGCAGTATGCTGATATGAAATGTTAATACAGTCAAGATGCAGTCATAATCTTCTCTTCTCTCTGTTGCAAACTAGTTGCAGTTCCAATGTATACAAGGGATTTCCATTTTTGCAGAATGATGACCAAAATGACATATAGTCACTTGTTAGTACGGTTTGGTTGCCTCTTTTCTCTATTGCAATTCAGTTGCAGTTCCAGTGGAAGTGAGACTTCCCATTTTATATTTTGGTTTAATTACTTATTTTTTAAATTTGTCATGGGACTTTCACCTAGGCCAGGTGTTGTGGAGAAAATACATAAAAGATTTAAAAGTTTCAAAAATATTAGAAATTGTAAAATAGATAATTATGAGGTTATAAAGTGTCTATAATGATAATGTCATAATTCAAATGATGGCGCCATGCCACTGTCATAATCATGCAATAAATCTTCAAATGGTTCTGTGTTGCCTCATCACGATACCCTTTCTAGTATTCACTTGGAAGCGTTCATCCATAGTTTCTAAATACTGTCGATGGCTTCATGGTGTAGTTAAGGCCTTTTCAGGGAAGTAACATCAGGGGCAGAAAAAGACAAGAAAATAAGAAATTGGACTTGAAGTATGACAGAAGACAAACTTTCTAGGGAACAGGATGCAAATATGCCATTGCTTAAATTCCACATTTGAGCAAAACCTTGTGGACACTATAAGCTGGATGTAGACATACACCTGTGTGAAAATACAACCGCCTAGAATCACTGCCAAACCCGGCTTAGGAAATCTACATTGACTCAAACTAAATTATTGCTATTTCTGATGGGTTTTTTTTTGGCTTAGAAAATAATTTGTATGTGCACTGCGAGGCCTCTGAAATCTGCAAAGAATCCCATGATAGCAGTAAGGAAAAAAAAAATCTGAAAAATCATCAAACCATAAAAGAAAAACTTGAAGATTGCAAGTTTTTAAGCAATAAATTGAGTTGTTTTTTACACAATTTAAGATTGTCCAATCATTTACTAAAACTTATATTGGATAATTGATACCAATTATAAATGGGAAATTTTGGATAGTTTCGGAGGAGTATATATATCATCTATGAATCGTAAGTTAACAGGAATCTCTAATGGAATACTGACAGAAGATGGCACCTAGAATACTATTGTATTTGAATCAGTCCGACATGAAACCCAAGCTACGAACAATATTAGGATACATCAAGCCTGATTATGTCTAATTGACATTAGAATTTCAATAACAAAATATATTCACTGTGTTATATTGAATAACAATTAGAATAGGCTTATGAAATTATATTATTGAAATTTCATTTTAGAGCAATCAGTAAAAGGCCTTTTATTAGAACAATTATGCTTAAATAAAATAACAATGATCAAAAGCCTAATTGTTATTATTTACAATTTTATCTTTTCGAGGTTTTTCTTTAGGAAGAAAACATTATTTCAATAACAAAAATTTGATATTATTTTTCAAGAGAGTCATTTTCATACTGCAAAATTATTGTATAGTAATTTCTTAGAATTCTATGAAAATGAATAACTCAAATTATAAATTGAAAGTCATTTTTGTATAGTAGAGAGAATTGCTATGATACTTAAGTGGAAATCCCTTGTATATATTGCAAAAATGACTTTCTCAAAGATTAATCTCCTCCATAGTACATGCCATACTATAGTAGATAAAATTGTTATTAGAATGGCTCAATAGTAGATGATTTTCCAGCTTCAATGCCATACTAGAAACCTGATTTGATAGCATTATATTGAAATTGACCACTAGAGTTTCAGTATTGAAAGCAGCAACGAAATAAGCGTGAGCAGTGATAGAAAATAGTGATCACTACCCTACTTAGAAAAATATAGTAGAAGGCTTACAGAAATAGTAATTTCTGTTTTTTTGTGCGGCTATTGAAACCTGTCGAATACACACGTCCTTCCGCTGGAGATTTATGTTTTAGATATTGAAGTTGGGGTTGAAAGCAGCAACGAAATAAGCGTGAGCAGTGATAGAAAATTTTCTTGCCTGAATTTTTTTTCGACGTGAGGCAATTTTCAGAGCAATATAATGCTCACATATAAAAGCCTATCAGCTAATCAAAAATTTATTTGGGATTAGGAAGTCTAAACACACAATTTTCACCAGACAATAATAACAGAGCTAAATGTGAAGCAGTTGAACCAAACAAAACAAAACCCTAAAAATGCATGAACTTTTGCCGAGCAACCAGCTATGGACATTTGTGCCACTGGCTCCACAATAGAAGCCATCGCCTCCTTTTAAAAAGGTCCCCAAAAGATGCAGAAACCCTAAAAACCAGAAAAAAGATTTTCAAAATAATAAAACATACAGAAGAGTAACAGTCCTGTGCGGCAGACTTACATGCAACCTGCAAATGGAAACATCAAGAACGAGAAACGCCAAACAAAAAAACTATGAAAGAAATAAAAAAACCCTAAACCTAAAATTAGTGAGATGGCTGCTTCAGGGGAGCCTTCCCTCTAGTGGTTTTACGCAATTCTGCCTTCCTCTCTTCACAGATAGAGATCTGCAATTTCCCCTTTACATAATAAGATGGCGAAATTAGCAACAAGTATCAATAACCCTTCAGTGTGGAATAAAAATGGGCGAGCCATCAACAACTGTCTCTCATAAATCCCTTTACTCTACGAAGTTGACACACCAGAAGGCATGCTAAACCTCTCTGAATAAAATACAAGGGCTATAATAACCTTCCAATTAGAAAATGCCACAGATGAGAGGAAAATCTATTTAAAAAAGCAAACCTTAAAGATTGTTTTAATAATCTCCCGAAGGCACATACCTCCAAACAAACAAATGTAGTTTTGGTTGAATGAAAACAATAGTCCCCCCTTGCAGGCAGGGACTAACAAATGGATGAGAGAAGTTATAGCTATTTGGAGTTTGTTTTTCTATATTAAACTTGATTTTTTGTCTTCTGTCTCTTCATAAGGCTTATTTTTGCCTCTTATTTGTCTAGTTTTTCATTGACAAATTGACACAAACACTCTTAAGGGTGTGCTTAGGCAACTTAGAACACTTTATCATGTTTTTTGAGTTGATAACTTGACACCTAAGTGTTTACGGGTGCAGTGGGAGTCACTTTTCCATCTAATTTTCACTTTAGAACTTGACACAAACCCTCTTTGGAATGTGATTGATTGAACTTTTGTTATAGTTTTCACTAGACACATGTAGGCAACTAATTGCACTTTTTCATTGAATTTGTATTTGAAAAATTGACATGAGGCAGTCTAAGGGCATTCTAGCAACACTTGGCAAATAGTTGGCTATGAGTACGGTCATGCTTGTTGGAACATTTATTTATTCCAATTTCACTTTGAGTGTAAGTCAATAGTGCACATTTTTTTAATTCCTTGATTGATTTATCTCTTAAGTGAAAAATGCTCATGAACTTTATTACTTAAGTGAATTATATTCCTCTCAAGATGATAGAATATTTCCTGGAAACATGACCAAACAACATGCTCGAAAAGCTTTGACATTTACTTGATTGTTTGTATACTTCACTGCCTTTTTCCAGTTCATGCATCAATCTCATTTGGTGTGGTTGAAATACCTTATCACGACTTTAGCACAATGGGGCTATTGTCCCCCAAACGCCGCAAAGGGGACCTTGTTCCTTGACCCTCGACACAGGGCACAAGGGTTCTTGCATCTTTGACCCCTTAAGGAGCAATACCCCTTCTACCTGTCCATCTTTGCGATAGTAACCCGAAATAACGTATTTGTCGTGGCAACCCAAAATATTGTCAAAAATCGTGACAGGTTTGCGTGGGTTCATCCAAGACTAACCGAAAGAGGTTTTTTGAACCCTGGATGGACCAATAATATAGCTGAATCATTTTATTGGTTTTGGCTCTAGTACTAAGGTAGACCACCTTGGTTTGCTTTCACTTTGTTTATTTCTTTAATGGTTTCTAATCACCAATCAATGATAGAATAATCCATTGCACATAACTGTAAATATATATTGGGTGTCATAATCTTAACAATATGTTCTTTAGTAATTCCTTCATGGCATATACACATCTCCAAAAAATTTAATCACTGCAAACCTACATAACTCAGTTTCTAAACATTCATCAGATTGGCAGGTGCACATTATTTCACTATTCATCACTCGCACCAATGTTCTATAAGTTTACGCCAACAAAGGAACACATATGAATATCCATTGGACCTAAGAGAACTTATAATGAGTGATGCATGAAGATCTTTCATTCTCTTATCATCGTATTTGATTTGGAAGCTTATTTACACTTTGGCTAATTACACAATTCATGTGGCATAGAGCTTTGTTGCACCTTGTAGCTAATGCAGATCAACTTTGAGGGTTGGGATTGCTACATGTACATACTTATGATCATAGTAAAATATCACCAAAGGAGTACATGAGGAAGAGAATAAAATGAATATGAAAGAGTGTGAACATGAGGATCAGGATCCAAATACAAGTATGATATTATAGCACAACATGTAGGAATGTATTGGGCAATGGTTAGTTGGATCTTCTTCCTATGACTATGTGACATCCATTGCATTGATAGAGGTTACCCAAATTTCCTAAGGAATTGGTTTTTTTTATTCCTTTTTTTAAGTACTCTTGTGAAGCTATCTCAACTTACAAGGAATGAAGCTTATTCCTAAGTTAGGGATCATTGTAACGATCATGGAAGTTGAAAATAAGATTTGTCACTTGATACCTAGTGGTAACAACATAGTGTCATAGACCTTGAGACATTTGAATATGTTAAAAGATGTAAGGTCTCTATAGATTTTCAATCGACACTATTATCCACCATAACTCTCTCTAGATAACACACATACACCTTGAGATAAGTTGTATGAACTAGAGGGATTGAGCTAATAGCCACACCACTTGTCTTCACTATTAGAATATAATCACCATTAGGATTGACCTTTTTATAACTCAAAAACTAACATTTTCCATCATAAGGTCCCGATTCAATAAAAGAGTACCCAAGACCAAGGATAGAAAGACTGAAACAAACAAAATAATAGATTGAAAATAAGGACAAAACTCTAGGGATTGTTTTACTTTCAATAAAATTTGGAAAAAACATAAGTGCCCATTTTACATTCAATGCATTCTACCTTTGCCAATTTTGTCTTGGATTGTCCAAAAATTCCAAAGAATTCTAAGTCTTGGGGAATTTTTAGTCATTTGTCTCCGCATCCTTTTCTATGTAAATGTTCCCTAAAACTTCATTAAGTCCTTCACTTGTTTCATTCATTTCTTCTATTTTGTGAGGTTTCAGACTCCTACCAAATCTATTTGCCCTCTTCATGTCCTATCCACTTCACGCCTCATGTTTTGCATACAAAAATTATCAAACGTTTCGTAGTCTTGAGTCTTTTCTTCCCTTCACATTTCTTCTAGTTTGTGGAATCCCACTCGACCATCAAACTTAACATTTCAAGTTCAAATATTTACATCTGGTTCCCCTATCCAGTTTTGTTTACTCTCATTTTTGAAATCCTAATTGACTCCTACAATTTTCTTCCTATCAAGTTTCGCTTAAGTTTTAGACAATTTATATTTGTCCAATGATTCTTTTATTTTTCAATATTAATTCCAAAGGGATTTATAGCATGTTAATTGACTCCAGTAGTAATACCAAGTGGAATGTGAATGTTAAGATCAAATAGTGGTCCTTTATTCTTAATGCTTTTGGGTCAAACTATAGATTAATATGGTTTTATAGATTCCTAAAGATTTATTTTTTAAGTTTTTGGATGAAGGGTCAACCATTACTTACAAAAAATAATTCAAAAATGCTCAGTGTTGAACTCATGATGTAATTAAGCATGAAGAGAAGTTTGTCAAAGACTCTATGGAGTTGAAAAAGAATACATAAAAGTTCATCTGTTCCTTTTGGTGCCTTGGAGTTTGATGTGTACATGGAGGTAAATAATATCAGATGCTACTAAAATTGAACACTTTCTTTAGATGCTTTTTCAATGTTGACTAATAAACTATTGTTGTTGCTAACCATGTTGCATTGATATGGGTTTGAACTATACGCTGTTGTTTTATAAATGTGATTTTGACAGCTAAGATCTCTCTAGATGGTACTAGCTTTTTTTGAGGTAGTTGGCATTGTCTGTTTGACACACCTTATATTGTAATCTACCTTCTTTTAGCATTCTATCATCAATTTATGAATGTTCACCTACCATGTGCATGATTATATATTTCTTGAAGCTTTTTTTTCAAATAGTTTGTGCCTTATACATTTTTCTACAATTTTTATATAGTCTATTAGGACCATTGTAACTACTACATGTGATGGATTTCCTCTATCTATGAAGTGTTAGCTGTATTCATATAATCTATTCCAAAGCTCTCATATTGGCAAAAGTTGGAAGTATGTTAGAAAATTTTGACCAATTATTAAGTATGTTAGAAGCATTGAGTATGTTGTAACTTTCATTCCATTGTTTTCTTTCTTCTTGAGTAGTAGAGGCCAATCATATTTGGGGTTTTCTAATTTGGTTTTATATGCCATGATAGGTTATTTTGTACAAATCAACTTGTTTTATCGAAAAGGTTTCAAGGTAGCCTGCATGCTAGAAAACAAATTTTTTTCTACATATTCTAGAATGTTGAGAAATTATATATTTCTTTATTCGTTGTAACAATCATACAATTGAAGTATCTCTCTAGAATTCTCTTAATAGTTTCTTGCAAGAACTTTTAAATTGTTGGAGCATGTTAGAACCAATCTTGTAAGTAACCAATCTTGTGGCTTATCATTATAAAATTATTGGTTTAGCCAATACAAATGTGTCTCCAAAGACATTATTTCTATTAAATGATAAAGTAGTACTAGTAACAACTAACCCTATTAAATGTATGACATATTGAAGAGGGTTTTGAATTAATTTATGTTGATCTCTATATGTTGAATTAACCTACCACCTTGACTTGACTAACTCAAGCAGAAAACAAACTAGGCAATCCTTTGAAATCTCAAGTACTTATCAAATCAGAAGTAAAATACTACTCCTAAAGAAAATCACTTGTTCACATACCACTTGCCTCATCTGCTACATCCAGTCATCATAATCCAAATCCTTTAATGGATATATCTTTCCTACAATGAGGCCCAATTTACGATGAGTACCCTTCTTTGTTGATTTCTTTTGGTTTATCTTTTATTCCTTTCTAATACCTATTCAAGACTACCTTGATCTTTCTATATCTTGGTGTGTTTTGATATAGTATAGATTGGGGCATGGTCATTACGTTCATCTGTTGTGTTTGTGGGATGTTCTTATTTTCCTTCTAAGGCTAATATTTATCTTGTTTGTGTTGGAATTAGCATCTTGCATATCAATATCCGTTGCATCTAAGGTCTTGTAAGAGTAGGTTATGTGTATTAGGATCATTCTATGCTAAGACTATTTTCCATTCACGTTTCCAACAAGGTTCTATTATGTTTGGTATGAATAAGTCCAAACCGTTTGTTTTCAGAGTCAACATCATATGCATTGGATACACTGTCACCTTGGTCTTATATACCATGGTGCATAATATTCATATGATATATCAAAATAAGGATTTATCTTTACATTTTATAAAATGTAACCAAAGCAACATCACCCCATCATTCCAACCCATCGATCTCACCGATACATCCGCATAAATATCTATAGCTTTCACAGGCTAATCGATTCTTCTATCCTTCTACATCATATAGAACTTCGTCTTCCATGTTTCATCTAACTTTTCCTCATCTCCATCCCTCTACCTTCTAACAATTTTCTCTCCTTTCATTTCAAGAGCACACCATGTTCTTTGAACCCACTTGTCCTCTCGAGGGGGCATCATAATCATTCTCTTTTTCATTAACTTATCGTTACCTTTTCTTGTCACCCTCGCTTTGAGTGATTGAGGCATCACCATCTCTAATCCAATCATTTTCTTCCAACCATATTCTTCAAAATCAAAATCTTCTTCTACCAAGGTAAACACTATGTTTTAAATTTCTTTGAAATGTTGTTACTTTGCAACGCCATCTCAAAAAGGGGCAAGATGTAGACACCCAAAAATGACCATTACATTATCACATTGCACATACATCATTCTTCTAATTCACCCTCATTCAACATTAATTAAATGATTCTTAATTGTTTAATTAATTTCACCATATTTATTCTTCTATTTTCCTACTAATTAAATAAACCAATTATTTAATTAATTCAACATATCTTAATTCCTCTTATCCACCACAATTAAATAATTTTAATTATTTAATTGGCTACAATTATATTCACATTCACTTACTTTAACTTCTTACTTTGTTATGAAGATTAATCATGAACAGTAGAATAAATACATAAACAAATCAATACCATACACCAGATTTTTATGTGGAAAATCCTAAAAGGGAAAAACCATGGTGAGTGTTAGCTCACAATATAACTTAGTCATAATATCGAATAACAAAAAGGCTCACTGCCTTAGGGCTCATTGTCCAAAGAGGACTCATTGTCTAAAGGGTGGTTCACTGCCGAGGGTTGGCTCATTGCCGGGGTTGGCTCACTATCGGGGTTTGGCTCACTGCCAAGATGAACTGATATAGTAGCATCTACACCATGATTGAGTTCAGTTCCATTGAAGCGCAATATCTCCTCTGCTTTGCTTTGCTTTTACACTTCACACTTTATCTTCACATCTTCACACACATCACACTCATTCACAAATTTATTAAATAGATTTATAACTATCATCAACCTTGGAATATACATCAAGGTCGACATTACATTCTACAACCATTGGAACTATCTCCAAGGTTGGCATACATACATAAATCAAATTAGGACTAGACCTAAACTAACTTGCAGAGTAAATGAATGAAGGGTGAATACTTCATGGCTTAGCTTGGACCCAAAATAAATCTTCACATGCTTGGACATGCTTCTACAATTTATGAATAACCTTTGCAACAAGTGTGACTAACCAAGTCGGCTAGAACAAGTGCACAACATGAACACATAGATACATGCTTTCAAGATCTTCAATGTAGATTGCGGATAAAGGACATGCCTTCAATACATTGTGGAGACATCTACTATCAACCTAGAATCACTTGGGAGCCATCAAACCCAACCGCAACAAATGTCACTTGGTGACAACATATATCACTTGAAGATACATCACATATACTGCTTCTCATCAGACACTATCAAACTCTGCTAATCACTAACTTGCGTTCTGGAGCATGAAATGACAAATCTTTTAGAATGAAGATAACTAAGGACCTTATAAGCTTAAGTCAAAAATCACAAATCCCAATTCCAATCTGCAGAGAAATGCGGAGCGAAACACTTTCTCCATGTCACTCTGCACACATTACAAAGCACAGTTCTCAAACTGGTGAATAGAATTTTTCTGCACAATGATTCAAACCACCAAATTTTGGATTTAGCATCTTCAAACACTTCTTTAAATCATATCCAAAGATCATAATCTGATTTTCAATATAGAGAAAACACCGAGCAAAATACTAAGACAGTGTTATTCAATTAATCAACAAGCAACTATATCAGAAGATACAATTGGCACTAATGACAACACAAACATGTTGGTATCAATGACAACACCAGTTAGCACATACTTGTAGACCCTCCACTTTCTTGTTAGGCATATCTCAATTATACATTTTCTCACCTTCTTCATCCTTTTTGTAACTCTTACCAACATTTATGCCTCTATGTTTGGTATTGTTGTCATCTCCTATGTTGTTGTGGTAGGAATTATTGTCTTCCTCCTTCATTGTAGTAAGGGATACCTCTCCATTGACCCATTGAGTACACTTTTGTATTATCACATCTCACTTTGCCGTGACAAAATCTCTCCTCATCTCTCTTTTAGTTTTGCCTGTCTTCCAGCTTCCTTTCTACGATGAGTGACAATTGGTAGGCTTTCTCTATTGTACCCAACGCCTCTTAGATGGATTCCTTCAATCCATTGGCATACTTTGCCACTTTCTCAACTCCTTCAAGATATCATGATTGATATGTCATCATGTAATACTCCTTGGTGTATTATTTCATAATCATGTTTCTTTATTGCAAATTATGTAGCCCTTTAATAGATCCAATTGGTAATTAACTAGAATGAATTTAGACTATCTTTTCCATCATATGATCCCACATTCTAATGCTTGGTGTAGACACCCAAAAATGACCATCGCATTATCACCTTGCACATATGTCATTCTTCTAGCATCAGTTCTTCTAATTCACCTTCATTCAACATTAATTAAATGATTCTTAATTGCTTAATTAATTTCATCATTTCACCATATTTATTCGTCTATTTTTCTATTAAGTATATAAAACAATTATTTAATTAATTCAACATATCTTAATTCCTCTTATCCACCACAATTGAATAATTTTAGTTATTTAATTGGCTAATTATTCTTCAAAAATTAAATAAATTATTCTGATTTATTTAAGTTGACTTTTCAATATCTTCCAAATAAATAAAATCATTATTTTGTTTGTTTTTCTTCCATCATGCACCACAAATTAAATAAATAAATTTATTTAATTTCTAATTATACACATCTTCCAAATTTATCTTTTTCCTCTAAAAAGCTTCCATGCACACAAATTAAATAATTTATTATTTAATTTAATCTTTTGCATGTCAAAAGCAAAGCAAATTTTGCGTTCACTTGGCTTTAAATCTTTGCTTTCTGAATTTATTCATTAAATAGAAGAAAAAAAACATTCTATTTTTATAAAAACCAATCTTATCTTTAATCAACAACGCAATTAACTCAACACCAACTTTTTGCATGTAAACTTGTCATTTGCACATTCACTCACGAGTCCTTAATTTATCTTATCTGTCGATCTCATCTAATTTCCTCGACCATTGATTGATCCTTCTTTAGAGTTATAAATACACCAATTCTCTTCTTCACAGACCTTTCACAATTTTGAGCAATTGACATCCATATCTCCTAGCACTTTTGGGCATTCATTGAAGCAATCACGCATCCTTTCATACATCTCACTACTAAGGTTATGCTTTTAGTAATTTGAGCAATCCACATTCACAAAATACACCAAGAAATTACATTTAATGGGTAACATTTAGAGTTTTCATGCTTTTTATATTATCTTTGTTATGCTATAGATGGTTTCTTGATGTTATGAAGGATTTTGGTGTTGAATCATTGTTGTTTTGATCCTTTTATGAATTCAACTTTTTCCCATACATATTTTGGCATGCCCGGTGGGACCCACTCCCTAAATTTAACACATATTTACTTGAGAAATTTTGTTTTTTAGGATATAGGTACGTAGTTGCACTTTCGGTTGACAGAGTTGCACTTCTGGTCAATAGAGTTGTGCTTTTGGTCAATAAAGTTATGCAGCAAGTCGATATTGCATGCACTTCTGGTCAACAGTGTTGCGCTTTTGGTTCACAAAGTGGCAAGTTTATGGTTTATGTTGTTTTTCTTCTGATTTTTTACTTTTGTAAGCTTTTAAGCATTTAATTTTTCTTTTGCATGCAAGGTGATGTATTTGCAGGCATTTATGCTGACTTGTTTCACAAGTTGATGTATTTGTGGGTAGGTTTAGTTGCCTTTTGACTTAATTAATCTGTTGTTTTGTTTTTTACTTGTTGATTTGTGTAGGCTTGACAAAGTTACAGTTCCAAACAATTCTCTAGCCTATCGTAAACATACTTATTCACTTTTGAACAACACGATTGAGCACTTGAATGTTTTTGTTTTCTATTTGCAGGATTGACACGGAGTTGCACTTTCGAGAAAAAGTGTTGCGCTTTTGCATGACAGTGTTGTGCATCTAGTCAATTCTACTATGCATATGGTATAAATCTCTGTGCATTTGGTCAATCCTGATATGCTTCTGGTATAAAATTCACTTTTGGTCAATTTTGTTGAACTTTTGGCTAGTAGTGCATACGCATTTGGTCAATTCTGTTGCCCTTTTGGTCAAAACTGAGTTGCTTTTGGTCATTGTACTGATGCTTTTGTTTCTAACAATTCTTATTTGAGTTTTTCATCTAACAAGTGGCTTTTTGGAACCTAACATCATTTGTGCATCCTCTTATCTGTTTTCAAAGAAGCAAGAAATTGAAACTACTAATGAGTTTGGTGTAGGATGCTTGGCAAAGATTCAATTTTTATCACTAATCTAGTAGAACACTTCAATTTCGTTAAGGCAATATATACTTGTTTCCTATGTCTTGAATGTCTATATATGTATGCTCTATCCTCGCACTGAAAGGTGATCTTGGAGATCAAAAATACTAGATTTTTCACTTTTATCGCCTTATTTGTTTTATTCTTAAGGACCTGAGAGTCATATGTATGTTCGTCTCTCGCATTGCAAGACGATCTTGAGAATCAAAAGTACTAAGTATCCTCTATAGAAGGCTTGTTAAGGGATTTCATCAATCTTAAGAATCACCTTAACCGCATGTTTTGGCACAAGATATCAATGTTATGAGAATCAATGTTATGCTTCCAGTTTTGCTTCTAATTTTGCTTCCAATTTTGCTTCCGATATAACATCGCTTGTTGCTTCCGATTTTACTTCTGATTTTTCTTCCAATTTTGCTTCCACTTTGCTTCTGATTTTGCTTCCAGGTTTGCTTCCAATTTTGCTTCTAGTTTTGCTTCCGGTTTTACTTCCAGTTTTGCTTCCAAGGTTGCTTCTGGTTTTGCTTCCAATTTTGCTTTCAGGTTTGCTTCCACTTTTTCTTCCAGTTTTGCTTCCGATTTTGCTTATGATATAACGTCGCTTGTTGCTTCCAATTTTGCTTCCATTTTTGCATCTTTTGTTGCTTCTAATATGGCTTCTATTATTGCATCTTTTGTTGATTCTAAAATTGCTTCCATTATTACTTCTTTGTTTGCTACCTGAATTGTTTTTTCTTTTTTGCTTCCTAGATAACGCCAAGTTTTGCTTCCAAGATTGCTTCTGGTTTGCTTCTAGTTTGGCTTCCATTGTTGCTTCATTTTTTGCTTCTAAAAGTGCTTCTTATTTTGCTTACATTTATTAATTTAATATGTTCTATTTCAATTTAATTAGTTAAATATATCATGCCTCTTAAATAACTCATATGATTATAGAGTAAGTAATTCAATTATTTAACTCATATGATTAAATAACAAGATAATTATTATAACATGATCATCATCTATAATTAAAACAAGTGAGTCAAATATCTATAATTTAATTGAATTTGACAACATCCATCCTGAGCAGTAAGTTAAAATCATCATACGTAATAAATATCCATCCAAAAATCATCGACCACTTTCAATATATACAAGTTGACAAGTCAATATTGATAAGATCATCATCATATATAGCTAAAACAAGTGAAAGTCAAATATGCTAGTAGATCAATAACCTGTCAAAATAATACATGTCCAACAGTCGACATAAGTCAAAATGATACGTGTACAAATAATATAAGTAAAAATGATAAATTATGTAATTCAAAATGATACAAGTCAAGATGATCCATATCCAAATGATATAAGTCAAAATACTACATAAATTTATGATATGGTACTACAGGCCGTGAAAATGATACATATGATAGTAACCATGAAGAGAGGCATCATAATGATATATCAGCAATGATCCATGATGCGATCTATATGATCATGAATGTCACTGGCTACTACCAGCAACTACCTCATCATCATCATCACCATCGTGATCATCGTTGTCGTCGTCATCGTCGTCATCGTCATCATCGGCCTCAGTGTCTTCTGTATCTGCGTCGTCATCCTCTGCCATGTGATCTATACCAAAACCAACATAAGCTAGAGCTATATCATGAAGATCATCTTGATCTTCTGGAAGACCCGTGTTCTGCAAAAAAAAAATATTTAAAATGAAAAGTTATTATTTATTTCATGCAGTAATTTATTTTCCTTTTATATATCTAATATTACAACATATGAAACGAAACCATAATCATATTACATCATATCAAAGTGCACATACCATAATAAAATTTCAAAAAATTTACAGCTAATATGTCATTCCAATGATGTAAAACATGCAACAATTCTAATAAACGTTAGTAAAGATCATAAAAAAATTGGTTATACAATTTAACTATCAACTGTAAATTCTATTACATAACTTTAAGTGCCACAAATTTCTTGGTCCATGTATGCCCTTTTTCACTACTAATCTAATAACCTACATTAGACAGAAACATTAAAGAGTTTTTAAGTAGTAGTTGATTAAATTCTCTTACATGTCATTAAGGAATGCACAATTTTTTTTCAATAATTATTTATCTTAAGGGTCATGAGTAACCTTAAGATAAAGGTCTATTTTGTTGGAAAAAAAAATGAAGTTAGCAATATGTTATCCGATCGATTTTAGAAAGAAAAAATGTTAGCCCTATTCCTACTCACAGGCCTTCAATGTGAGCGGGAATAGGGCAAATTTGGGGATTTAGAAAGAAAGATAAAGTTTATGGTGTCTTCAAGATAACCAGCACGGGCAAGGATGTCAACCATGCACACATAATGATCAACTGTAGGTGTAATGCAATAAGGGTTACAAATGTGATTAAAGTATGTACAGCTCTCATCCACTAAACCTGCATGGCTGCATGCACCTAGAATACAAGAAAAGCTTACAATGTTAGGATATGTTCCAGAGTGCTTAACTAATTCACAGATTTTGAAAGTGTCCTTGTGCATATCCTGCAATCATTGCATTCTATGAGATGACATCTCTTCGAGGAATTCTGTCAAACAGTTCACATTTTTTGTCTATGATTCCATATTTTGTGCATATCCTACAATCATTGCAGTCCATGAGACCACATTTCTTTGAGGCATTCTATCAAACAATTCAAGTGCCTTGTCTATGCTTCCACATTTTGCATACATGTCTAACAGGGCAGTTGCAACTACAACATCTGACAAAATTCCTCTATCATTTATGTATTGATGGATGTCCATACCCTATTCCAAAGCTCCTATTTTGACACATGCAGGGAGGATGCTGGCAAAGGTTGTGGAATTTGGCTTTACACCAACCAATTGCATTTACTTTAAAATTTCTAAATCCTTTTCAACAAATCAATTTTGTACATATCATGCAGTCATTGTAGTCCATGAGACCACATTTCTTTGAGGCATTATGTCAAATAGTTCACATGCCTTGTCTATGCTTCTTCATTTTGCATACATGTCTAACAGGGAAGTTGCAACTACAACATCTGGCAAAGGAGGACTAAGCATTCAGAAACCTGACCATGCCACCTTGTGTGGATTTGATGAATGGGTTGTAGCCATCAAATCCAATGAACTCTTAAATCATGTCTTCCTTAATTTGGACCAGCAATGTAGAGACAGTCCTCTAAAATAGAAGAATATAAAGTGGTCTTATTTTGTGTCTGCATTTGTATCATCATTACTGTCTCCTTTGGGACATTATTTTTTACCATCGAGGAATGGATGATTGAGACTAGTCAACACAAACCTCATGGTTACCATCAATTCCATCTCTTTGGTATTGAAAACTATAGTTGCATTAATTCTATGATGGCAATGAGAGGATACAATGACTGCCCTAGATTTTTTGTAATGACAACAATCATATTTAACACTGAATTATGAGTCATTCCCATAGTGGGATCTTCTCAAAGGAGTTTCAAACAACTCATACTCATAGAGTCATGGTTTTAGGTCACATATGTTATGGTAACCAGGGATTCCAACTATGGTTTCAATAGCTAAGACTACCCTCATTTGTGACCGTAACAAGGTTCTTGGACAACACTATCTTGCTCTTCACACTGGGTACTATATAGGCCAAGATTGGGTTGAAGAAATCACTTGATGGTTACCTATATAGTGATACCACACCCTAATACCCCCATGCATTCTAAATAGCTTGAGATTTATACAATACTCAACCAAGATGAAATTGTATCATTGTACCACACTTAACTATGGCAATCCCTTCTTGACAACAATTTGTAATCTTTAGACTATTGGGATCCTTGCCACAAATAAATATTAGGTCAATGACACAAGGCTTTTAAACAAATACCATAATCCCAACTCTATATCCATTCCTTTGGTAGTCTCAAGGGCCACCTTGAGACAAAAAATGCTAATATACTATTATGACAGTTATGATTGTCCTCCATCGTTTCATTGTGCATTTGAAACTTGAGATGAGGATTAGGGAGGTCTCCATTGGTATTTTTTCGTAGACAATTTGGCAATAGCAGACCCCCATCTTATCATTAACGAAGATTATATAAATCTTGAATAAAACAAGAAAAACCTCATGATTGTCTTGCATAATAGCAAATTGACTGTGACAGTAGTAAGGTTAGTCAATAATTTCCACACCTTTATATTCAATCTTCAGATCATTAGGGGGGTAAATATCATAGAAAATACTCATGGCAAGATCTTTAATATAGGCATATTCAACTTCAGGCATTTTTGTAGACCCTAGGAAGGTGGATGTAAACTTAGTGACTATAATTACCACCACAAAGACTATCCCCTTTATGACTATGACAAGGTAACACTATCATGATCTTTATGACAATCCCTTCTCCAATGGGTGATGGCCTAATAACATTTATCTCATTTGTGATTTCAATACCTCTCTAATGCACTATCATAGAGTCTTGACAGTCCTTATGTATCAATGAAGAAAGCTTCCAAAAAATCCAAAAGGAGGGCTTAGGATTACATACAAAGTCCTAGCCTTCATACCCTAGTCACATATCACCCCTCTAAGAAGACCTTAAGACTTTATGGATTCCAAACATAACACAAACCCAGTCCTATATGACTGTCACTGCCCTAGGTCCCTCAAAATTCTTATATCAACCTTCCCTTGGCTGGAAAGGGTCTTGAAACTCCATTGTCCCTGCTACTCTGAACATGGAATGGTCAATATAATGATTCTACTACAATGCATGCTACACTAAGGAAGTCCTGCCCACACCTAAACTATGATGTATCCGTGATCTTATCAAGCATGATCTTATGATAATGTTTGGATTGAACCTATATAGTTTTAGGGCATTCACACATCTCAATTACAGTGTGGTGTGTGAGGAATTATTACTAAATGGTTGCTACCATGTACATAAACTATACACATATCTGAAGGCTGTAATATGACATTATTGTGATGGTATTCTAGGTTGGAATGAAAGCTAGGCCTCAGACCATTTTAAATTGATTCCTTGCAAAAAAATCTGATATGAGAGAGATTGTTGATGATAACGATGATAGCATGGCTAATTACAACCAACGTAATGTTGATGATAACAACCTGAAAGACTCCATCAAGCAAGTAGAGAAGACACCCGTGTTCAAATCGGGTGCAAGTAGAACCTCAAAACTAGCATGCACATTAATATTATTAGAAATCAAGTCACTATTTGGTTGGTCAGAGAAAGGATTCACTACCCTACTGAAGTGAGTTGAAATCTATTTCTTACTTTTGCATTGTCAATTGGTGTACATAATTCATAAACATTCATCAACTTTGTTTATATTTCTTTAAGAGGATTTTAAAACCATATATTGTATATAAACAGTCCTAGTATAGATTGACATATCAAACATGTTCATCATAAGTCAAACATTCAATTGATTTAATCTATGGCAATTTTATAGGGTACTAAAAACTAAAATATTCCTTGAAGAGAATGTGTTGCTATCAACTTGCAGAGAGGCACGTTTGTTGTTGGTTTTGTTGGGGATTGAATATAAGAAAATTCATTCATGTAAATTGATTGCATTTTATACAGAGATGAATATAAAAACAACGTAGAATGCCCTATATGCAAAGAGAAGAGATATCGTACAAATGTACAAGGTCCTACAGTTCCAAAGAAGGTTTTACGTCACATGCCAATTATACCTAGACTTCAAAGAATGTTTTGTTGCAAGTCACTTGCACAATTAATGGACTGGCATGCAAAGAATAGGAGTAAAGATGGATTCATGCGAATTTCGGCCGACTCCAAAGCAATGAAACACATAATTTATTTTTAGTAAGATAAAATATTTATGTATTTACACTCATAATTTATTTTCATCCCAACTTTCATACTTAGTTTTATACTATTTTTTTATGTTATTAACATTACTTATTGAATTGCAGGGCTTCAAACAAAGGGGATATTTGCATGCCCAAGATGTGCAGAACAATTTCAAAGGCGGTATTCTAAAGATCTACATAAATTTATTTACGCAAACAACAGGGTTTTTCTACCACTAGATCATAAGTTTAGAAATCACCTGAAGAATTAATTTGATGGAGAAGTTGAAAATAGAGGCCCTCCCATGATTATGGATCCAGGTGATTGGCTTAAGTATGAAGATGCTCAATTGAAAGCTTGGGAGGATTTTTTTGATCGGGGTGATTCAATTGAAGAACCAGAACAAGTTGTAGTTAATATACCAGAAGGAATGAAAAGGAAATTCATATTTTATGAGCTCCCTTACTAGAAGGATCTATTAATATATCACCTATTAGATCCTATGCACATCTTCAAAAATGTCCCAGATTCTATATTTCGACATATATCAGGCAAAGAGAAGGACACCTTGTCTTTGAGGAGAGATATTGCTCTTTCGCGTACCAAAATTGATAGAAAACATTTGTGGCCAAACAAGGAAAATGAAACATATGCAAAAGCTCCATGGATTTTGAAAAAAAAAAGTGCTAGACCAACTAAAAAATGTTATCCATTCAATAAGGACACCTACTGGCTATGGGTCATCACTGGCTAAAGCTTTTACAGTTGATGGACATATCATAGGATTTAAAACACATGAATTTCATAATTTTATGAAGGTATTATATATCATCATTTAACATTTACTAGTAACATTGATTAAGTACTAAATATATTTTGATATTTTGTTGTGTGAGAAAAAATCACTAATGACCTTTTTGTAAATGTGTTTGGTAGCATATCATCCCATTGGCAATTAGCCTGTCTTACAGTTGACTTAAGGAATGCCATAAGTCGATTGTTAGCATTTACAAGGTATGTGGTTATATGAAATGTTCATGTGTGAGACATAAAGATATTATATTGCATTTTAATTTTTGACTAGAGGTTCATACTAATTTACTATTCTTATATAAGGTGGGTGACCTCCGAGGAGATCCACGAATGTGAATAGCCAAAATGGAAGAAGGAAATTGCATAAATTGTATGTGTATTTGAGAAGGAGCTCCCTACAAGTTTCATGGACCTACAAGTCCATTTACTTATACACCTAGTCGATAACATTGAATTGGCGGGATTCATATCAACGAGGTGGATGTTTTTCTTTGAGAGGTATATGAAAACTCTAAAAAGATATGTCTGACAAAAGGCACATCCAGAGAGTTGCATGGCTGAAGGGTATGTATTGAATGAAGTATTTTTCTTCCTGTGTGAATTCTTTGGTAAGGATTTTGAAGATGGGCCATGCTTTTGGGATGAAGAACGAGCATCAGATATTATTGATGGAGAAAAACCACAATCTAATAGTGTTCAAGTAGAAATTAGTAAGTAAATTCATGATCAGTGTGGTTGTTTTTCTTGCAATCATTAATTTACTCTATAATTTATTTGTCAAATTAACAGCATGACATTTGGAGTTTGAAATAAACATGTTGACATGTAATAGGTGTAGATGAAAGTGCTATACTTGACAAGTTCATTCTATACCACATGGAGTTTATGAACAAATGGATTGATCTATATGATAAAAAGAGATAAGTGTTAGAAGCAAGGAGACAGTTTAAGAGATCGAACCCAAGGAATACTCCACTTCCCACTGATCTACTTGGGGAATGGGGCAAAGATTGCACACTAGAATGGGTTACTGAACAAATTCAAAATCAAATAGAAGATGCAGGTATAGATTCAAACATAACAGAAGATGAAATCAACATGTCTAGAGGATGTGAAAGAAAGGTACAGTTGGAAGTTGACAAAATATTGTTTCCTTACAGTTTTGAGACTATTAACTATTTTAATATTCATCATTATATTTGTTTTCACTGAAATAAATGGTCTTTCACAGGTGAGGAAATATCTAGCAATGTGGGCATATGGTCAACATTATCATGTAGAAAGTGAAGATGCAAAGAGATGATCCTTCGATTGTGGCATCATGGTTGACTTCAAGCAATCCAGTCGATCAAGCTCAAAAGATAAGAATATAATTGAAGAGAATCTACAATATGTTGGAAAAATACAAGAAATTATTGAGTTAGATTATCGCTCTTTTAAATGTATTTTTAAGTGTAGATGGTATGAAGCATTTGAGAGGACACGAAGACATGATACCCATAGTGGATTGTTTTCTATAGATTCCTAATGTTTCCTACCGAAGGATAAGGAGCCTTATGTTCTACCAATTCATTGTGAGCAGATATTTCTTTAACTCAAACAAGAAGTGGTAGTGATCATTAATCTATTAATTCATAGTTTATTGTGAATATATATGTGTTTATTAATCAATAAAATTGTTATACCATATGTCTAATATATGTATGTCGTTCATGTGCAGGCATTTTTCTATGAAGATATTTTGGACCCGAAATGGATATTTGTCATACATTATGATCCAAGATTAAGGCATGTATTTGACGATGCATTAGTGGATACTGAGCAAAACAATGATGGCCAACAAAATGAGAGAGAAGGATTAGGGAACATCAAAGAAATTGACATCCATGATGATGTTGAAGATGGTTATGTTCAGGCACAAGAAGACAACAATCCAGAGTTAGATAATGTTATGGAAGACAACAATATGGATGGTATAGAAAATGATGATCCAAATACATCTGGTAACAATATAGATGGTCTACAGTCAAATGTTAATGATGATGAAGATGATGCAGGTCAAGATGAGGATGATGATAATATTAAATACTTGAAAGAACATATGAACATTCATAATGATACACTAGATGACATTGCAGCAAACAATAATGTTAATGACCAAGACTTCTACATTTTCAAAATTATTTGCAATCCATGTTTAAAAAAGGATGATTCTTATGGCCTAAACTTTGAAATGCTTCGGTAATATTATTTGTGTCGATACAAATTACCTATTGCAATATCGTTAAATTGTTCAATCTTTGGTATGAATTGTTGACCTAGAAAAAATTAGGATTAGTTGGATGCAATTTCCTTTTCATTACTTTATATTTTGCTTGAATGTCAAGGTCTCAACCTAATCCTCATTTTGCACTAAGAAGAAACCTTAGGCTTAACTCTACAATGGCCTTAAGTCATTGCGAGGAAGTTATGATTGAGGATTTGATGACTACTACATATTTTAGTGGGGAAGATGTTTTTCATCATGATGCACATGTTACACATATGGATAGGCAAGACATGAATCTTACTACACAAATACTTATATCAAACCTTGACAAATTTGAGCAATAATGTTAATTATTCAAATTTGATTGATGTTCTTCATAACTTGTTAATGGATAATCCTAAAAAAACAAATGGAAAAATGGTCATGCAAATAGCACAATTTGCAAGTGAAACTCTTAATCAATGTGGTTTATGATGAACAAAGTGCCACACTAAGGGGCATACAACTACAAACTATCTAGTGGTGGGAGCTCAAGCTATTAATGCCACATAGTTCCCTCCTTCTCAACACATACCTAATTGCACCATATGTCATGAGACTCATGAAATTGTCCACTACTGCGAAAGTGAAAGGATGTTCCTATCAATTACTAGTGCAAGGTTTGTCACACATCCACCCATGACACTACCACCTACAAAGTAGTACAAGTCGTCCACAAGGCAAGAGGAAAATAAAATTAAACACAACCACGCAACCCCAGTCACAACCACAATAGATGGTGTTGTGCTATTAGGAGCCATAATATATGGAGCATGGAGGAAATCAAGGAGGCCATGGTAGAGTATGCAATAGAGGAATCTATTGCTACTAGTGTGGAGAACCTGGGCATACCTCGTGTAGTTGCACAAAGTTTCCAATGTATATTTATTATCATGTTGATCACAAGATAGAGGATTTCCCTACATTGTTGCAACTATTGGAATATTCAATTATGTGCCTTTGATAAGGGACTCATCATTTTCATAAGTTCTATCACCACCTAATGATTCAATAAAGGATCTATTCTTGATACATTAATTTAATATATACAAATGTGTGGATGATTCAGTGGCCTGTTCACATAACTCACGTTTGTATATAAGTGATTGCCCTTATAGTTGTCGAGCTTTGTGGATTAAAATTATTGTGAAAAATGTCCAAGGATTGTTCTGTAAAGGTAAAATGGTGCATTCATAATGAGAGTGACTAAAGTTCAAATCTCAACGTTGCAATAAGGTAACTAGGAGGACATGTGCACATGTCCAAGACTGCAAATAATGGGACAATTGAGTGGGATCTAGGGCCAACAGAGAAGCACTTTAGAACTCATCCTATGCATCAATAAACAACTCAACACAAGAAATACAAATTGACATATTAACACAACAATATCCAACTAAGTTATTGAAAGTCAACTATTGATACCTCGTTCTCCATCCAGATTACAAAATCAGTCCACTTTTTGCTTTGTAACATTTCCTTCTCAAATTGGCTTGGATGCCGGCCATATTTCTCCTCCTATCAAAACAGGCACATGGACTAGTTAAACTAATTAATATGCAATCATTTACTTTTTCCTAAGAAATAAAAAAATATCATTTAACTTATTAAATATACTTACAAATGTACAAATCAAGACCTGTAAACCTTTTTGGCCATTGTGATGTGATGCATGAAGTTTGTCAAGCCTAGCCTTGGAGGCCTTGTCCTGAAACATATACTAAATCAATTTAACTATGCACAAATAAAATTTAAAAATTGTTTAATAAATTTGATATAATATTATGAGCAAATTCAAATACCTACATACTCTCCTCACCGGACTTCCTCCATGCATCGGATTTCTCATATGGTTTTACAAGCTCTTTCCATACTTTCACACTTACATCAATTGGCCTTTTTTTGAGCCTTAGCTTATGAGGGAATTTTTTAATCTTCTTTGTTTGGTTGCACTGAAATCTCTTGCAGTTTTAAGACATTCGTAGCTTTATCTTCTTTACAGATTGACCTGTGCCAAATTCTGTCTCCATGTCATGGATAACTGCTTTTTGCAGGTGCATGGGTATCTTTAAGAATGGCAAATGTAGATGGTCTTTGAACCATTGAAGGCATGATTCCTTCAACCTATTCACACAAACATTTTTCTAGCATCTGTCATTTAGACTTCCCCTGAAACCACATCGTATTCTATCTTGGTATCGTAGGTACCAATGCAAGATGCAAAACATGGCGTGGTGGTCGAAGAAGTCTGTGTCCCAGGAGTGGCTAGGACATTAGAAGCCTCTACTCCCTATTCCACATTCTTAGAGGTTACTATTATTGATTTCCTCCTGGATCTTTTGCCCGATCCAAGACTGGTTGGGGAATCAATTGATTCCCTCTGACACTGTTGATTTGGTTGCAATGTTTCAAGGGCTTTACTAGATCATTTTTCTATGTATCTAGCAAGCATTGTCAAGTCCACACCATCCAACTTGTTCACTGCCTCTACCCCCAATATGGAAGCCAATGCCTCTTTATCTTTGTCAGTCTCATGTCCCTATATATATATAAAATAATTTTTTTCTTTTAAAGTGAGAAATAAAAAACTAAAAACTAAAAATCAAAGAAACAATGGAAACATTTACAAATCTATAAATTGACAATGAATTACCTCATTGTGCCCAGAGTCTGCTCCCTTTTCTCTCTTCCCTCTATTGCTTAACATTTTGAGGCACCTAGGGCAAATTATTTTTCTCTAGTCTATGGAGGCAAACGAAGTACACACTACCAAGTATGAAAGTTTTCGTCCAATTTTTCTATATTTCTCAAGGTTTTTGACCTTTACTTTGTAGAGCAAATCATGAAGTTGTTTTCCTCTATAAGTTTGCTGCAAGAAAGTAAGATTATACATCAATTGAAATAAAGCCAGAGAGAAATTTTATCAACTAGTGGCAAAATGTGATTTCATCCATATCAAGATAGACAACAATTTCCTTTAAGCAAATGTTGAGATATCTGATTCACACAATGTAATCCTGAAGAACACATTTATAATATTATGGAATGTGGAAATTTGTTGTCTATTATGAAAAGCCTTGCTCGGAGTTATCTTCAACAGATGCCCTATGAATATTACAAGACCCGCATTTATCCAAACGAATCTGACATCTGACGGGAAAAAAAAAGTAGATGAAAGAGAGGTGATGCCCTTACCTGGCACGAATAGAAGAAGAGCAGCACGGATTGAAAGGCTGAGATATCTGGAAGCAAAGGTTGTCATGGCTCGAACCCGAGACTTTTGAGATGTAAGAAATTGAGTATATGCTTTAGGAATGGAAAGGAAATTGGGGTTGGAATACAAGTCCCACCATTGCCCAAATAAGGGCAAACACAAAAAACCCAAACGCTCAATCTTTGCACACAAAACGCTCAATCTCCAAACACAAAATGAACACCAAAAATTAATAAAGATTTGTTTTGTGTTTTTTTGTTTTAGGGTATGTGCAGGCGGGAATTTTTTTATTTTTTTTTATTCATTAGTCGGCACAGTTATCACCGACTTTAGCACCAACTTTTAGGCCTAAATGTAATCTTTTTGGGGCATAAAAGGCGGCGCAAAGTGCGCCTAATTTAGCGTCGATCAGTGCAAAATGATGTATTTTGCTTGGAAGTTGATATCACTATCTAATGGAATGCCAAATTTGGTTGCTTGTAGCAACCTCACCAAATTTGGATTGTCCTTATAATAAGTAACTATGTCTTGTTTCCATGATAGCATTTTGACTTCATGCTTCTCTTATGATTAGCTCAATAATGACTCACTCTTTCACGACAAACACAGATGGTTGGTGACAATCCTTATGCAAGTGATATGGATTTGGAAAAACCAAATAACTCTTCTCTTACTATCATGACATGATATTGGAACTATATTGGCAGCTTATGGCAATGCTTATGGTATTGTGATTTCCATTTCTATGTTCTCATTAACCTATTTTAGGTTGAAGCATGGTAATTAACCCACTAGCTATTATAACATTCATAAAATGACTAGACAATCCTCTCCACTTTGACTATGGCAGTCCTATGCATGGTGTTTTCTTCATGACAGTCCCCAATAATGTGAATTATTGATAGTAGCTAGTTCAAATGGAGTTTTGGATGGTGTAGTAAGTTGTTCCTATGGCTCATGATAGTGCATGCCTTGGTTATGTCCTTGTGACATTTCTCTAGATATCTCCTCTTTATAGTGACAAGGTTTCAAGAACATGACAACTTGGGTAAGGTATCAACTTGTCTCTTTAACCTCTGGATTGTCATTTTTCAAGAACTGATCTCGTTGAAGTGCAAAGACAACATGTTGATTGATGACTAACTACATTGTTACTATGATAGTGACTTAACCTGGTCACAACATTAATGAGACAATTTTATAGTAATAACTCTATGGATGCATACCTAGCTATCCTAGGTGTACTATGACAATAATTTAATGTTGCTAATGTTGCTTTTAAACCTCCTATGTTTGTTACCTATGCCTCATGGTATGACAACATCTACAATGTTATTATGATATTCATATGACAATGAATATTGGAGCTATGGTTTGGATGACCTAATAACATTTGTGATAGTCCTTTGGGGTTGTGATAGACCTTTTGGGTTGTAACAATACTTAGGACGATTGTCCATTAGCTATAACAAGGCATAATGATGGTCCTTGATATCATCCCCCTATAATTATAGTAATCCACCATATACCAATAATTATATAAGTTATAACAATCCTAATGGTTGAAAGATGATCTTTGATACCCCTATTAATAGTCAAGGCAAAATTTAAGGTGGTTGTTATAATAGCATTTTTTAATAATAAATGATTACCTAACTTATAATGTTAGCAATGCCTTCGGTTATTTTTGTCAGTCACAGTCCTATATCATATGGTGGCTGCCCTTTATTCCCATATCAATCCATTGACTTGCTAATAAAGATTCTAAATCATTGTTAGTACAACATTAGGTGGTATTGGACGATAGCAATGATATGACAACCTTTGAATCCTCAAGATCCCACTATAATAGTAGATCAACACTATGATGGTCCCCTGACTTATCGTTTTGACACCAATTATTTTAGTTGGAGCCATGACCTTCCATCTAACATTTCAGAGTTGGATTTGAGATTAAGGACAACCTTAAGATATGTGATAGGAGATTGACAACATTTTAGCTAAGTCATGACAATCTTTGTTTATATTATGTGACTTCACTATAATATTGAGGCCTAGTTTAAGAGGCCATGAACTATTTCCTTCACTATCTGACAACCTTCCACTTCCTCACATACCTGTGATAGTCCTATTTATACATCTAGTTATTCCTTAGATCTTTTCAATCCTTAAGGCATGATGACAACATCCCTAAATACCCCAACTACATCTCAATCATATCAAAATTTCATTGTAATTTCACTTTCCTACCATGACTACATAGTCCTCCTTTATCCTTTGTGACATAGATCACAGGCTTGTTACCAAATTTAAAATTTTGGTGCCAAAGACTCTTTGAGACTGTTTTGAGGGTTCTATGATAGTTTTGAGGGTTTTATGGCCACTTGGAGAGATATAAATAGCCTTAAAATGACCCATAAAAGAAAAAGGAGAGTCAACTATGAAATAAATGTCTTTTTGATGTGAATTTGTAGTCATCTTGTAATCATAAGATTTGAGTTCTAGTTGTTAAGATTCCACGTGTAAACTTTTTGTGAAGAGCAAAAAAGTTGCAATGTCCTATTTTATTTTTCATAGTACATCTTAATGAAAAACGAGTGTATTAACAAGATAATTTCAACAATATTCTCTTGGTGCACAACTGTTATGTGACTATTGTCATTGTTGTGTATTACAGGATCCAGAGGAGGCCATGGAGAGAGGCATAGAACTACTAAATCACAAAGAGGAAAGTGGGTGGAAATAGATATGACAATGGAATCTGCAGATACAATAGAGGTAAGAAGAGAAAGCAACCTCAACCAAAGGAGGAAGGTGTTTATGAACTCACAAATGCTACAACATAGAGGAGATAAAGTTATTTTTCTGTCCATGAGGCCTGTGAGGTCAAACTTATTGGTTGAAAATGCACAGGAATGGTGATTAAATGGGATTCTATGATCAAGGGAAAAGTTTGAAAATTAGGATGGCCAAAACATGATATCAATATGTCAAATATATGACTAAAGTGAGATTTTGTGTTGGATAGCATATTCTTTGAAATTATATAATTAGTGTACTAAACATTATTTACTATGTTGTGTATTATAGGGGCCAGACGAGGCCATGGCAACAGATCATGTCATATCAAATGAGGACACAATGGATGAAGCGGGACATCAAGTACTCAAATTTTGACTTAACTTAGGAAAAAATGATCTGATGGCATTTTGTGATATGTCCATCTTTTTTCACAGTATTATTGAAATTTATAATGTATTATCCAATCTTGACATAAATTAATACATGTTGTTGATTATTTTAGATGGAGATTGGAGCAAATGCAAAGCCTGAGCATTCAACTAGCAAAAGAAAAAGATATGTACGTGGACGTGGACCTAAAACTATTAAATCATATAGAGGACAATGGGTGGAAGAGGATATGACAATGGATCATGTAGACACAACAAATGATTGCACTGAACAAGAGATTGGTCAAGACTATATAGTACATGGGATGAATACTTTGAGAAAATTGTTGTTTGTGGATGTTTTGTATGTCGTGGAAAGAAACAATTCAAACAAGCAATTATACAAAGACATTACATATATGATGAGCTTCTAGTCAGTAGTATGCCTCCTACAATCGATTCAAATCCAATAGGAATTGTGGTAAGGAATTTTCCAATTTGATATAAATAACATGTATACCTTGTTTAAACATTGTTTTATATTATTTAAATAACTAATTTTTTGTCTTAATGGATACTTGCAAGATAAAGTTCTTGGTTTAAAGTTTCCTAGATCACCGACTTCTAGCATAGAGGGCAGTGATCATTTATTAGATGATACATCTAACAACAATATGTGCTAATATACCAGATCAGAAGATGAGGAATTGATGAAAACAAGCAACAGAACAAGAACCAGTTTAAAATGCATAATTTGCTTAAAGACAAGGGGAAGGTGGACTACATACCCTATGAGAATGAATGTGATGGACATGATGACTTGCCCTTGAGTTTGAGATCAATTTACAAAGAGACATTTGATCGTCGACTATATTGCGCTTGGCCTAGTGATCAACAACTACCTAGAGTGTATGAGGTGTTTCAATTTTGGGGTACAGCTACATGATATAACCCTCCAATATTAATGGAGCGAATCTAGGCCTCTTTATTGTTCAAAATGTACATGTGGGATCTAAACATAGAAACAATTCAAAACAAACCGCCAGAAGATTAATGCCATATTATGGTCCATCATATTACAGTGGTGAATGGAGAAGGCTAGTAGAATATAAGCCTAGCATGTCAGCATATGGTCTAAATTTGAATATGTATACACATCGTCTCCAATTGGAAAGTGAAAAAGAAATGAATAGAGGTCATCTTATGTATATAGATGGATGTGCATACACACACAAAAATTGTAGGATTTATAAATAGTAGTAATGGAAGGGACCCTACTGTATGACCAAATTGTCAATTTTTTGAGGTTATAAATGATAAAGATAGAGATATGGAAAGAGAGGTTGATAGATTGATAATGGTTGAGGCTATTATGGACCTTACCATTGGGGATGGGTTATTGATTGATTACCCCTTCTTAAAATGCACTCTTGTGCGAAAGAGGAGGGAAGAAGAAGGTCTCCCTAAGGATGTTCTTAAAGGCAGAAAACCAAATAATAATAAATGAGTGTGGATTGATGTTTTATAAACTATGTTGTCAAAATTGTGTTTTATTTAAATTATTGTATAAAAAAGGTAGTCTATAAAATAATGTTCCATTATTGAATTGATGTATATATGTTCATACAATTTTTATTTTTATTTTTTAAGCCATATTTGATTATATTTCTTTGAAATTGATACATTTATGATTTATCCAATTGTTGCCAAATATTAAATAATGCTTGCATTTGTTGATAGGTAGAAGATGTTGATGAAACACATAGTAATAGCCAAGATCCAACTGGGTTATTAAGATTTGGACGGGATGATCCAAACCATCTTTTAAACAATACCAGGGTGAAAAGAGCAAGATTGAAGAGAATACTAGCAACTGAGAAATTTGAAGAGCTGATGACATCTGCATATACTATTGACATGCCACCTAGCCTTAATGATGATGACCATGATAGTGAAAATGCAGTGCATGAAGAAGGGTTGAATGAAATGCTTACAGATTCCTATGGGGATGGAAACAATGATGACAATAATGATCCTATGGTTGACAGTAACAATGATAGCATGGGTAATTACCACCAACGTAATGTTGATGATAACAACCTGAAAGACTCCATCAAGCAAGTAGCGAAGACACCCGTGTTCAAATCGGGTGCAAGTAGAACCTCAAAACTAGCATGCACATTAATATTATTAGAAATCAAGTCAATATTTGGCTAGTCAAACAAAGGATTCACTGCCCTACTGAATTGAGTTGAAATCTATTTCTTACTTTGCATTGTCAATTGGTGTACATAATTCATAAACATTCATCAACTTTGTTTATATTTCTTTAAGAGGATTTTAAAACCATATATTGTATATAGACAGTCCTAGTATAGATTGACATATCAAACATGTTCATCATAAGTTAAACATTCAATTGATTTAATCTCTAGCAATCTTATATGGTACTAAAAACTAAAATATTCCCTGAAGAGAATGTGTTGCCATCAACTTGCAGAGAGGCGCGTTTGTTGTTGGTTTAGTTGGGGATTGAATATAAGAAAATTCATTCATGTAAAAATGATTGTATTTTATACAGAGATGAATATAAAAACAAGGTAGAATGCCCTGTATGCAAAGAGAAGAGATATCGTATAGATGTACAATGTCCTACAGTTCCAAAGAAGGTTTTACGTCACATGCCAATTATACCTAGATTTCAACGAATGTTTCATTGCAAGTCACTTGCACAATTGATGGACTGGCATGCAAAGAACAGGAGTAAAGATGGATTCATGCGAATTTTGGCCGACTCCAAAGCAATGAAACACATATAAGAAAAATGGCCAAGAAATTTCAAAGATGAACCTCGTAGTATCAGATTTGGTCTTGCCATTGATGGAGTGTGCCCATTCTCTTTCATAAGCTCAAATTATAGTGTTTGGCCAGTCAGATTGATAGTATACAATATTCCCCCATGGATGAGTGTTAGAAAGGAGCACCTTATGCTGACTCTCATTGTTCTAGGAAAACATCAAGTTAAAAACATGAATGTTTATCTTGCACCTTTTATTGATGCAACCTGTATGGAAAGGCATAAGAATGTGTGACATATCACGTCCCCCATCAAATAGGTCCTTCATGTTGTATGGTGTGCTATGTTGGACTATTCATGATTTCCCAAGACTTGGTGTTTGTTCTGGTAAGATAAAATATTTACGTATTTACACTCATAATTTATTTTCATCCCAACTTTCATACTTAGTTTTATACTATTTTTTTTATGTTATTAACATTACTTATTGAATTGCAGGGCTTCAAACAAAGGGGATATTTGCATGTCAAAGATGTGCAGAACAATTTCACGGGCGGTATTCTAAAGATCTACATAAATTTATTTACGCAAACAACAGGGTTTTTCTACCACTAGATCATAAGTTTACAAATTGCCTAAAGAATTAATTTGATGGAGAAGTTGAAAATAGAGGCCCTCCCATGATTATGGGTCCAGGGGATTGGCTTAAGTATGAAGATGCTGAATTGAAAGCTTGGGAGGATTTTTTTGATCGGGGTGATTCAATTGAAGAACTAGAACAAGCTGTAGTTAATATGCCAGAAGGAATGAAAAGGAAATCCTTATTTTATGAGCTTCCTTACTAGAAGGATCTATTAATATCTCACCTATTAGATCCTATGCACGTCTTCAAAAATGTCCCAGATTCTATATTTCGACATATATCAGGCAAAGAGAAGGACACCTTGTCTTCGAGGAGAGATATTGCTCTTTTGCATACCAAAATTGATAGAAAAAATTTGTGGCCAAACAGGGAAAATGGAACATATGCACAAGCTCCCTAGATTTTAAAAAGAAAAAGAGCTAGACCAACTAAAAAATGTCATCCGTTCAATAAGGACACCTATTGGCTATGGATCATCACTGGCTAAAGCTTTTATAGTTGATGGACATATCATAGGATTTAAAACATATGATTTTCATAATTTTATGAAGGTATTATATATCATCATTTAACATTTACTGGTAACATTGATTAAGTACTAAATATATTTGATATTTTGTTTTGTGAGAAAAAATTACTAATGACCTTTTCATAAATGTGTTTGATAGCATATCATCCCATTGGCAATTAGCCTATCTTACAGTTGACTTAAGGAATGCCATAAGTTGATTGTTAGCATTTACAAGGTATGTGGTTATATGAAATGTTCATGTGTGAGAGACATAGAGATATTATATTGCATTTTAATTTTTGACTAAAGGTTCATACTAATTTACTATTCTTAAATTAGGTGGGTGACCTACAAGGAGATCCACGAATGTGAAGTGCCAAACTAGAAGAAGGAAATTGCATAAATTGTATGTGTATTTGAGAAGGAGCTCCCTACAAGTTTCATGGATCTACAAGTCCATTTACTTATACACCTAGTCGATAACATTGAATTGGCGGGTGTCGTATCAATGAGGTGGATGTTTTTCTTTGAGAGGTATATGAAAACTCTAAAAAGATATGTCTGACAAAAGGCACATCCAGAGGGTTGCATGGCTAAAGGGTATGTATTGAATGAAGCATTTTTCTTCCTGTGTGAATTCCTTGGTAAGGATTTTGAAGATGGGTAATGCTTTTGGGATGAAGAATGAGCATCAAATATTATTGATGGAGAAAAACCACAATCTAATGGTGGTCAAGTAGAAATTAGTAAGTAAATTCATGATCAGTGTGGTTGTTTTTCTTGCAATCATTAATTTACTCTGTAATTTATTTGTCAAATTAATAGCATGACATTTGGAGTTTGAAATAAACATGTTGACATGTAATAGGTGTAGATGAAAGTGCTATACTTGACAAGTTCATTCTGTACCACATGGAGTTTATGAACAAATGGATTGATCTGTATGATAAAAAGAGGGAAGTGTTAGAAGCAAGGAGATAGTTTAAGAGATTTAACTCAAGGAATACTCCACTTCCCACTGATCTACTTGGGGAATGGGGCAAATATTGCACACTAGAATGGGTTACTGAAGAAATTCAAAATCAAATAGAAAATGTAGGTATAGATTCAAACATAACAGAAGATGAAATCAACATGTCTAGAGGATGTGAAAGAAAGGTACAGTTGGAAGTTGACAAAATATTGTTTCCTTACAGTTTTGACACTATTAACTATTTTAATATTCATCATTATATTTGTTTTCATTGAAATAAATGGTCTTTCACAAGTGAGGAAATATCCAGCAATGTGGGCATATGGTCGACATTATCGTGTAGAAAGTGTAGATGTAAAGAGACGATCCTTCGATTGTGGCATCATGGTTGACTTCAATCAATCTAGTCAATCAAGCTCAAAAGATAAGAATATAATTGAAGGGAATCTACAATATGTTGGGAAAATACAAGAAATTATTGAGTTAGATTACCGCTGTTTTAAATGTTGTATTTTTAAATGTAGATGGTATGAAGCATTTGAGAGGACACGAAGACATGATACCCATAGTGGATTGTTTTCTATAGATTCCTCATGTTTCCTACCAGAGGATAAGGAGCCTTATGTTCTACCAATTCATTGTGAGTAGGTATTTCTTTAACTCAAATAAGAAGCAGTAGTGATCATTAATCTATTAATTCATAGTTTATTGCGAATATATATAGGTGTTTATTAATCAATAAAATTGTTATACCATATGTCTAATATATGTATGTCGTTCATGTGCAGGTATTTTTCTATGAAGATTTTTTGGACCCGAAATGGATATTTGTCATACATTATGATCCAAGATTAAGGCATGTATTTGACAATGCATTAGTGGATACTGAGCAAAACAATGATGGCCAACAAAATGAGAGAGAGGGATTAGGGAACATCGAAGAAATTGACATCCATTATGATGTTGAAGATGGTTATGTTCAGGCACAAGAAGACAACAATCCAGAGTTAGATGATGTTATGGAAGACAACAATATGGATGGTATAGAAAATGATGATCCAAATACATCTGGTAACAATATAGATGGTCTACAGTCAAATGTTAATGATGATGAAGATGATGCAGGTCAAGATGAGGATGATGATAATATTAAATACTTGAAAAAAAATATGAACATTGACAATGATACACTAGATAACATTGTAGCAGACAATAATGTTAATGACCAAGACTTCTAAATTTTTAGAATTATTTGCAATCCATGTTTAAAAAAGGATGATTCTTATGGCCTAAACTTTGAAATGCTTCAGTAATATTATTTGTGTCGATACAAATTACCTATTGCAATATCCTTAAATTGTTCAATCTTTGGTATGAATTGTTGGTAGAAAAAAATATGATTACTTGGATGCAATTTCCTTTTCATTGCTTTATGTTTTGCTTAAATGTCAAGGTCTCAACCTAATCCTCATTTTGCACTAAGAAGAAACCTTAGGCTTAACTCTACAATGGCATCGATTCATTGCGAGGAAGTTATGATTGAGGATTTGATGACTACTACATATTTTAGTGGGGAAGATGTTTTTCATCATGATGCACATGTTACACATATGGATAGGCAAGACATGAATCTTACTACACAAATACTTATATCAGACCTTTACGAATTTGAGCAATAATGTTAATTATTCGAATTTTATTGATGTTCTTCATAACTTGTTAATAGATAATCCTTATGTGATGGAAGTATTAAGTGATATAGGTCAAAGGATAAGCTCATCAAGTTCCTTAAATAGTGTGTCTCCTCCCCTTCCTTCACAAGCCTCTTCGTCTAGTGTGCCTCCTTCCACATCTTCTCTTGCATTAGCCATGCCACATATTTCTTCTCTTCTCTGTATTGCTTATCAATTTTTCATAACTCCTATCATTGATCCTCTCATTGTACCTACTTCTCATATTGTACCTTCCACTCATCCCCTAATTGTGTTTACTTATCACCCACTACTTATGTTCCCACTTCTAGTGTTGTCATTCCAACTTCATTCTTTATCCCCCAATCAACCTACACTCCACATATTATCTCATGTTGCCACTTCCACTCTTGTTTTAATCATAACTCCTAATGTTCATCCTTCCAACATAGATGTCATCCTTAAAATAATTGATGAGATGCAAAGTAAAGTTAATGCATTACCCCTAGTAATTAAAGGATATCATATGAGAAATCAAGCATAATCCACTTTCATTTGAGTTATTTCTTATCCATTTCTAGTTTGTTCGGTGGCCCCTAGTTTTGTAATGTATAGCAGTAAAGGGAACCTTATGACACAATTGGGAGTTTGTTTTGATTATGTTTACGATGATAAACGTTTTACAAATCTCTTCCCTAGAAACTAAAAGGATTATGCAATTGAATGGCTTTATTCTCTTCCTCATAGTTCTATTCATTCCTTCAATGATTTGGCCAATGCTTTTGTACATCACTTTAATGTCAATATTGGTTTTGTTGGTACTCAAATTTACAAATTATAAAACCCTAAAGTATGCCAAATCTTATGATTAGGTTTTATATGTGAATTTGAATTGATCAGATTAATCAAAATTCTCTGCACTTTAGGCTCTATTCAAGCCTAGGTGGGTGTTACCTTGTTTCACCAATGACAATTTACTTTCAAGTTTGTTGGTGACTTCAGAACAGATTAAGGAACTTATGTAATTTTTTCAATTAAATTATCCACTTCACTTAACCCTATCTCACATATGATTTGGATTAATGTTTTCTATAAATATTTAAACCCTACTCCTAAAATAGAAAAACAAAATTAGATTTTGAAAATATATACAAGGGAATGATTTTCAAAAGAGAATGACCAATGATGACCTTGTGTCTAAGGGGTCAAAAGTGACCTCATCTCCACCCTATAGATAGTACTAAAATTAATGTATGGGACCCTCGAATGATGAATCAATTGAGTCCCCCTATCTATCTATATCTAGGGCCTCGCCCTCCGGATAAGCTGAGTGGTTTAATAAATGGGGTGGCAGCTAAGCCCCACTATCTATAGTCATCGTGATTGCCTCGATCAATGATAGGGGTCGATGCCCCGGTCTAATGTCTAACAATCAATAGGTCTCAACGAATGATTGACATGATAATATAGCTACTCCCCATAGATATAGATATATAGGCCTATCACCTATCGCCCATTAGTAACCTCTGATCATGAATACGTCATATACAGATTGGATAGGGGGTTGTACTATACATGCCCAACCTCTGATCACACGGAGTTTTCACTGTAAGAAGAATATGTGCTTTCCTTTTAGCCACAACTCGATTTGCTTGGCAATTCTAAGTCTATGACTTGCATAGACATGCAAATATGTAAGTTATCGGGTTCTTCTTTAACAATCCAATTTAACTTTCCAAAGTTACTGTGATTCACCTATAGGATTTTAATCCTTCCTTGAAGGAGCCCAATAAACAAACCACACAAGAAACATCAAATGTGTTCTAACAAATCAACAATATACTTGATAGGTTGATTTGAATAACAAAGAAAAAGTAAATTGGAGACAACCAGATAGATTATTAGCAATCCAATTCAACAAACAAATGAGAACCAGAAGTTGAACACCAGAGAATAGCAGCTTTATATTGATTTGCTTCAAAGTACAGGCAGTGCAATGTCTCTTTCAAAAAATCAAAATCCCAGATAGATCCCGAGCCATAAGGTCTTGGTTTTCTTTTATAAAGGAAGCAACAAGCTTCAGACATTTCACATTCAAAATGGCTCTTTGTATTCCTAACCCTTGATATTACAATATTTGCCTTTTATAAGTCTAATTTAGATTTTCAAATATATTTGAATACATTTTGAAAACATGAAGAAAACATAAAGAGACAAAAGGAGAGCGTTAAAGATGTGGTGGTGCTATTTAATGCCAGCATATGGCTCATTGCTCCTCTGCACCTGAACCTATGCTGCTAAATGATTCATCTCTAAGATATTTCTCCTCTCATTTATATATTGTATAATCACAAGGCCATCGGTAAGCCTGAATCTAAAGCAAGTTCTCCTGGTGATCTTTCCATCTTTTATCAAGCAAAGCTCTGACATCCATCACAAATTTTCCATACCCAACATCCAAGGCAATTACTCGGTCCAATATCATGTTGAAACTGAGAATGTTGACATCTCCATCCTTCAAAAAATTCATAACTTGGAATATTGTTTGGCTGAATTCCATCTTCTATGTGTCAAGACTTTTAATTTTCTTTTCTTCTGTCAGTATGAAAGGAATAAATTTATGCTTGAACGTAGTAAAACATTCAACCTTTGCTTGCATCTTTTGGCTTTCCCCATTCACATACTGGTATTCATCAATGATCATTTTGACCATTTGCTTAGTGGGCTTCAAAGCTGTAGGGGTATCAGAATTCCTTTGCACTACTAAGCACATTGTAACCAAAATGTGATAATAGGGTTGCCATTTTTTATAAAACAAATCCAAAATATAAAATTTTATCTTCAATTTCTCAATGGCCTGAGATAAAGAAGAGTAGCAATCATGCACACTCCCAAGCTTATCCACAACCAATTTTACTCTATGCTCCAAATTTTTCTCAAAAATTTCAAAAACTTTCATCTTTGCCTCATTCTTTGTCATTTCATTTTGTTTACTCAAACTTTCAATTTCCTTTTCAAATTTCAATCATGTTGCATTAAATTCTTTAGTAGACACTGTGAAATCACTAGTTGTTTGTGGCACAAGGGGCTGATAGGATACAATGGCTTGATCTTGAGAAGAATTCACAGCTTGCAATTGTTTCTTTAATTTCACATTTTCAAAATACAATTTGTTTTCATCATTCATTACTTTCTGAGTTTGCTCATAATCTATTAGCCTTTGTTCTAACTTATTCACAACAGCATGAGTAAACATAGTAGTATGAACATTGAGAGCAGTTGCTTCTTGTTGTTGATGTATCTTGAAAAGTCTTTACCACAGCTGTACCCCTGATTTCTTGAACAATATCAAGCAATCTTGGTTTGCTTGTATTCTTCTAAGTAGTTCAGATTGCAAGGGTCTCTGTCTTTGAATTAAAACCACATCCACTTATGCCATCTTCATAATCAAATTCTGAAACAAGTTGTGAATCATCCTGACTTCTAACTTGGTCAAGCAAAAATACCCTTTTCAATTCAAGGCCAGAGATGATGAGCATATTACTTTTCAAGACCATTTGTCTTGCCTCCTCTGGACTCAGATCAATTTCATCTACTTTCAAATCTTTGAAAGTTTGTGTAATGATTTGATCATGTTGTACTTCTTCAGCACCCATTTTATTTATTGCCACTTTTTCATTCTATTCTTTCATTTTCATTTTTAGTCAAAAATCCTTAAACTCTGGAGTTTTGATGAAGTCGTCATCTTCTATGAACCTCATGGATGCTATAATCCTTTCATCCTCCTCCAACTCTGGTTCAACTTGGGTTTGCTCACCCTTCCTAGCTTCAGGCTTATGTGCATTAGTGGGGTTGACCAACCAATGGTTGATCAAACCTCTTGCTCATCTCCCACATGCCTCAAGATGTTAGCCACCTCATCAATATCCCCCACCTCTTCAATCATTTCATAGGGGACAAGTAGAGATACCTCTTCTATCCTCTGCTTCTTTGCTAGTGGTGATTTTGGGACCTGTAGATCTTGCACTGACAAAACATCAGGAGTAGACTCATGAATCTCAATCCCAACAGACCTTTTCACTGGAAGTTTAGTAGCCTTAGGAGGCAGCTTCTCAGATTTACCATAAATACTTTCAAAATTATCAATGATTGCATCAATTATCTTCAGAGGGTCTTTTTCTTCAACAAAGAATCCAAGAAATAGGGGATTCTGCTTTTTCTTTTCATCTTCAATCTTTTTCAAGATATCCCATTTTCTCTTCCTATTGTATACCTCATCAAAAGTGACAAGATTTATAATCGCATCTTCATCAAAGAAGACCTGATGGGATACGGCCATTTTAGTCAGAATTGATTGTCTCACAAGATTTATATGACCCTCAAGGTTACAATTCCTCTCAATGCCCAATTTCAAAGAATACTTCACCTTTAAAAAGACTTGCAAATTTTCAAGAGTGTCAGAAGCAATAGACCAATCACAAAAAATTGTAGCATTAGGTAGAAATGTACCTTTCTTTTGTCTTTTCATTACCTCCTTTTCCATCCACATCATTTGCCACATAAACTCCACGAATACAATTCTATCTGATACAAATTTTGGCAATATGTGAGGTGGTTGGGGGCAACCATACACTCTAATTATAGTATGATTTGACATAAAAAACCAATCAGCAAAATTATGGTTGTGGCCCTGCTCTGGTTTGTGTGCAAGCGGCCTTAGCAGTACCATGACTTCCTTACTCAACCTAGGAAACCAGATACCAAGAGAATTCAATATCTTGACAACAAACAAATCATGAAATACAATGTAGCCACTATTCTGGCAACAGGAATCCAAGTTATAATACCAATACTGAGTCTGCAATCTTTGTCCTTTCTCATCAACCATACTCAGATCCATTTCGCTTGACCATCTCCATCTGTTCTGATATAGAATCAAGTGACACAATAAAGAATAGAATTTGAAATCTAAGGGTTGCTTGTTCTCCTTCACACACAAGAATCCTTCATGCAATTTTTTATCAATATGAGATGCAAAGTCGTATTCACTGTTCACCTCTGGATGTATTTTCATAGCCATCATCATTAAGCTAGTTGGCATTCTTCCTTGTGTATCAATTCCAAGACCTAGCACAATGCAAAATAAGTTCTCTTGAAATATACAGCAAATTCTTCCACAGGGAAAGGCTCAATAGCATTTGATGGAACCTCAAATTTTCTGTTGTTGGCCCCCCTTCTCATATATATTGGCAATTCATCTCTCCTAAGTGTTTTACTCAGGCTTGTGTATCTCGTTCACTTCTCTGCAAATCCACTTGAGTGAGAGCTTGCTTGTTCAACATAAAACAGTCAACAATTGCATTCCTATCTACTATCACCAATGGCAATCCATTTGGCATTCTAACTGTTTTAGTGGTAGGATGGTAATATTGTGCTAGTGCCCTAATCAATTCCACATCCACAAATATAGCGAGCACCACCAACTTTGTCAAATCCAATTTCCATGGATTTCCCATTGGTCCCTCGCCATCCTTTTTTGCATAAAAATACCAAAACAAATCCCACCATGAGATAGGGATTGTAGCATCCCGACACCCTTCTACTGCATCTCTAAACATCTTTTTTGGACCCTTGTCTATGGACTAAGGCAATACTTCTAGCAGAGATTGTTGAAGTGGTCTTTTCTTGGGAACTACAGGCTCATTACCTTTACTGGCAGACTCAAACCTCTTGGGTGCCATGTTTAATGACTTGAATAGGCTAGGGTTTTTCAAAATTTAACTTACTGTACCAGCAACTAAAAATAGAGCGAAATATACACCAACTTCTAATAAGAGAGTACAGGAATGAACTTACCTGGTCAATTATAGTTTGTAGGAAACACACTAAGTTGAGTTGCGCCTTCTCCAAGTTACGTCTGAATTATCTGAAATGGGCAAATGCCAACAAATCTTCAAATCTTATTCAGCCAAGGAGTTCATCATATCACCATTACTCTGGTTCATGCCACGAGATCATGAAATCTCAGCATTCAATTCCTTTCAAATATTGGCCATTGATTTGATTTGATCTGATGAATGGGTATGCATATCAAGATTTGACAGCAATTCTTGATAACCGCAACCCCACATTGAATGTGCTTTCCATTTATTTCTTTTACTGTGTTGCCGCAAGGCTCATCTAGACCTGTTGTGGGATAGTGGGGGCTTACAGCCATTACACTTCTATTTCATCCTTTGTTGTCCTACCGCAAATACTTAGATTGACCCCTGTGGGACCGCAGAAAATTATTACCTGATGTCCTTTTGTTTACCGCCCACTCGCAAATGTTATGAATGACCGTCGCGGGATGGCGGGGAGAAAATCCATTACATTCTCCTCTTGTCACTCTACCGCGAGCCTCAGTTGAAACCCTTGCGGGGACGCGATAAGTGATACCTCCTGATGTTATTACCGCAATGCCGCTGGTTACTTTTCAAACCTTCGTGGGATCACAAGAAGAGACTATCTGCACCCGAACACCGCCAAGCCACAAGTGTGAGATGAATAGTCCATGGGGTAGCGGTAGCTTCTTCATATCAACCACTTCCTACCGCCAAGCCACAACCTGTTCTTTTATGCTCTACGGGAATTCGGTATGTGTCATATTTCATTCTCTTGTTCCCGCATAACTGCAAAAGATATTCAATTAACCTGCGGGACAACGGTAATTAACAAAAACACTCATATAGTCAAAAATAGTCAAGATTGTTTCACAATGGCCATGATATATATTCCAAAGACTAGATGTTAAAGCATTTTGGCAAAGTATAGGTTCCAAGATAGATTGAAGGAAAAGGAGAGCATCAAACCGAATAGGATCAAGCAAATTTAGGGAGGTCCTAACAGTTTTAAAGGTTACAATTTTAGATTTAGTAGGATGTAAACAAGAATCAAATGAGTGCAATCATGATTATGTTATTGGATTTCAAACTTTGTCAACAAAGATACACTATCAAATTCCTAATGATGAATTGCAAATAATA